>OX439131.1:45552358-45567358 GCA_949318235.1 Ecdyonurus torrentis | reverse complement strand
GCATAAACAACAAACTTGATAATATAATTATGTACTACACTATACTATAGCAGTTTAACTTGTTACTATATGTATATATGTTTATATATATATATATATATATATATATATATATATATATATATATATATATATATATATATATATATATTATAAGTACATAAATTTAATAATATACTCAACAATATTGGCGAGAAAATATAATTTATTGTTACAAAATAATGTCATGCTTCCTGATGCAATGTTATAACAATATAATCAGTTTGCTCCCTATTTCAATTGATTAACCTTTTTGCTTATTGTTATAATTCATCAATATATAACACTGGAGTATTTTGGGTATTATAAGTGATTTTCTAATATGGAACTATGAAACAAGTTTTATAGCAATATTTTTGAGAGCATTGATGCTGTTAAGAGGTTGAATTAGGTTTTCAAATATAAGAGAACCAGATAATAATAACAACAGAAATTACCCGATTTCACAAAGAAAATAGCAAACAAAATGACATGTCTTATGCTGAGCAATGTTATTCATTGTTCCAGTATGGCATCGAATCGCTCTTTTTCATGCACTCACTCTTAGCCCAGTAATTTTTTTTTATCTTAATAGGTTTAAACGCTAAGGATACTTAGAACAAAAAAGCTGCAACTTAAAAGTAAATTCTTTTGCCGTTTGAAAATTTCATGTATTTTAAATGCAGCAATACGTTAATGTAAGTCTCCATATGAGTATTATGTATAATCATAATCTATATGGAAAACAAAAACAAACTGCAATGTGTGTACAATTATAAACGTATATTTCTTCAGGTCAACTCTAAAATCAATAATATTTAATAATATAAAATCAGTAATAATAATAATGAATTTATTATGTTCTCTCCTAATTATCAGCTTTTAACCTACATCCTAAAAATAATGCAATGATTTTTTTTATGTATCGTATACATACATATTCTCTGCGTTACATTGCCTCAAATTAAAGCAGAAATTATGTATGTGATATACACAAAATATATTATTCGATGCATTTTATTTTTAGAGTGTAGATATCTGTAAAATTTAACGAGAGTATTTGCCTATAGGTCATTATTGCTGGAGCCTGTATGAGAAATTCATTTCCAAGTTAACTTCTTCTTGCAAAGAAAAAAGAAGTTTCACAAATTGTTCACAACTATACTCTAAAAACATGTGATTCACAATTATTATATATACGTAAATTGTGTTGAATCTGTATCAAAGCACGAGTAGGTTCTGATTATATGCGCGGTTTCTGACACTAAAAGAGTACGCATGGGATATTTGCTCACTGTGCACGAGAAATCGTTTGAAGCTACAGATGTATGTACACATTACGTATAACATCGTTTTGATTATTTTGTAGAATTATAAAATTTTAGCCTGATTAAAAAAAAAAAAAAAAAAAAAATCCTCTTTAGTCCCAGAATACAATACATTGAACATCAGATAATTCTGTATTTATATTGACCTACAATATAACCATCATGTTATAGTTTTTTGTCGATGTGTGTTTTTTTTTACCACTCAAAATAATATTAAATTGAAAAAAAAAAAAAAAAAAAAAAATCCAACACTCCAAAATTTGAAAATAAATTGAATAAGTTAAGCACCAACATTTATTATTTAAATTTTTTTTGAAAGTTGATTTCTACTCCCTTTTTTACTTTGGGGGGGTAAAAAGTGAAAGAGAGAGAGAAAGAGAGAGAGATAAGAGAGAGAAAGAGAGATTAATTTACAAGAACAGAAAAATGAGATACAAATATTAAAGTCTTGACATTTTTATACTAGGTACACATAACCGTATATAGTCGGACAAAACTTATAGTTGAACATATAGAACCACTATAATATATTATAAACCACAAAGAAACGTAAATCGTCGTAAGTGTTTATTATCGACGTTGTGAATCCATCAGCATTAGATTCTTGTCGATGACATTTTTATATGGGTTTAAACTTTTAACTGTTATATCAGTTGTATGTCATGTCTATTTATATATATAAACATAATGCTATGTTTAAATATTAATAATCTTGAATCAATAGTGATGTTCGTAAACCATGTTTTTCGTGCCCCAAACCACAAAAAAATGACCATCACTTAATGCTTTTTAAATACAATTGCGCAATTTTTGGAGCAATGGAACAGGGTTTACGAGCATAATTTTTAATACATAACAAATATTCATCATCAGTATCGAATCCTTACCAACAAGAAAGCGTCAATACTTAAAAATGTAAATTTAAAATAAAAATAAAAAAGTACTACATTTCAGCTAAATTGATGACGGCTATTAAGAAATATCAATAATTACAATATTTAGAATTTTATTGCAAAAAATATTGATTTTCCAAGAATATTATTATAGTAGATTATCGATTTCTATAACTTTGATGCTACGAGTAAATTAATTTCTTTAAGTACACTACTCGTTGAAACTCGTATATAAATACACTGGTACTTATAAATATGTTTTAAAAAGTAAATAAAATTATCAATGGTATAAACTAACTATTTTTAGCTTTAATCTCATATTATTTATTTAATATAATATAATACAGTTGAAATCTCTACTGTTACAC
Source organism: Ecdyonurus torrentis (assembly GCA_949318235.1). Lineage (NCBI taxonomy): Eukaryota > Metazoa > Arthropoda > Insecta > Ephemeroptera > Heptageniidae > Ecdyonurus > Ecdyonurus torrentis. Next base: position 45,564,751 of record OX439131.1, on the reverse strand, counting down.
TCTAAAAAATGGTGCATTATTTTAGTTACGAATACTAACTTATTTAAGATATATACTTTTGAATTATTATGAGTAGCTAAAATAATGCATTTTAGCAAAGTATTAAAATTAGCTAATTTCAGTTCTTTTAAGTTTTTTAAGCTATGTTAAGCTAAAATAGCTATTCTTAGTAATTTGCTAAAATGCATTATTTTTTAGTCATACATATATAATAACTTAAAAGTAATTGTGATTATCTTAAATAAGTTAGGATTCGTAACTAAAGTAATGCACCCCTTTTTTAGAGTGTTATTATGAACTTTCTGGGTCAATAAAGTATCGTATTTAAGATTAGTTTTTTTATTAAAATGTAACTAGAACATAATTTGATTATAAATAAATAAAAAAAAATGATGTTAAAAATAGAAAAGCTTTGGCAGAGTTAATCATATTTGTTATGAGTGCAGCATCATTTTAATTATATTGTGTTCACTTCATGTATTGTATTGTTCACTTATATAAGTTGCAATGTATGAAGTCTCATTGTCTTTGGTTAATTAAGCTTTGACCTCTGACCCCTAGCTTTATGCAGGGTCAATGCAGAGATAATTAAACACTCATGTCTGGCATAGCATGGCGCTACAGAAATATCATTCTCGCTTGCTCACTCGTTTTGCGTCAATGTTATTAGAGAGAGAGGGGGTCAGTAATGGCGATTAGCTGATATAAAAAAAAATAAAAAATAAAAAATAAAGAGACCATCAAATTTTTTTTTATTTATATATTTATTTTTGTTTACAGTGGTACTTTTCAACAAGAAAAACAAATAAATTACGTGGTATCAGTATAAATTTTTTTTAATTGCAATGAGAAAAGTTAAAAAAAAATTAGGATGTAATTTTATTGCATATTCTATACGAGTACTTTGTCTTGAATCGACAGATATGTAAATTTCTAATTTTTGAGCTCATTAAGTATTTTTAATTAATTTTTTAAAGTTGCAAAATGACCTCATGGTAGGTAAATTTTTTCTATGCCCGCATACATACTTTATTAACCATGTCATTTTTATGTTCAAAAATTATTCAACAATACTTGATGAACTCAAAAAATTAGAAATTATCGTATCGATTGATTCAGGACCATGTCCACTTTTGTAATATGAAATAATTCCTAAGAAAAAAAAAATTAGCCTCCCTCATGGTTTGAAATAATTTTAAGCCCGTATGATTCAACTTCAACTTTCAGCCTATTTCCGCTGGGAATTTTTTTTATCAGAAGTAGCTATAAGAACAAAGCTTTAAAATAGTATCAAATTTGATAGCAAGACGATGAAAATCTGCAGTTCTTGAACCTCTGGCACTTCTCCTTAATCTCATCATTATTGTTTATTTATAAATTAGTTGATAACTGTAACCACTATCCATAAATAACATAATTATAATAATGAGGTAAAAAAATACTATCATAATTCATATATTTTTAATTATAAATAAGTGGTATTCAAAAATTAAACCATTATATTATTATACACAAGGAGGAAAAACTTAAATATTTCACTAAATAAATGTATTTGTTTTTATTTCCCTTGCTGATTAAAACCAGTACAATAAATGTAAATTACATTTTTACATTTTCCGTCTATTGAAATGTTAATAAAAATAATAATAATAAAAAAAATTTATTATACAATACTCGATATAAAATCCAATATATAAGGAAGCAGAGTTTTATAATATGTAGATATAGAGGTATTCATTCTCACTTTTGCTCCGAGACCCCCTCAAGCTATGTCATTCAACCATACATTACTTTCAATTTAATTTTATATTATATAGTAGACTGCTACTATATTATATAACATCCAGATAATCTCGTCATAATTATTCTTCTCTAATATAAATAATGATTATATATATATATATATATAAATAAAATTAATTTTAAGTCCTCTTTTTTTTTTCTAGGGTATATGATGATGAAACCCCCATTGTTGTTTGAACACCATACGGAATTATATATTTTATTAAATAGCTTTGTGAAAAAAGCAAATATAATTTTTGTATAATAATACGTATTAAACAAACAGGTTGGCTTTTGGTTAAATTAAAAAAAAAAAGAGAGAAAAAAAAATAAAAAAAGAGAGAAAAAAAAAATAAAAAAAGAAAGAAAAAGAAAAGAAAGGAGATGATACGTATTACGTACTATTATTTATATTAAAAACAACAAATGAAAGAAAGCTAAACTTTGAAAGAAGAATTGTTACAGTTCTTTGCTAAATATTGAAAAACTAAAGCTAATTTTCGAAAAACATTAAATATACTTTTATTGACTTAAATACTTTTCTACTTTTATTATTTCATTTATATATTTTTTTGTTTCCTCTGTATGTATCTTTATATTGCATGAAGGGATATTAGCAAATAATAACAAGCCATGTTAAATCTTATTTCAATACCCAATTTTTTTACTTTATAATACTACCTACAGTATTGATAGTTTGCAGTATAGTATACTACCTATAAGGGTAGTTGGGACCTATTTTACTTGTGATACAACAGTAATATTATGTGTCCCGTCTCTCTATGTCACTGTATGAGAAGTAGCTTTAATGTAAATCAAATAAATATTTTAAATGATAGTTTAATAAGAAAGAAATTAAAATATTTGAATCTGTCATTATTATTAGCCCGATTTAAGTATCTTTTGCCATACACATTTATAGAAATGAGTTTCAGGATAGTAGATATAAATTCGATATAAATTCGTATGTATCTCAGGTTTGTAGTAAAAAATTGAAACAATTTTAAAATTTATTAATTCATCTTTCTATGATATATAATATGCATAGAATATATTAGCTGCTTTACGTTAGTTTACTTGTACGGTTCAATTCCAAGCTGCGATTGAATATTTAAACTTATATTAATTACATATTTTTGCCAATCAGATTTTTTTTAATTCAATCATAATAAGAAATCATAAAATAAGTTTGATATTTATTACTTTTACCAATTTATGCTTGTAAAAATTACTCTATACTTACTAAAAAAATTTGAAATCAAAATAATTTTAAATCTGTTTAAAGCAGTACGGACGGAAAAGTTATACCAGACAAAGAGTTCCTAATTAATTATCAATCTTGCACAAAATTTGTATATGGGAATTATTTAAAGATAAGTAGAATTAGGGGTAAAAAAAACTAATGTTTTATAATACACTATTTTCTCCCCCATCTCTTGTTGACTTTTTTAAAAATTATTTTAGTGTTTTAAATTTTAAACATATTTTTGTGCAGCTCTCGGAAAAGCAAAAATATGTCTTTTGTCAAATAAGTTTTCTTACTTTTGTGGATCCCCACCCACTCTAAAATGATTAAAATAGCTTTAAAAAACGCGTAAATTCTAGTCCAATTTCCATGATTTTTATCTCAATTTGTTTTATATTTTTTCGATTTTTTTTTGTCTATTTTTTCTACAATTATATGATATCCACTACTGGGACTGAAGAGGATAAATGTACGTTAAGTTTAAAAGCTTCATGCATAATATTAAATATCAGTTGAAAGTAACAAAATATTAAGCACGATTTTTTAAAACAATAAAATTTATAAATTATTTAACATTTCTAACTTATTTATTCGTATAATCTCCAGCAAAATACTATGTTGCTCCACATTTCAAGAGTCACTATAAATATTGTAGAACTGTATCATTTTGGCAGTTGCAATTTATTTCTTTAGTGGTAAAAAGTAGCTTTGCTGTACAGCACAATTTCCTTCAACATAATTTATCCATCCATCTTTGCACTCATGCACTGCAATCGTATCTTTACTTGAACACCTCTAGATTAATATATAATTATAATAAATATATATGAATATAATATCTGTTAAGATTCTCTAATAATATCCCGTATATTTAACCCCATCTACCGTACAACAGGGAGTATAGATTTGAATTGGTGGTAACATCACCCTTCCTCACACATCTCAACACCCGTTCGGTATTTATTCACTGTTTTTAATGCATCATTCCTTTTAAATCCAATAAAGACAATCTATAGGCTCTTTTCTACCTTACCCTAAATTTTCCGGTTCCTACGTTTAAGACTGATTAGTAAGTATTTTAATGAAACTTGTACGCCGGTCTTAACTTTTTTCCAATTATCAAATACGACAAGTTTCAATAGACCTTTTTTATAGCCTTAACATTTAATAATTCTATTTCTCTTTATAGCAAATATATAATAATTTCATAAATAAAAATAAATATACATTTTATATACTTAATACAATAACGTTTTTTATTTTTATTTTATTATATACTATGAATATTTTATAACATGACATAAAGTATATAATTTTTAGTAGATGGAAACTCTCTTCAAGTTTCTTTAACAAGGTATAAGAAAAGAAATCAATAATAAAGTTCATCGATAAAATACTTTTAAAACAAAAATGAAACTTCAACAAGTACGAAACTGCTATGCACAAAGTGTGGGAAAAAAACAATCAAATTTGGAGAAGTTGTTAAATATGGTTATATATTTTTTGATCGCAGCTTTTATTTTCGTACTTTTTTTTTCTTTCATTTATTTAAGTTTTACGTTTGGAAGATTGCTCTCTAAAGTGAAGAAGAAAAGAGAGTTTGATAACAAGAGAGAAAGAGAGAGAGAGAGAGAGAGGGGAACGCTTGCGTGCACGCTTTATATTTCTCAACAAACTTTTTTTTTTCTGATGGCGCTTCTATAAGAGATTGCATATCACTTAATCAAATTTTAACATTAAAACTTTTATCGGATGAGCTTTTAAAGCTTTTTTTTTTTGTATCAAATAAAATCTGTTTAAAAAAAAAAAAAACATTTTTTATTATACTTTTTTTCCCTCTCTATAGTGCTATAAAGTTAAAGAAGACTAAAAAAAAAAGAAAAAGTAGAAGAAGAAGAGAGAGAGAGAGAGAGAGAGAGAAAAAAAACTTTTCTCATTTTAATAGAAATGCATCTCTGACCTTCTATGAAGCTTTTGATACTTTCTTTCTCTTACCTCTAGCCTTGCTCCTTTGTTACATTATTTTATAGTAAAATAGCTAGGCGCTATATATATATATATATATATATATATATATATATATATATATATATATATATATATATATATATATATATATATATATATATATTTATATATATATGGAGGATGAAAGGTGTTCTAACGAAAAAGTAAAGCCGGTGCATCAATGATAAACTCTGCTTAGACTTTTGCACAATCAAAACGGCATCAATCAATATAAATTTTACCTATTGCAGTTTATTCACCTGTTTTTATATAAATTTATATAGTAATTTTTTTAAAATTTATTATTATAGATATATAGCTATGCAATCGCAGTAACTATATAATTAGCTTAAAGAACGCCCAAAGCAAAATAACAAATCTTTTATACCAGTTTTCTTTATTTTTGAAAATTCACGCAAACAGTTGCTTTGTTTTATTTTCTGAAGTTTCCTCTCTTTGCAATATATTGTTTTCCGTTTAGTTCAAGTAATTAAAAATTTAAAGAATATTTGTCACTTACCGATGGAAAAAGTTGATAGTATGTAAATGATGGACACGTGGTTTCTAATTATTAATTAAATATTTAATTAAATTAGACACGTTTGTATTAAAACAAATGCGATATATTAAGAGTATTCGCGAGCGAGCCAGCTAGAGAGCGATCTTTTTGTCCGTCCGTTGTGTGGTGGCTAACTCTGCTTGCTGCGAATGCTTATGGTGCTGGCAGGCTGGCTGGCTGGCTGTGGCTGTGCTCGTCTCTTGCTACTGCATGCTCGGTGTTCGACGTGTGAGTTTGCGCAGTTTAACTTTAGCTCACCGTCGCATATCGCATGAGCCGCGCCGCGCACCACGGCACCACGGCAGCACATAACCACGGCAAAGCAAGCCACGGCAGCAGCGCACCACACAATCGTCCGTCCGGCCTGCCTGCCTGCTTGCCTGCCTGCCTGCCCGCCCGCCTGCCCGCCTGCCTGCTAGCAACGCCACGCACTCAATGCAGAAAACTTAATTAAATGCAAAAATAAAACTTCTACTCGTCTCTCTCTCTCTCTCTCTCTCTCTCTCTCTCTCTCTCTCTCTCTCTCTCTCTCTCTCTCTCTCTCTCTCTCTCTCTCTCTCTCTCTCTCTCTCTCTCTAACCTCATTATCATACCACAAAAATGACAGAGAGAGAGAGAGAGAGAGAGAGAGAGAGAGAGAGAGAGAGAGACAAAAAGAGATGTATATTAATGAAATAAAAGGAAACTTTTATTTTTCTCGAGTTGAGTTAAAGCTTTATAAACTATTTATCTATTTAATTCACACGAATAAGATAGTTTACATTGACCAATAATTTGATGCAAGTTTCTATGATCAAAAAGAAAACCCAGTAAATGATGAAGCAAATTCATAATTATTATACTATATACATATGTTTTATAATAACATATTCCATAAGACGCAAAAGAACAACAATTGAATTTCGAGTTATACTATAAGTGATGTGTGATGTGCAATGTGATTTTTTTATTTATATAATTTAACATAGTGAGCCAGCAAAAAAAAAAAAAAAAAAACAACATAAAATAACATATCCACAACATAATAATATGTGCAACCTAATATTTATAATATCCTTCTACAACATAATATTTTGTTTTGAATGCCTACTGCTTTGTCTCAGTTACATTGCAAAATGTGATATGTATTGTATGTGATACTAAAAAAAAAAAAAAAAAAAAAAAAAAAAAAATCAAATCAAATCAAATTTTTTTTTTTTTTTTTTTTATATACTGTAAATTATCACTTTGCACCGGATATTTATTTCTGTAGTAATTAAGAATAAGTAACTTTATTTTACAGCATAGTTGGAACTACATTATATATAAAGGTATTTTGCTCAAAGAGCCAGATTTATCGATGCTGCATACATATGTATAAATATCTTCCAAATAAACCGCGACTTTCTCAAACTATCTCACCCTGGATTAAAAACCACGTTTGTTGCTCGGAATCATCAAACGTGGAGAGTCACTCGCCTCTCTCCATCACTTACCCATATTTATATAGACTCGGTTTAAGTTAGTATACATAATTAAAGTATAATTTAATTTCAATTGCTTTCTACATAGCACCATATTTACTATAGAGTATTAAATATTTCAATGTTAAATAAGTCTCTTTACAACATCTCTCTAAATTATATTTCTTATTATGCATGTCAGATAATTTTCATAAATATACATAGTGGAGAATACAATACACTTTACAACTATTTCAACATGGTGATAATAATATTTTTTAATAATAATTACGAAAGTAATATATTGAAAATTAAGTATAACTTATAATATGACCATAACCAGTAACAAGAGAGAGAGAGAGAGAGAGAGAGAGAGAGAGAGAGAGAGAGAGAGAGAGAAGATGCAATGATAATAACAAAACATCCGTAAATACCTTTTTCTAATACTATTTTTATTATATATTAAAACTTGAAAAAATATATTAAAACATCGTAAAAATGTATATAAGGAAATACTATGTATTAAAATACTTTTTTTTCTATCTTTTAATGTTTCTGTAAAAAATAAAAAATCATTAAAATCAATTAAAAAAAAATTACTTGATTTTCAGAGCTCTATAAAGTAATAAAATAATAATAATAATAATTCTTTATTGGATACAACATTGTACAATGTGAGAAAAAAAAAGTGAATATATAACAATAGTGATTTTACCTAACTGGGGTGAGAAAAAGGCAAATGCCTATACACAAAATGATCTCACACCAAATAATTTATGTGGCAAGATAAGGTTAAAGTTCACATCAAAAATAATTTTTTAGACACTTGAACATTTGGGTGACGCCAGTGTATAAATAAAGAAAATTAGCAGCAGTTGAAGATAATAAATAAACGGAATGCAAACAATGTAAAGCCAACAATACATAGAAGCGGCAATTTATCTAAAGTGATGTTTGCATCATGATGATGAATGTAACATACATACAATGTAACAATTATACTAATATCAAGGTCAAAGATAGAGGTCAAGACAATTCAATTGTATTGTATAGAACCACTTAAGATATGGTGGTGGCTTGGTGACAAATAAGTATTATTATATAGTAATTCAAAATCTCATCATTGTATCGCCCTTCATTATATAAACTGTAATATATAGTCAAGTTATTATGAGAATCTGGTCAATATGAAATAATAAATTAAATAATAGCCTTTTAAGCAGTATATTATGTATGCTATTTCCCCCCTTATACTAAATAATTACTATGTTATTTTCAAGTATTTTGGTAAAAAAAAAGTTGGGATTTAACATCAATTACACATACATATGGGCAGTGAAGAAAATCAACTCAGATTTTACTCTCAAAGTTTACTTCAATACACGTGAACGGTGGAACGCGCTAGCCAATCATAGTCGACGAGAGAAAAGACAACTTTTTTTCCTTTATCCTTTACAGTTACAGGACCTAGTTTTTAGCATTTTTAAAAGGAACTGAGGCCAAAAAATTTTCAACTCGTAGATAAACTTTTTAAAGCTTTTTCAGCTTAAAAAAAAAAAAAAAAAAAAAAAAAAAAAAGTTGGAAATTATTTTACGGATTACATCAATCACACCTATTTATTTAGTTATATAATGCCAATCAAATCAGAGCGGAGAATGTATCTACCTTTTCTTTTACACGTAGTTCATTTTCTTCTTTATTTTTAAAGCCACAATCATAAAAATTACAATTATTTTAATTATAACCATTCTCGGATTGAGTGTAAGAGTAGGCCAGGTATTTGTTAGGCCTAAACCTCATCTTATCCATTAAAAAAAAATACACGATACAATTATTTATTTATTTATTAGCATTCTTATAGTAATACAAATTCTTTTCATTTATAAAATTACGATATAATAACAACGTAACATAATTACTTCAGTAATTCTGTGATAACACAAAAGTTACAAATTTATACTCATATGACCTAGAAATCCAAACTTTTCTTTAAGCGGCCGCTTCCATTATTATTAAAAAAACAAGGAAAGTTCAAAAAATTGTGTTGTAACATAAAATGTGCGTGCTTTAACTTTTTGTTTATATGCGTGTATTAAACTCATTTTAACCTGCATATTATATAGATTTATTTGCAACCTAGTAACTTACATCTTTATAAATCTATTTATTCATTATTTTTATTATTATATATTTTACATTTTACTTAATATTTGATATATAGTTACAATGCGGTACTCTTTGTACTGCATTATATATATATATATATATATACATACACGTAAGTCTTTGACACCACAGAGCTAAGGCCATGATGCCAAGACTCATAAATTTTCTTGTAAGAACCAACTAAAAGTAAGTTAAACCCTATGGTTGTAAGCTGGAACCTCTAAAATACTCTTCATATATCTATATGTACACTGTCGGTAATGTTAAACCTAATATTACAACAAAAATGGATATGAATGGGCCAGCTTGTGCAGTTTGGGTCCGATAAGCAACCCTCTATATGGGAAAAACAGTGATACCTCTATATACTGTATATATATATATATATATATATATATAATAACCTTTTGCCTCGCAAATGATGCGGTGTTGCTTTAATGTTTAGTGAGTGACATCGCGAGTATAATATACTGTATACATACACTGGTTAAAGTACACTGTATACAGTACTGTATGTACAGTGTACGTATATAAAGTAAGCTTATACAAACACCTCGTCTTTATCCTTGTATGTGTGGGATATGACACTAGATCAGTGTATTATTTCTCTCTCTCTCTCTCTCTCTCTCTCTCTCTCTCTCTCTAGTTTTTTCTTTGGCAATGAGTGATAGAAAATCTTATACGCCGTCTATAAATTTTGTATAGACGTATAGAGATTATTTGGTTGTAAAAAAAAAAGTGACATAATATTACAACTGTAAAAATTAAAATTACTAAAATAGTTAAGTTATGTTATATGCAATCTGTATCATAAATGCATGAGCACGCCAAACTTTTGAAATAGACTTATTAAATAATTTCAAATGAACTATTGAACTTAATTTAGGATTTTAAATCAAATATAACAATGAGAAATACGAGAAATAAGAAAATAAGAGAAATATTAATATTTAAATCCAGATATTATTAAATATATACTTGCGGTTGGAAAGCTATTCATGCATATAAAATGCAGCAAAAATATAAATTATTTATGCAATCAAATATATATTTTTTGATCTCTCTCTCTCTCTCTCTCTCTCTCTCTCTCTCTCTCTCTCTCATAATATTATTAGTTAATAAATACAGTATATTAAATCAACTATTGTAACAGTAAATTTTTCTCAGTTGCTATAACAAGAACTTAATGTTCAGATTTCAGTGATATCAGATTCAGATTTATTCATTTCTTCCACCTGCAATCATAATACAAAATATATTCTATACGTATCAGTATAAACTGAATGGTTAGGAGATATAAAATTAACATGAAGTAAAGATAAAATATTACTTAAAAGTTCCGTTGTGCCAAACAAATACATGCAAATACGATCAAAAATTGTAAGATCATGAAAATTGAAAATAACATGTAAATGTAAAAATTCAAACTTTACCGCCAATTTTTAAGTAAAATTAGTATATTTTTGAAAGTTGAAAAAATATATTAATATACTCTCTGGCCAAAACAAGGTCTTTTCCGCCAAAAGCTGTATCCGCGATGCTAAACCAATCAGAGAGCGTGTTATAATCCTACTAGCCAATCACAGTTGACTTTACATTGTTAATTACACTGTATCCGCTCGAACTAGTATTGGGAGAAGTGTATAACATTTGGATTACTTTTTATGAAATATTTATTATTAGAATTTTTTTTTTTTTTTTTTTGTACTGGATATCAATTGCGTAGCAGGAATAATTTTAAAAATACAATTTCTTATTTGACTCATAACGGCCTCAAGTCCGCCCCGTCTCCCTTAAGAACAATAAAATAGTGTGTAGCATCCAGAAAATGAATCTGGTTTAAAAATTATTTTTCTGTCATATCCTGTAGATTAGGCAAATTTTGTGTCTTCTATGTTACACAAATTGCATACATCAAAAAATCAAGGGGTTAAAAGAAATCGAATAGTTGTTATCATCCCCGTATTAAATCTTCTTTTTTTGGGGGGGAATTTTTTAAAACTATACAATGCATGTTTATTACTTAAAAATATAATTAGAGTAATATGCTAACATTATGATGTTTGTAAACCTTATTTCCTTCTTTCCATAATTGCGCTATTCTACGTAAAAAGCATTAAGCATATTGTTGGTAATAAAAGGACTATTTTATGCTATTTTATATTTATGTTTATCGTTCATGCCGTGTTCAGGCTTCTTTGCAGACATATAGCTCTAGCATACGTGGAGGGGGGGGGGGGAGAGTATGGCATGGATGATGTGTCTTTTATTTTTGTTTATCTACGAGTACTGTTTTGTACTCTATTGTATGTGGACTTGCTCTGTTGCTGAATAAAGAACTACTTTGAATTAGATGATCGTCATTTTTTCGTGTTTTGGAGCATAAGGGGGGGGGGGGGGGAAGGTTACGAACCTATTTTCGAAAATTATGCCAAAATGTACCAAATATTAATTGTCCACACCTAATAAATAAGATCGTTTAAATTCATATAATTGATTCATTAAGCTACAGATATTAAGTCTAAAAGTAGTAATAAAATAAGGACTATGCATACAAGACAAACAGAAAGCAACAAACACTGACACTTACAAAAATATACTTTATAATTTACAGAAACACATTTCATAGCAGTATAGTGAGTATACATATTTAATATTTTTTCATAAGGCAATATAATAGAGTTAAATTTTCTATCACAGTTCCAATTTGCTTAAAAATATCTCAAGAATTGAAAAGAAATGCATAAATAAAAATGTGTAACACTATATTAGCACTCAATATAAAATTTACAAGCACAAAAAAAAATTATATTTATTTTTAAATAATAAACAAAACTATATCTTGATAGCAAAGAGGAAAATGTTAAAGAATTTGTATTTAAAAATGTTAACACGCGCAGCAATGCCCTTGAAAGTTTTATTATTATTGATAAATTACTTTATATTCAAAAACTTGTTTTATATATAAAAATATTGGTACTTCTTTTTTTTTTATCGGGAGAGGAGGGAGGAGGTGATGGGGTGCAGCTTACTAATACTGCAGCAATGAGTGTAGAGCTGCTTGCCCGCTTGTTGGTGTGTGCACCATATACAAAAGTTCAGGCATGCGGCAGCCCATGAGAGAGAGAGAGAGAGAGAGAGAGAGAGAGAGAGAGAGAGAGAGAGAGAAAACGTCCCGCATAACCCTTAC
>OX439131.1:45387358-45549858 GCA_949318235.1 Ecdyonurus torrentis | reverse complement strand
TATATATATAATATGAATAATATTGTGTTATATATATTTATAAGAATATACATACATAATACAGCAGAGCAAAATTTAATAGTTATTTTATGGATTTTAATTTTCAATATTTTATAGCATTATTTTACACATTAATGGCTTTGTGTTAAAGCTACAAATCTATTTTGTTTAAGCTCCCTGTAAAGTCATTATCTTTTTCTTTTCTTTTTCTTTTGTTTAAATTCTGTTTACATAACGTTACACACAAAATTCTGCAGTAATCTCTCTCTACATACATTATAGTCTTCAAATTTATTAACCACCAATAATTATTGTACTTTAATTAATTAATGTACCTCTTATTTTATTTACATCTATACATCTATACATATGATATATATATATATATATATATATACAGGGCCGGCTTGGGGCACGTTGGCCCGGTCTGGCAATCTGGGAATTGGCCCGCATATGCTGGGGGGTCTGGGGGGCGCCAGCCCCCCAGCTTGCGCCGCAGGCGAAATTTTTTTTAAAAGGGGGCGTGGCACTGGTTTTTACGCTAATTTTGAATTAAATTTTAATTTTTTCACATTTTTTAAAATAATGTATAACACTATTATATTGAAAAATAAGTATGCAATTAAACCATGACATTATTTTGATATACTACGATCTACATGACATGATCCCTTCGGCCACCTTAAAAAAAATATCAGACAAAAAAATTGATGTATGATAGAAAATAAACTATATTGAAGGAAATTGTTATAATGTAATGATTTAATTGAAGTATGGGGGAAAAAAGAAAAAGGGGGGGGGGCAGAACAGGGATTTGTAAATTTATAATTATAGGTGTAGATAACTTAAAATTTTTTCGAATGGTTTGACTTGAAAGAGCTTGATTTTGAGCTTAAATTTGAAAAAAACGAGCCATTACTTGGGGAAATCAATATTTCGGCCAAAATTAAAAAAAAAAAAAAAACTCTTGAACCTGTGTGTCAAAAAAAAAAAAAAAAAAAAAAGGCTCAATTCTCATTATATACAAAAATTTATTTTTATTTTGAAGACAAAAGTTATAATTATTATTATTTTTAAGTATTAACAATTGATTTTACATGCTATAGAGAATTATAAATATATTGTACTAAAAAAAAAAGGTTTTATCCTTTCTTTTTTTTATCTTGTATTCTTTGCAAATGCTGTTTTTTAACGAGTCATTTACGGGCTCATCTCGTGTTTAGAAATATATATTTAACAATAAATATATTTTTTATAAATAATATAAATAAAATATAAATATAGGGCTATGAATTTAATAACTTTCCAAAATATAATATTTTATCTACATACTATAGTGCAAGAAGTATTGAAAAAAACGCAAATACGACGGCTTAAAAAGAAGGGTTTAATTGAAACTGATAATTAAAAAAATGATATCACTTCTTTTCAAATAATAAAAAAGTGAGCTATTTTTCAAAGTACCTTTGAACTTTTTTTAATTGATTTTTTTTCCATCAGAACCAAAGGCCCGCAAAAGCAAAGTCCCTATTCAGGAGCCCGCGGATTAACTTGTACGGCCTTATGCCTAGCTGGCCCAAGTGCATAAAAAAAATTAGTTGGCTTGCAATGATCTCAATGCATTTTTTTTTTTTTTTTTTTTGTTACAATAAAAATGCGCATTTCAAGTAATTTGTGTGCATGCATCATAGATTAAATTCATATGATACAAAATTAAATTTAAAAAAATATGCTGGCAAAGGTTTTAAAGTTTAGTTGTTTTTTCTTCTCTCTCTCTCTCTCTCTCTCTCTCTCTCTTTTTTTTTTTTTTTTTTTTACTAATTAAAGGCCCTCTTTAGGGTAGGAGCAAGTATTTTTTATTTTTCCTTATCACTTTTTCTGATTATTAATATACCAGAGTTGTGCCTGTGTGATGCCCCGTAAGGGAAAGAGAAAATTACACCTACCCTTAAATGCGCTCACGCTGACGTCAGAGTGAGCGTGGAAGCAACGCCGCATTGGCTATTTATGCTATGAATTCAGGTGGTAGGAGAGAACGACCTGAGATTGGCAGATCGCCATGACGTCAGCGTGAGAGTGGCGAAGTGGGGAATTTAGCGCGCGAATTATCAAATATACCATTGAATGCAACACCACAGTAGATGCAACACAAAACACAAAAGATCAGGTGAGCTATTGTCATAAAACTCACTCAGGTAGAAAGGATTAAATTAGTGAGTTAGAATAAAATTATTTTTTTACTCTGATCATTGTGCAAGCTATTTATTTGTAATTATCATAAAATTTGCATTGGAATTCATACCAAAATCACATTTCTAGCCCAATTAGAAGGGTTTTAAAATTGATTAGACCAATTATTGATTAATAAATCAATATGAAAATATATTCTTCTAATTGACGTAGGAGGTTGATTTTGGTATGAATTCCAATGCAAATTTTGTGACAATTACAAATAAATTGTTCACACAATCATCAGAGAACAAAATTAATTTTATTTTACCTCACTAATTTAATTCTTTCTACCTGAGTGAGTTTTATGACAATAGCTCACCTTCTTTATTGTGTGACTGTCAATTATACCTCCAATAGCCTCACCTGACTCTCTTTTCACTTTTATCATTCTCCTCATAGACTTATGACCCCCCTACATTTTTTTTACCACTTTTTGGGCAGTGTTGCCACACATTCCAGAGCACATTAATTTAATTAACCCAATTAATTTCATTTTTTGATAAAAAAGAAAAAATTTGGGTAAAATATGCCTCAGAGACACTATATAAGGTATGTGAATAGCACATGTCTTCTTTGTAAAGAGTGCCTTTAAGAGCAAGCAAAAAGGCCCGCAAAGTCAAAAGCCCGGGCCGCGGGATCCCGGCCTTACGTCTTATGCCAAGCCGGCCCTGATCAGATTCAATTATCAGATTTTTCACTTTCACTACGTACCCGAGTAAAATTTTAACGATGACACAACGATGAAATAAGAATGACAAATAAATGCGACACAAAGATGAAATAACGATGAAACGTGTCCCATTTCATCGTTATTTCATCGTTAGCCCCATGTTATTTATATGGAGTTAAAAAATAGAAATATTAGCAAAATGAGCAAAATATTTTCGACGAAATTTCAATGACATAAGTATGAAACAACGATGACATAAGTATGAAACAACGATGACATAAGTATGACACAACGATGACATAAATGAGAAATAATGACGACAAAATTATACTACTAGAAATTATCGATGAAATTTCAATGACATATGTATGAAATAAAGATGACAAAAATTTTCAGGATAATTTTAATAATGTAAAAATATGAAATATCGACGACAAACTTTCAAAGTACACCGCGCGACCACCTCGGAGACCTGCCTGTTAATAAAATCTAGTGCCTATATACCAAATGCTACCTGCCTAACATGAAATTTTATATACGGGGTTGGAGTTTTCTTCTTTCGTGTAGAGTAGCTCGCATTATATTATATAAAAAAGCTTTCCAAACTCAGTAACCCAGCATTTTTTAAGTCTCACTTGAAACTTGTTTTGCAGATTTCTTAATTAATTTGTAATCAAGTGAATACTTTTATGCAAATCTAAGTCAGAAAACACAATAAATCGTCATTTTTGTAGTAAATTACATATTTTATAAATAATTAAAACTTTTATTACCTGCCCTAAAAAGTATCAAAACCTCCGAAACAAACGAAAAAATAGGTATTAATTCTTGACTTTGAAATTTTTTTTTTTCAAGTGTGAGAGTCACCGGAAAAAGCTACTATATTACATTGCACTACCACAAAGATTTTGTACAGGATTCTAATCATAATATGTATTTATCAAATATATTGCTTGTATTGAATATTAATTAAACGCAACAATGTATTTGTAATATTTAATAATATTTTTTATGCATTATTTTATGCATTAAAAAAAAGCTATATAAGTGATTATAATAATTGTCAGTTTTGGCACTAAATTATTACTTTCCATATATTTATGCAATACTAAATTTTGAATTGTTTGAAACATATTTATAATATATATTTTTAAATTTTCTTTTAATGCTTGCAATTAATTTGCCTTGTCGTATATACGCGTGTTAAGAAATATATAACAATAAAAATTCAATCAATTTAACAATTTTTGTTACGCTTATAGAGTTAATAATAAGCACATTGACTATATTTAAAGCTGATTTAGATTGGCATAATTTTTAGTAAAATATTAAATTTCATTACATTAATAACTAATATAATATAAAATAATTATTTTTTTTTTTACAATCCCTATTAAAAATTTCATTATTTCTAATTACGAATTCTAATTAGAAAGGTCCAAATCTAGGTAGAAAAGTACCAATTCTAATTAGTTTTGCAATATTCTAATTAGAAAAGTAGCATTCTAATTATATTTCCTATTTTCTAATTAGAATCAAATTTCTAATTAGAAATAAATTGGTTAACAAAAATTTCATTATTTCTAATTACGAATTCTAATTAGAAAGGTCCAAATCTAGGTAGAAAAGTACCAATTCTAATTAGATTTGCTATGTTTTAATTAGAATCAAGATTCTAAGTAGAAGTCTAATTAGAATCAAGATTATAATTAGAAGACTAATTAGAATCAAGATTCTAATTAGAAGTAAATTAGAAAATACTTAGAAAAAATATAAAAACTTATTTTACACAATTTCCAGGATTCTATGCAAAAAATTAAAAAATACATAAGAATAAATAGTGTTTATTTTTTATTCTGTAAACAGAATCAACGAAAAAAAAATTTTCGGGTTTTTTGATTTTCTGCCCAAAAAGTGCGTTTTTTTCGAAAAGTTGCAAACCCGTTAGAAATTTTATTGCGTTTTTGGATGTATCTCGATTTTAAATACCCTGATCAGTGTCCCAGCAATTGTTGAAAAGAGTGATAATAATATTAATTACTAAATAACTGATTCTTTCACCAATTTGAAAAAAATTCTAAATCTATATGTATTTCTAATTAAGACATTTCTAATTAAGACATTTCTAATTGGAATTTCTAATTAGAAATTTGCTCAAAATCTGACTAGAAATTTTTTCCATTTCTAATTAGAAAATGCTAATTAGAAATTTTTAATAGGGATATTGAAAAATACACACTCCGAAACCGTTAGCATGCATTTTTGCACATAGGAAAAAAAAATCTATATATAATTATGTCAGTAGTAATTTTAATCAAACACGTTATATTAATATAGATTAATTATTTAATTATATATATAATATGATATTTTTCTATCAATCTACCAGCTAAAACCGAAAATTCGATGACTTAAAGACGACATAACGACGACATGAAATTTTTTGTTTTTACAAAAATGAAATAAGTATGACAGCAAAAAATTATTGATGAAATAACGATGGCAGTTTTATTTTTCAAAAACCTAAATGCGACACAACGATGACAACGATTAAAATTCAATATGTATGAAATAACGATGACACGAAGAAATAATAATTTAAATTATTATTTCTTCGTGTCATCGTTATTTCATACATATTGAATTTTAATCGTTGTCATCGTTGTGTCGCATTTAGGTTTTTGAAAAATAAAACTGCCATCGTTATTTCATCAATAATTTTTTGCTGTCATACTTATTTCATTTTTGTAAAAACAAAACATTTCATGTCGTCGTTATGTCGTCTTTTTGTCATCGAAATTTCATTGTTAGACATTTTAAAAAAATTATTTTTGTGACTTTGTCATACTTTGTCTTCATTAAATCGCAGTTGTGTCATCGTTATGGGACATTTCATTGAAATTTCATTGAAAAATCATAGAAATGTCATACTTAGCGTTCTACTCGGGTATACTAATTTTTTGCATAACTAAGATTTTCATTTCTCTGCTCTGTCTCTGAATTAAATAAACTGTTGAAGTAGAAAAACTATTATATTGTGCTGCAAACTTTTGAGTAAATTTAAATTATTGTCTTCTTCTTCTTTCTTTCTTTTCTTTTCTTTTCTTTCTTTCTTTCTTTCTTTTTTTTTTTTTTTTTTTTTTCTTTTTTTTTTCTGGCCCGCTTGGCCCGCAATGACGTTGGCCCGGTCTGCGATCGCAGACCTCGTCTTATGGCCAAGCCGGCCCTGTATATATATATATATATATATATATATATATATTCAAATGTGTATTCTTAAGATAATGAAATAACTAATAATATAATAACTGTCTATATATAACTATAACCTTTAACTAACTAACTAACTAACTAACTAACTAACTAACTAACTAACTAACTAACTAACTAACTAACTAACTAACTAACTAACTAACTAACTAACTAACTACTAACAAACAAACAAACAAACAAACTAACTAACTAACTAGCTAGATAACTAACTAACTAACTAACTAACTAACTTACTAACTAATTTTATTCCCCAAGACATATACAAATTATTTTTATTATACACAATAAGGCATATAACACACACCCGGAATACATATAACAGATCGTACTTACATATAAATTATCACATAAGAAAACTTATGCAAAGTTTTAGTTTTTCCAGCAAACTGAAAAAAAGAATTATATAAGAAGCTTCAAGTCTGAAAAATTGTCATGATTAAATCTCAAAGTCACGCAATGCTGTGAAGAAAAGCTGCATTTATCCTAAGTTTATATAGTAGTTATATAGCATTGTGTATAAAATATATATATGGTTAGCGTGTCGCAAGCAATGTAGACTTATCTAACTAAAGAATATTATTCATTTGCACCCTCTCTCCTCTGCTCTAGTATAATAGCTGTTATAATAAAATAACGAGGTTAAACCATGAGGAATAATATTTTAAGTATCTTCTGTAATATACTTACGTCATACATATTTTTTTTGTGACCCAACAACAATTTCAAACTATCATTATTATATATATTTTTTGTACTTGTTTTTTTTTTGTCCTATAATATATTTGTTGCAACACTTTGCCTCCAATCCACCCCCCCCCCCCCGCCCCCAGTCCTGTTCCACCTGTATACCCTGACTACTGTAAATAAACTCTTCCAAATTTTTCTTTCTTCGCTTCGTATATACGTGTTGTGTATAGAACATAGAACGTATATATAATATTATATATATCGAAGGACTTTATATTATATACACTTTTCAAATTTTATTATATACCAAAATCGTTATACCGCGGCGATGTGTATAACATTATTGTGATTTGTATATAATATTATACACTCGTTTGTAACGTTATAACATGCTTTCAATTTCGTCGTTCTTGAGAGCGCAATGAATTTTTATATTCAGATCATTCAGACATATTGTGTTCGTTATATATACTATATTTATTTTATTTCTATATGTTTCTGTTATTTATGTCATTATATCTTCAATGTTTAAAAAAAATGCAATGAAAAAAAAATATATAAAAATAAATAAATAAAGGGAAAGGAAAATAAAAAATATAATGGGCTTATACCCATTGGGACTTACCATAGTGGAGCGTCCTAGTCAAGCACAGTGTAGTGCAAGAAAAGCTATGGGACCCCTAATTTTTCTATTCTTTAGTATTGAAAGCATAGCTATATAATGCGGGCCACTTTTATTAAAGTTTTTCTTTTAAAGTTTTTTTTTTTCTTTTTTTTTTTTGGCGAAACAATCAATTACTATTGCACCGAATAGCCAGAAATTTTAAATGAAAAAAGTGTGTGTGTGTGTGTGTGTGAGTGAGTGAGAGAGAGAGAGATTACATGTTTTCAGGAAATAATAAAGCATAAATTTTTATTATCACGCTTAAATCTCATTTTCAAAATAACAAATAATGGCCTATTCCACCTGGAAGCAATATTATTTGTTGCATTGCCTAAAAAATTTGATTCCATAAAATTGGAGCTTTTAACGTGCGTTTTGGAAAAATTTAGGGTGTAATCCCCTAATTTTCATCCTTTAGCATTGCGGGACCATATTTTTATATAATTATGTATTTTTATTTTTTAAGAAAATTTCTGCACCCGCGATGCTGGTAATAATATTAAAATGAGAAAAATCGTGTATACTTTGTAAGCACACTAAAGGGAGCAGAAATTTTTAATATTATTTCATCTCGATAACCTACATTCAATGATTTTTGTTATCTCTATAGTCTGCGTATATTATATGCAAGTGCAACAGAAGTTACTGCACATTGAAAATATTGCACTGTGTGACGATCAGATCATTTTAGGTTTGTACGTAGCATTTTTTTTTGTCATTTAAATAAAGAGAGGTCTTTAAAAGTGACATTTAATTGCGATTAACATACTTAATTACGTGAAAAAAAAGTTCTTTAATGAAAAAATCGGACAAAAATACATCACCAAACACAAATTAAAAATGCTCAAAGCTATAATTATGTTTGAAATATTTTGTTCATGAACACCGCAAGATAGCCGATAGCCTCTATACATTATGAACTATTGAATTTGAATACAAGAAAAATTAGCTGGTATGCGGAGGATGTATGGCGGAAATACTAACTTTTGATTGATATTTAAACTGAACAGTTCTTGCGTAAGAAGCTTAAAGCCATAGACCACATAAAACAATATTATGTGCTGTTTCATGAATAAACACAAAATGGGATCTTCAAAACTGATGACAATTTTTACCTGAATGTTATAATTTAGCCATAGCCCCACGAGAGAGCGTGGAAATACTGTAAAGTATGCAATTTGCGTGACTATTTATGTTTCTGTGTCAGAAACATATTATTATGAAAAAATTAGTAAAAAATGTTGTGCGGGGGTTGCATAATTTGAAATTTTCTTATCACTGCGCACGGAGCTACAATTGGGTTTTGAACCAAACTAATGTTATGTAAGTCCCATCAAGTGTTTTGTGATATAAATGCTTATGTTTTCTTCTGGTCTATAAATTCCTTTAATATAATTTTACATTCAAACTAATGGTATATATGGTCCATATAGCTTTTTTCGTCTATTTATACAGTGTGCAATATATTGCAAATCATATCGGACTGTTTACTTGGTTAAATAGGTTGACACAATCCGATAGGACATGCTTTGTATATTATTTAGTATTGTATTTATTTTAAAATTTATGCTAAATAGCCTATAGTGTTATTCCCACGCGTGTAAATAACAGACTATAATATTATGTATGCTATAATTAAAACGTTTTTTTTTTTGTCTCTCCTCAATTTTAAAATTTATTTTTAGATTTGCATAATATATACAATTTAAATTTAATTAAAAAATCTTTATTTAGTGTGCACTGTGTACTTGTTTTTATTTTTTGTATTATAGGGAAAAAAATTATGTATCCTGGTCACACTACTAGATTCAATATACAAAATATAAAATTGAATGCACATGCAAAATTTATTGTTTTGTATTTTATATTATTGAAATATTACATTTAATCATATTTTTTATATTGATGCATATTGAAATAATATTGCTTCATATGAACAGATTAGATTATGTCTGTGTTATGAGTATATTATATTATTAAATAAAAATTATAAATACATGAAAGTCAACCAAAACAATATGCATTCTATACCAGTCTGCGACCTACGAACTAAAGTGCAGGTACACAATTTTAGTATTAATATGCCATGGTTGCAAAACAATGAGAGGCAAAACATCTTCCTCTTTTTTTTCACACTTGGTTTGCAAAAGTTGCATTTTATGAAAAGAAATAGGAATGATGCATTTTCAACTTTTAATCATAATAATACGTTTCTGCAAGAATTTAGTGTTTAATTTTCATATTTTTTTCTAATTATTATAACTATACCTCTTATTATAATTTTTAAGCATTGATGGCTATAGGGTGTGTACACATGACGTCATTCTGAGTGCTTTTCGATGCTCTTCTTGAGCAATGAATAACATTGCTCAGCATAGGACAAACGTAGTTTTTGGCTATTTTCTTTAGAAAATTATCTATTTTTTGGTCATTATTATTTTTCTTGCATACTTGAGGTACTAATTCAACCTGTTAGCAGCATCAATGCTCTTTAAAAAATTGCGAAGTATTTTTAAACTGGCAAAATGTACCATTTTTCCTATACCGGCCAATGTTATTTAGTACTCACATATGACGTCGACTCTAACATAAATGAAACCACCCTATATAGTGACACCGCGCGAAACTATATTTTTTGAATGTGACAGCTAGGTATCAATTAGGTTAACTTATTGTTAAAAACCATGGCTCGCGCAACTCATCGCAAAAAGGGTTACTACTTGAATGAGATGATATACACCTATGTACTAATACATAATATTTTGTCTAGTATTTGTCTCCACTCTATACCTCATTCAGGGTATTCAGGGTGAAAACAGGTCTTTTTATTGTAGAAGTGATTTGTTTCGTCTTTAAACATCAAGCCTCTCTTTGTTAAAAATGCAGCAATTCATACAAATATATATGCCAATAACAAAGCAAAGCTTTGATCCAGTATCCGGTAATCAAAATACACATAATAACACCCATAACCTAATAACACATTGAAAACAAAAAGTCCTGTTTGTACAGCAATTTATAATCTTTTGTATAAATTTTTCAGTCATGGAGTATCGGTATCGACTGCGATACGATATTCGATACTATACCGATACTTTTATCGTATCGGTATCGTATCGGGGCCTTTTTTAAACTCAGTATCGAATATCGGTATCGGTCACCGATATCAGCAAAATATCGTCGAATTTCGATACTTTTTTTCGATACTTTGAGACTTTTGCTCTCTCATAAAATAAAAGTAAAAATACAAAAAAAAAAAAAAAAAAAAAAAATGAAGCAACGAGAACATTCCATTAGTGATTACTGATTATATCTATCTTTCGTACTTGGACAATAAAATTCACTCCTTTATTTTTCATTGTACTATAACAACAGGGTAGGGCGCCGTGCACAGTATTTTTATTTTATACTTTTTATAAAGCCACCAGGTAAAAAGTATTTTTTTTTATTTTACATACAATAAAAATAAAAGAAAACGGTGTTAAAACTTTTTTCTTCTCTTTTTATGAAAAAAAAAAAAAAAAAAAAAAGAGCGATCGACTGTCGCCAAGTTTCTGAGAAATCCGTCGTGTGGTCGTACAGTACTATCTATGATTCTTCTAATGACTAATGCGCCGGTAGAAATCACAATAAAATATAGTCAATGATTGACATTTTAAATCACTGCAATTGTATATAAATTCAATGCATTACAAATTACAAAAGATGTAGCATACTTCCGTTAATGTCTTTGTACAAATTTTTTACAAGGTTAAATTTTTAAAAAGTTTACAAAATCAAAGGATTTTTACGACTAGAGGGGAATTTTGGACTTTAACCCCTTTGGTTTAGCGGGGATGATTTGAGCCAATAAAATAAATACGAAAGCTAATGATACCTGTTTACTTAAGCAAATTAAAAAATTACCATGAAAAAAAAATTATTAAATATTTGAAAATTACTACTATACGAAAAAAAGAAATTGCTAATTTGTAAATAATTAACAAAAGTGCTTGGAAACAGTAGAGGATATTCTAATCGTATAATTTCATTAAACGAATGAAATATATATATATTTTTTAAATCTACTATAATTTTTTTAGTCATTTTAGTTTAACAAACGAACATTAGAATAAAATAAATAAGTGAGTAAATAAGTGAATAAATGAATAAATAAATAAATAAATAAATAAATAAATAAATAAATAAATAAATAATAAATGTGGCAAAAATATGCATGGATTTTATGATACCAATTTATGTCTCAAAGGTGAAAAAAAAAAATGAAATTTATAGTGCAATATTTATTGTATGAGATATAGCAAAAATATCGAAAAAGTATCGGAAAATATCGGTATCGTATCGGTATCGTATCGGAGCAAATTTTTTTTGAGCAGTATCGTATCGGTATCGGTATCGGGAAAATTTAAAAATATCGGTATCGTATCGGTATCGAAAATTTCGGTATCGACTCCATGACTGAAATTTTTGCAATCTCAGATTTGTAATGGAAAAAAAAAGAAAAAAAAAGTGAGAATATAATGGTAAACTTGATGTGCAATTGTGCCTTAAATATAATATAAAGGAATTCTTCAACATTGAGCAGGAAAATTGAAAATTTCCTAAATATTCTGAATTCTGACCAATAAGTTTATTAATTAATTTATTAATTTATTTTATTATATTTATATATTTATTTATTTATTGTCAATTAAAATCGTACACATATTTTAGTTCGTTGGTCACACTATAGCTGATCGAGTCCAGCTTCGAAATATGACTTTCAAAGGAAAATAAAATTTCATTTTTTTCTTCTTTTACTTAAATTATTATGGTCAGCATTCACATGATGTTACAATTGAGCTTATCAGTTTAACGCGCGGGGAAATCTAAGGGTCCCCTAATTTAACATTATACGCTTACGGGGAGAATCGTTTTTTTTTTTTTTTTTTTTTTTTTTTGCGATTTTTGAGAAAACTACTCCACGCCAAAGCTCCATTCTTACAATAACACACTGAAAATTAAATTTCATTGCGCATGCAACCTCCACAGAGAAAAAGTAGGGAAAATAATAATGAATAATGTCAGGCAATCAATTTATTGCACATGCAAATTTATTGGTCCATGTGACTTTTTTTTTTTTTTTTTGTCTGTTAAATTCACATAACGCAGTAGAATTTTCAGTGCGAAATAAATTTGCATTTTAATTTTAATGCTTTTAATTAAATGAGGAGCAAACGCAAAATTTATATAAAGGGTAATAATTATATATTTATAGATAGATTAATTAGATATTACTTTCGTATTGTATAAATATAACTAATAAGATTATTTGAAAATAACAAGTAGAAAACAAAAATTCAATAAAAAGTAGGTATTAATTAATAATTATGTTATATTTTATTTTAAAAAGCTGGGTAAATGCATTTAACATTTTAATTACATGCATAATTATTATGATATTTTCTTATATAACTTCTTAATTATTTTTTTCTGCTGTCATGCAATTTCAAAGATATATGATCCAAAGACCAAAAGCTATAGACCCCTTGCACATCCTTGCGCTTTGTCGCCATGTTTGTGGTGACTAATGCATTGTCCAGCATAGGGGAAACTTCGTTTTTCCTAATTTTTCACATAAAAAATTGTTTATTTCAACTCAACAAATTTTTCTCATATCCTTCGAGCTTATTAGGAGCTAGAAATAAGGCTTTGATTGAGGTTTGAAGCTTCTTTTGCTATTAAAAAAATAAAAATGATGTTTTTCCTATGCTGGCCTATGTATTCCTGACCAACAAAATGGCGGCTCTTAAATATGAGTGCAAGCGGTCTATATGCGGGGATGATCGAATGTTGCGCAAATTTCGGCTGGCAATTTGAAACACAATCGCGCTGAAAATTTTAGCCAACATTACGCAATTAATCTTTCCTTAAAAATCACAAATTAGTCCTACTCACAAGGAAAAAATATTATTAATTACTGCAATATAAGTTTTAAAAACCATTTTGAAGATTTTAAAGTAAAAGTTGCTTTTAATATTTCAGAATAAAATAATCATATTTTGTTTGCTAACCTGAATCGCAGCTGATTTTTTTTCTAAGTGGGCGAGGAAAGAACAAAATTTTGCTTACGTAATGGACAGAAAAATGCTTAAAGATCAGATAAGATAACATATTAGTTAACCTAACAAATGATTATTGAATTCATATAGTAACGTTTGTTTCATTAATAGACAATTATTTGCTTGCCATTGCGTATTAAAAGCATACGCACAGTGTCGTTTCGTGGCGCAACTTCGCAAGTCGCGCTTTCACTACGAATCTTTAGTTTTTGAGTGGGCGTTTTTGTATATAATAAGTATTATTAATTATAATGGGTCTTCTTACAGAAGGAAACCCACTTACTTGGCCTGAAACTAAGGCATTATCTGATCATGTTAGAAAACATGGTATTACTCAATTTATAAATTTATATCGACGAGTTAGAGACCGACAGGGAGATGTTTTGAAATGGGGAGATGAGGTGAGTATCATATAAAATACATACATACATGCAAAACAATGTAGACATTACAATTATAAATTAGCCCATTATTTGCGTATGTTTTTGTAGTATATTACAGAATATATTATTACTTAAGTCCGTACACGGGTACCGATACCGGCATATATACCTAGCTGCATGTACTGTCATGATTTTTTGTACGCACTATAATACATAACATTTATCTTTCTCAATTATCACAGAAAACGTTAAAAACGTTAATTACTCTAATTTTGTTTGTTTTTGAAGGTTGAATACATATTAGTTAAATTTGACCATGAAAAGAAGACAGCTAAAGTAAGCTTACGAGCTGAGGAAATTTTAAACGTTCTCCGAGAGAAAGAATTAGAAAATCCAGAGTAAGTTTATTGACAAATTCAGACTTTTCATTAAGATTACGATGTCTTTAATGTGACTATTTTGTAATTTAGTACGGTCAAGTCGCTATGGAGGCCAGAGTATGGAGCTTACATGGTAGAAGGTACTCCAGGACAGCCATATGGTGGATTATTGGCACACTTCAATGTTGTCGAGGCAAATATGAGATACCGTAGAGAAGAAGCTGCGGCTCAATTACAACCTGGAGAAGCCCTTATGTCACTTACCAGTTTTCCAAGGTAAACTTATAGGTTTTATGGTCCTGACACAATTTATGTCATAATCCATTGCAATAGAAGACTTGCAAAAGTAGGTTTATAGTGAGAAAATACACAAACACACAGCTCAACAATACTAACCCCCGTAAGGTGCAACGCTAACTAACTAGTTAAAGCGTAGTTAAGTTGTTATTTTGATTGTTGCAACAATTAAAAAAAGATAACTAAGGTTTAACTAGAGGTTGCAGCTTACAGCCATTACAGTGCTAGCAGATAACTTTGCGTTCCTGTCTACATTTATAACATGCTGTCTTATGGGACAATGCAGCAGCTATAACTGGAGTTAGAATTATTTCTATAGGAATTGGCATTTTTACTGTAGCTTGCTGAGTCTCAAAGCTGTTGCTGTCCTAGATTTCAATCATTTGGGTTAAAATTGATTTTTTTCTACCCAATGGACTTCAAATTAAGGAAAGCAAAAGCTGTGAAACTCAGCAAGCTAGAGTAAAAATATTAACTCTGAGAAATAATTTTCACTTGAGTTATGGCTACTTCATTGCCCCATAAGAAATAAATGGAGACAGGAACACAAAGTCGTCTGCTAGCACTTGGTTTTAAAAACTTAAAAAAATAAATAACAATAATAATAAAAAATAAAATAAAATACTAATAAAAAAATCTGAACTAATATAAAGCTAGCAAGAGTTGAAATGGGAAACTTTTGGATACCCAGGGTATAGAATTGGACTCTTGAAATTACTGCCAAGTTAATTGAAATAACCTGTTAACAGTCGCTAGACTGCCATTAATTACATCGGAACCATATTGCATATTGTCCTGGCTGCGGCCAAAGGGCACAAGACAACCAATTTTGCATTATGTTCAGGAGTGCCTTAGGTATATTGATATTTATTGCGAACAAAATGCCTACCTCGTTTTTTGTGACGCGAAGCAAAATGTGTAACTCAATCGCCATCTACATTTTGTTCAGGCACAAGATAGACATTTTGCTTCCCGTTACAATAAACCAGTTAGACTTTTTGTTCGTAACAACATCGATATAGTCGCAAGCGAAGAGAAATTGTGTTACAAAGAGAGTACTAGCTTTCTTTTGATTTCTAATGTTTTTGTTGTGTAATTTCAGACTTGGCTGCAAAGATTTCACAGACCCAGTGTACCAACCAACTCCAAGCAGCGGTGCAAGTCAGTCTCTTTTCTTTCCTGATAATGCAATCTTCCCTGGTCATCCACGTTTCCGTACCCTCACGAGGAACATCAGGGAGAGAAGGGGCGAGAAAGTGAGCATCAATTTGCCTGGTGAGTTCAGGTGACCTCAAACTATCATTGTTATGAGATATCCTATCTCTTGCTTAGTAATGATTTTAACCAATGTGATTTAATGTTTCAGTATTTAAAGATAAGAATACTCCTTCGCCATATATTGAAGATTTATCTAAACTTGGAGATGACGGGAGCTCTCAGAAAGCAGCTTTACCTGATCATGTGTATATGGATGCAATGGGTTTTGGCATGGGGTGTTGCTGCTTACAAGTGACTTTCCAGGTATGTGACATAAATACACAACTTCCAAAATCATTATTTTTATTGTCACATGTACTGATAATTTTATTTTCTCAAAGTTCAAACTGTGCTTACACATTTGTAAATTAAAATAATGCAATGATTTTTAAGATAGAAAGGTGGTAGAGTGGTCACATTCCCTTCTTTCAGTTCTTTAAAAAGATAGTTGACCCTACCATGCTTTTTTTTATTAGTTTTTTTCCCCCAACAGTATTGGTAAGCTTCCTTTACTGAAGTGAGCAGGTGGGGTGACTTTGGCCTTATGGGACGACTTCCACCCACTAATTACAGTAGAAATCTCATGACTCTAAAACCTATATAATGTACAATGGTCTATATCTTGGTACTGTATATAAAAATTATTAAGATCTTACTATAATTACTGGGTGAAAAATGGGGTTGCAAAGTCACTCAAAGTCACCCCACCTTCCTGTTAAATTATACATACTGTACTGTATATGTAAAGCTATGATTGTATTGGTAGCAATTGCTCTTGTTTTTCAGGCATGTAATATCAAGGAAGCTAGGACTTTGTACGACCAGTTAACTCCACTCTGTCCTATCATGGTGAGTGTCTCTATCTCTACCCAGCCTGGCTATGGGATGCTGGGTATATTTTAATCCAAAGTCACTTTTTTTTTTTTTTTTTTTTTTTTTAATAAATTATAATACCATCTTCATTAGCCATATTACTTCAGCAAAAATTGATTTTGCCATAATTGACTAATAAAAAAAATATATTAAAGAATAACACAGATAGATTGGAGAAATTAGAGAATGGAAAGTAAACATAAACTAGAAGTAAAAAAAAAAAAAAAAAAAAAAAGGCATTTTCAAAAGCATTACTTTTTTATTATTATCATTGTTATCAACACTAATTAAAACGTGTATATGAAAACAGTTAAGTGGACAGTTGAAGTTATCCAAAGCCAAGCGCAGTGTTGTTAGTAAATGTTTTCACTGTTTTACTGACAGCTGGCACTTACTGCCGCCTCTCCTCTGCACCGAGGAATGGTGACGGACGTGGACTGTCGCTGGAATGTCATCTCCAGTTCCGTAGACTGCAGAACTCGTGTAGAGAGAGGATTGGAGGAGATCCCACCAGGATCCACTGCACGCAGAATTGCCAAGTCAAGATATGACTCCATTGACTCGTACCTCTCACCACATGGAGAAAAGTAAGCATGACATACATACAAATCATGATGCTTTATATCCCTTTTGGTGAGCCAACTGCATTTCACTTTGGTGATTGACCTCCACAACTTCCTATCCTGATCTGACACACTGTAGTAGAAAACTAGTTGAATCTCAATTGTTGTCACTATGAGACATATTAAGTTGAGAACATTTTTGATGCCACCATTGAGTCCAATCCTATACCCTAGGTATCCAAAATGTCAAGTTTCAAGTCTCTAGCACAACTGTCTGAAGAGATAACATTTTATTTTTTTAAATTTTCATAAACACATGGGCCAACAATTGGGACCTGTCATTGAGTCTGGATCACCTTGCTTTATTTTCACTCATAATTATTTGCCTCATAAATTTTTTTTATTCACTTTGTACTGTGAACATTCTTTGTTCTCAGACACTTTTCAATCATTTCAGACCATGATGTTCTAAGCCTGCCTCTTCCTCTCCTTCCATCCATTTTGTTATAAACATAATCATTTTCATGTTGATACTAAAATACAAGTGTTTACATTGCATGCATTGTTTATTTATTTCAGTGTGGTCTAATACTTTATACTGTGTGTAGATACAATGATGTGCCACTGGTGATGGACGAGGAAGCATACGCTCAGCTCACAGAGGCTGGTATTGACCACTTGCTAGCTCAGCACGTGGCTCACCTCTTCATCAGAGACTCAGTGTCTTTGTTCACTGAGAAGGTTCATCAGGACGACGAGAGAGACACGGACCACTTTGAGGTAGGTAACCTTCTTGTGTATTATTCAATGTGCCTTTAGAGGTTATAATTTGTTACTCTGAAGTGGGAAAGGAGGACACTCTCCTTTTTGGCCTCTCAGAGGTCAGTCACACCCTTTTTTGGCCTAGTTACACCCCTAAATATGGCCTCTAAGAACCTAATCCCAGACCAAACTTATTATTATTATTTTAAAGCCAATCTGACCCTGGATAATTACTTTGATGGTTGACTTTGCAGAACATTCAGAGCACCAACTGGCAGACAATGCGCTTCAAGCCTCCACCTCCTTACTCCCCGATCGGCTGGCGAGTGGAATTCCGACCGTGTGAAGCTCAACTGACGGACTTTGAGAATGCAGCCATTGTGTGCTTTGTAGTGCTTCTCACCAGAACCATTCTCTCTTTCCAACTCAACTTACTCATTCCTATCAGCAAAGTAAGAATCTGATTCTAAACAATATAACTTAATTTTCTATTTTTTAAATAAGGTTTTCATATACTTAGGTGTAAGATGTAAAAAAAAAAAAAAAAAAAGAAACAGAAAAAAGCCTTGCTATTAACATTAGCACGAGTAAAATTTATGCAAAAACAGATGTCTCTAGAGTTTATTTTTTTGCAGGACTTTGGGATATAAGTTTTACAAAATTTATAAGTAACAAGAAGGGGTGTTTAATCGCTATCAAAAAAAGAAAAAAAAAGTTGTAACAAATTATGACGTACAACATAATAATTTGTAGTTAAACATCTACTTGATAACAAGGCTGTACAACAGTAACCTTGCAGTAAACCTTGCATAGTGGAGTTAACATAGTTATGTCTCTACTTCTTATCATGTGTAATTTTTACATTTACACGCTGCATCAAGTAACCTCTCAGCAATAGCTTAGAGGTTACCTGAAGGTTTAATGACCTACCGATGCTCATTTCACAAGGATAATAACTACGACACTAGCAATGTCTCACACCATTTATCGAACCGTGAAAACCTACATCTCTACGATAATAACTTTTTTTGCACGACTGTAATAATATGGGACAGACTATAAGACTATACCAGCTGTATTATTTTTAAGCTAGTATAACTTGAAATCATGACCTAATAATGTTGACAGGTTGATGAGAACATGCAGAAGGCACAACTAAGGGATGCATTGAGGACTCAGAAGTTCTGGTTCCGTAAAGACGTGACCACAGGAGATTCTCCTAGCTGCTGTCAAACTCCAACTAGCTGCACGCCTGATGAATGTCCCTACACCCTCATGACTGTTAATGAGATCATCAATGGCAAGGTATGCAACAAATATCTATCAAGGAGAAGTTAGATAAAAAAAAAATGCTAAATTAAATTTTGCTGCTATTACTTGAGGGAAAACCCCACTTTACAAGAGTTTTGTCACACAGTAATGTGTTGGTGAAGCACATTTTATGAATTAATTAACTGAATATGTTGCTCAAGAAATCTTGTAGCAACTTATGATGTGGGCATAGGAAACGTTACTGACCGTAATGCCGTTTTACAACTTTCAAAAATTAATAAAAAATGTTACCAATGTTTTAAATTTTTGGAATATTGTACTGTTTTTGTCTTTTTACTGTACTATTATTGGCTCAATTTATGGCCAAGGTTTATGTAATACGGCTGAAATAGTCCTGTATGCTCCTTAAAAAAGATTATTATTAGCCTATTAATGAACTAAAAAATTAGAAATTTGCATATTTATCAATTCAGGGTAATATTTTGTTATAGAAAATGCAGTAAAATTTCCCCTTGATTCCTTCCTCATTGATTAAATAAACACATGTTATATTCAGGAAGGAGAGTTCCCAGGCTTGATTCCCCTGGTAAACAGCTACTTGTCAAGCATGGATGTTGACGCGGACTCTCACTGCACAATCCAACAATACCTCAAGTTAATTCAGAAGAGAGCATCAGGAGAGCTGCTCACCACAGCTAGGTGGATCAGGCAACAGGTTGTCGCTCACCCAGACTACAAGTGAGTTATATCTGACTTGGAAGGGAAAAAAAAAAAAAAAAAAAAAAAAAAAACTCACTGACTGACTGACTAACTGACAGACTCGTAAACAATGTGTGTACAATATGTAACAATTTATGAAGTATGGGCTTTGATCTTTGGTGTTGTCAGACAGAACTGCGGAGAGCTTGTGAGTGGTTTACTCAACTTTCATTCTCTTTGCATTGAAAACAAAAGAAAAAAGTTAGAAATTACAATATTTCATTTTTTATTAAATCAAATGTTAATAATAATAGCCTCAATAATAGGTAATAATTATGTTTTAAAAAAATATTAAGAAAATAGTTGGTAGAGATTAGAGCACGTTGAATTGAAAATTAATAAAACGCAATGATTCTCTAATTTATATAGTAAATTGGGACTAGGGATGCAAATATTCTAGCATGAGCTAGATAAAAATAGACATATGTTAAAAGGGATGAAGGTATGGTGTAAATGTAAAATACGATATGACTAACATCTCACGTTCTTACATACATCAAAGACACAGCATTATAAAACAGGATCAGACTTACTCTTGGCCTTACACTGTTTTTTTCCTATATATTTATAATAATAATAGTCTAGTAAGCTAAAAACACAAGTTTGAACCTGTATATGTTATAGAATGGCAATTTGAATTTTACTAATAGAACAATTTTGTAACCTTAAGTTACACTCAATAAGAGTTATTGTTTTAAAAGCAACTAATTTTTCTTCAAAAGTTGCAAAAGTATAAAGAGGAGTTCAGTAATTTTTTAGTTTTTTTTTCACATAATGTAGGCTAAACTAATTGGTATGCTTATTCTGTGTGTTCTCAGACAAGATTCCGTGGTGAGCGACCTAATCAACTATGATTTACTAAGCGCCGTACAGCAAATTCAGAGCGGTGAGCGTGCATGCCCGGAACTACTAGGCTTGAGTGTAATTTCTAAGACGAGAGAGCAAGTGCCTGTGGCGGTACAACGTGCAGAGGGATGCCCTTCAGTCTGTGAATGAGAGAGGGAATGAGGTAGCTACCCTCATTAAACATCAATAGTAGTCATAACATATGGGTTGTACTGCACTTTTTATATAGGAATAGACAAGTTAAATATAAATAATTACCTACCGGTAATTGCGAATACAGATTTGATTAATATGTAAAAAATTTATGACAATATGACTTTAATGAAAGCAATTTATGATTTGCATTAGAATTATTTTTATTGCTGGAAACA
The DNA here is from genome assembly GCA_949318235.1 of Ecdyonurus torrentis. Classification (NCBI taxonomy): domain Eukaryota; kingdom Metazoa; phylum Arthropoda; class Insecta; order Ephemeroptera; family Heptageniidae; genus Ecdyonurus; species Ecdyonurus torrentis. Next base: position 45,528,468 of record OX439131.1, on the reverse strand, counting down.
TAGTGCTCAAATTGTAAGTGGGGGAAGTAAAAATTGTTTAAAGTTATCTCTGGCCCAAAATGATAATAATAGGTGGATAGAACTCGTACTTTCCAATCTGTCATGTGTACAGGTTAGGATATAAAGCCTAGCCTGGTATTACTTGGCATGTTCAAAGTCAACTGCTGAGGATGTGCAGGTTGCCATACATACATGCTATAAGAAATTGAGGCAGCTTAAGTTTGATAGCTGTTGATAACAGCCCACAGGGTTGGAAGTAACTGCTAGCCGTCACAAAAGTGATGGCTGTGGAAACCAAGTACATAATAATAATAAAAATGACAGAACCAATACAATGAAACTATTGGAAACAATATTTTTATTTTATTATGACATATTGGCTACCTTTTAAAATTTGCAAAAAAAATATTTAAAAATACTTCACTAATGCTAAAAAAAATAATATCTAAAATAAAAATAGTTTTTTGAGATTTTTTTTTGTGCTCCAAAACACACACACACACACACAAAAAACTTAATGTTTTCTAAATGGAATTGTGCATTCTTTTTGGAGCATGGTTTACAAACATTGTTAAAGTCACATTGTATTAAAATGTTATTCTACACTTAAATATGTATTCATAATTACACAAATCTTGTCTAATAGAACTAAGGTGTTCTGTTCCTTGTGTTAATTGTAAATATTCCAAATCTAATGTATTTAGTAGTAAACAAAAAAACATTTTGCTTCTTTTTATATTATATATACAAAAATATATTATACAAATAATGGGATTTTAATAATTTTTTGGGGCTATTGATACTTATTGGTAAATTATATTAATGTTATGTTCTATTATATAATATTATACTGTTAAGTTTATTTTTAATATGCAATATGTGCCATCATAATACTTTTATTAACATGTATAACATCAGTATGTTGTAAAAAACTTCATTTTGTGATTATTGTACACTCGTCAGATTCTAAATGTACCCGTCAAAGCAATGCCTCTTTCTTCAGAAAATGATCAACATGTCATCTTAAGTGACAGCAGCGTTGCCAGATTTAACCTTCACTAATGGAGCTGCAGATGTTCTGCGAGGTTAAATCTGGGTACACTGCTGTCACTTAAGATGACATGTTGACCATTTTCCAAAGAAAGCAGCATCACTTTGCTGGGGTACATTTAGAATCTGATGAGTGTAGTCACCTGTAGTATAAAATGAATTTTGCAGTGTTTATATAGGAAAACATACAAGAGTAGTGGTGGGTGTGTGGTCTCTCATCTCAAAATTAAGAAGAGTTGAGAAGAGAGGAAAACATTTTGTCACCCGGACTGCTAGACTGTCTGCAGTGCGCTACATATGTTGTAATACAGGGCCAGGGCACAAGGTCAGGGTACTAGGTAAGGGTCTTGCACGACAAGAGCTCCCTAGCTGCCTGCCTGCCTGCTGTATGCCATGTTCTGGTGAACTAAAAGAGCATCACTTCTTCATTGGTCTCTAAAATCACAAGGATTGTCCATGACAAAGATTTCTCCTCTCTTCTCAACTCTCCTTAAGTTTGATAGACAACCCACCCACCACCCACTCTTATATATTTATATGGTTTTCCTATATAAACACAGCATTTTCATTTTGACTGCACATGATGATCAGAACACAGGTATGGTTAAAGAAAGGTTATATCAATTATGAAGCAACTATGATTAAAACAGTATAATTTAATTAAGTTATTGTAATGGGAGGGGTTACAGAAGTAATATCACCAGATTTTGATTGTTTATTGCTATCATATTTGGTATCATATTAATGTTAAACTCCACTAGATATTCCCAAGTATTCTAGCCCTCATAATTTTTCCCCCCATTGTCAAGAGATCATGATTGCCATTTAACTGCATGATATATGAAAATAATTAGTAAGAAAATAAAACCATTTTGGTTTGAATATTTATTGAAGGAAAGAATACAAGCGCCTTACAACTATTAAGTCCTTAGCTAGGTGAAGAACTTGATGGCATTTTACCTAGCTAAGGACTTAATCGTGGTGAGGAGTTTATTGGTTTCCCTAGTCTTTCCTTTGCATGTTATTTAAATGAGGTTTTTAATGATACAGAAATAATTCATTGAGAATACTTGTGATCTCTAGGGAATAAAATCATTGTGTCGACTACATCTAATAAAAAATAATGAAGGTAGGGTATTATGAAATTAAGGGAATAATAATAACATTGAGTCCTATGAACTTGAATTTTCAACCCCTATTTATTCAAAATGTTGCATGCTTAAAAAAAATGGGATGGGAGGGGGGGGGGGGGGCTTGTCTAGATCAAAAATACTATAATATGTAAAAAAAAAAAAAAAAAAAAAAAATCAGCCCCTGATTACAATTACTTTTTTTCTTTCTTTTTTCTTTTTTTTTCCACTTCTTTTCTTTTGTTTTTTAATCTTATTGCTATTGCTAACCCCTCCCCTTATGTTTGGTTATAAACCTAACAAACTGCAGAACACACCCTGTTCTGTCCAAAAACAAAAATCGTTACTTCAAAATATTTTTATACTGGTTTTAATTTTTGTTTAATATTAACTAAAAAAATAGATTTTATCAATGATTTTTTTAAATATGTGCAATCGTGTGACATTCACATCGTACTTATTGTCAGCTGTTACATTTCCACGCCACAATATGTGTGATACGTTGAGTGTGTGAGATATACTGTATGCACTAAAAGTTTGATCCACCGACTTTATATATTCCAAGTATTTTACGTGCAATTTTCTTGTTTTACTGCTTGTTGTCAAATTTTATTATTATTGTCAGTTTTTTTTTATCTGCTATGATTTTATACATAAAAAACATTATATTAATGCTATAAATAAAAATAAATATAAAAAAGCAAATATTTTGATTTTAATTTATCATAAAAAAATATTCTTACTCATCTCTTCTTTAATAATACAAAATGAAGACTAGGAAATATGTTTTGATAATTAAATCCATAAGGAAAACTATTTCCAAACACCCTGTTGGAATTTCATTTCATTAAAATCAGGATTTCCGTACAAATATAAAGCACCAAGTCTCTGAGTTTGTAAGGCCTGATGAAGGCAAAACACACTGTTTCTGTAGGAGTTTATACTCATATTTAAATATATTATTAAGGCGGGAAAACAGGTACTGCGGGATTCGACTAAAAATTTGTAAAGAAAGAAAAATCTGAAGTTTTCCTCAGTGATACATTAGGATAAGGTATCTTCAAAAATGTAAAAAAAATTGAAAGGTCACCACGCCAGATTTTAAATTGTGATTTTTTAAAGTTTTAGTACCATAAAAGTCAATGTTAATTTCAATAATTATTTGCTCTCTTATCTGATGGTCACGGGTTCTGAAAACTTTGTCATAGGTAGCTGTTACAATTAACTTTCAAATGGCATCATAAACTTTCAAAGCTTTATTTTAAAATTTTGAGATACAACCCTTTAAGCCACTCCCCTAGTTAAAGCAGTGTTTGTAATTTACCTCTGCTACACCTCATATACAAGATGAGCAGGTATGTAAAATGGCAACCACGCTAGAGCACTGTTGCCTAACTCAGCCTACCTTTATTATAAATGAAATCTCGCAATACACAGGCATGATTAGAAATGTGGCAATGCAGTTTGAAATGGGGGAGTGGCCTAATAATCTATTTAGATATGAGGTAGTATAGTGCCACAAGCTATTCAATATCCGTTATTATTTTATCTCTGTGCTAGCAAGATCTTCTCCAAACTATGGGACTCTCATTGCTATGATAAGGCCCTTGCTGGTTTTCTCTATCCCTTTCATTTATATCATCAACCTAACTGTGATGGTTTATTTTCCTTAACTGTTCTTTCAAATTTATCAATATATCCATAAATTTTACATGCCCCCTCTCCAATTATGGTATTGGTTCACCATCTCGTTCGAAGAATTTTTTAACATTGCGAGCGCCATAAGGTTCAATGTATTTTAAATGGCACTGTCGCGCTCTCGGTTGTGGCTCATTGCTCAGCCCCTGGTAGGTCTATCAATTTCAAACAACTTTTATGATATCGTAAGGATGTGATGATCTCGGTCACCAAATTTCAGAACCACACGACTAGATGGCGCCCGTTGAGAGACCCCCGAACGAGAGGGTGAACCAATACCATAAAATATAATTTAGCTTTCTCCTTCCATTTCCAAAGAGCTTTATAAACAACTATTGATACAAAACAATGCTAATATAAGAATACAAGAAAAAATAAAATAAATTAAAAACTCAATCTTATTTATTTTACACTTACAATCACTTGACAACAAATTAAAGTACAACTACTGTAACGTCCATATCTGTTCTATATTCTTCAAGACATCCTTTACTGAGTTCTTGTAGAACATGAAGTAACCTTGCAGTAAGGCAGGACTGATAGGTCGCTTGTAGGCACAAAGCACAGAGGCAAACTCACTTGCAGACTGTTCAGATTCACCAGGGTAAAACCTCAAGTACATGTTCTTGATTTGGTGCTCGGAGCAGTAACCTACATACTCTTTGACGTCTACTCGACCAGGACGTATTAGTGCTGGGTCCAACCTAAACCAGAAGTATACCATGAGGGGAAAAAATCTGCATGTTTTTAATTCTTATTTTCAAGTTACAGTACTTAATGTTAACATTGTGATAACAAAAAAAAAAAGTAATAATTTTTAACTATAGGTAGGCCTAATATTTTTTAAATTTACCTTTCCAAGTAATTTGTAGTCATGAATAGTATCCTAGCTTCTGTAGATGCAACTCCATCTAAGCAGTTCAGCAGCCCACTGAAAGTGACTCTATTCAGGCCCTCAAAAGCTGCCTTGCCTGTAAGAAACACATCACATATCATTAGACTAAAAATTTATATGTGACGAAATTTGTCTAATTTTTGTTGTTTTGTAAAAGTGTCCAGTACCCCCCCCCCCCCCCCACGTCATTTTTTTCAGGGCTAGGTGAAGTAGTTTTCTCCAAAACCTCTACAGAGCTCTCTGCCGAGCCTTACTGATGATTCCTAGGTAAAGGACAAAACCGGTCTAAGGCCATGAGCAAGTCTAATGCTGTTTTATAATCTTGTGCCTGAGAGTGTGAAATACTATGTATATTGTATTTTATTGACACAAAATGACAGAATGCCTATCAATTTAATGTCCATATAAATAAAAAAATATCTAATCGTCTACTCTAGAAGATTTAATCCAAAGTCCCAATTAACTTTATAAATTAGAGAATCTTCCTGTTTTATTAATTTTCCATTCAACGTGCTCTAATCCCTCTTGTACTTTTTTCTATTATTAATTTTATTAATAACTTCCCCCCCCCCCCCCCCAAATTATACAGTATACTGTAGCAACTGTGATTTTTTTCTTCCTAATTTTTATATGTTAATACGGAAGGATATAGAATTAGAGATCCCTGTTTTATTTATTCTCAAGGAAGTAGATGTGATGAAACAAGCCTGACCTTGTGGAGAGTCTTCTCTGCTCCCAAATGCAGCATCAATATCCTCCAAGAGAAGCAGACTCTGCACTGGTGCCACGGCGAGCAAGTGAGCCAATCTATCGTCGCTCAAACCTCGCTCACTCAGGTTCATCACGCACACTGCCATCTCCAGTTCTCCTGCCAGGGCAGAGATGAAGGAAGACTTTCCACAACCAGGGGGGCCATGTAGAAGGTAACCACGACGATAAGGGATACCTGGATCAGGAAAATAGTCCGTATTTCAGTAGGTTAACTTGATGCTCTTTGTTAATAAAGAGTAGTATAAACCTTTCTTAACTGGTAGTGTTTCATCATGGCAATATAATCATTATAATTTTATCATTGATATGTGCAATCAAATTGACAAAAAAAAAAAAAAAAAAAAAAAAAAACTTCCAATATATTTATTAATATGTTTAAATTAGTAAATTTAAGTTTATGAAAATGCTAAATTTGAAAACCAAGGATAGGAGAAACCAGCAAGGGCTTTACCATAATAAAGAGAGTACCACATCTAGGCGAAAACCTTGCTAGCACAGAAAAAGAAAGGAGAGAGAGAAGTATCTGTGCTAGCAAGATTTTTTTTTTTTTTTTTTTTTTTTTTTTTTTACCAAACTACGGGAATCTTCACTATAGTAAGGCTTTTGCTGGTTTCTCCTATTCTTTTCTTTTAAATTTATCACACCTAACAGCGATATGGTTTATTTCCTCATGAAAATGCTAAAATTATGATATTAATCAAGTTGTGAATACTTCTTAGTTACAAACACACAGATGATATTACCTCTCTCACTGTACCACCCTGGGTTATGTACAAACTCCTTGACATCATTGACTATTCTCTCAGCTACCCCCTCATCAAGAACTACAGAAGAGATAGGCCTCTTCTTTCTCGGATGTCCAAACTGTCTCCACTCGGCTCCCATAGCTGTGTACATGATGATCTTCCCCTCATGTTCTAGCATGGCCATCTGCCGTGCTGAAAACATGACATTTGTCATGTGACTGCAGTTTAAAATAGCTTTAAAGGTGTAGCACATGTTGAACAAAAAACTTGCCTAATATCCGAACATACCGGAATATTAACATTGATTTGGCCTGAGTAATTGGTTTCTGATTTATTTTCCGTTAACAAGAAGGCTGTGACGTCACAGCTCACTTGTTTTACCACTTTTTGGACCAGGCAAGCTGTGACGTCATTGTCCGCATGCACCATTTTGTGTTTAGAAAATAAATTAGAAAATTTAGACTCAGGCCAAATCAACGTTGATATTCCGGTATGTTAGGATATTAGGCAAGTTTTTTTGTTGTTCAATGTGCTCTGTAAGTATTTAAATGTCCTTACCTTCCTCCAGAATATTGAAATACAGACTCTTGTCTCGGCCAAATGAAGTTAATGTTACTGTTTCCCACGGAACACCCATGTGAAGATCTAATGTGTGCTGTTCTCTGGTCCTTTCTACTTTAATCCATGTGCCTAGGTATCTAAAATAAGGTTGAATTTATGAGATAACAGTAAAAAAAATTGTTATGAAGATGAACTGATCAAAAAATTGGTCGGATTTGTGGACGTAGCACCACTTTCAATGAAGACATCAAAATTATTAGGGGCAATTTTTTTTCTTTTTTTAATGGCAATCCACCCTGAAATTTTTATCAGGTGTATAATTAATGGTAGCTTATCCAGCTTTCAAATGATTTCTAATTTGATAGCAATAGATAACAAAATGTTGATACATAATACACATATCGAGGGCTATGCGGAATTCTGGTACTACTGCAATCTCTGCGGTTGCAATTTTGGTACATCTGTATAATCCGCGCTCCCTTCTTTTGAAACATATTTATACTGTTAACCTGCACAGGTGTGCCATTAGTAGGCGTGGCGAAAATTTCACATATGTCAAATTTGCAGCAGCGGAGATTGCAGTAGTACTGTACCGAAATGCCACATAGCCCTTGATATACTGTATTGAGCCTACGACCACTCTGCTTAAAATGATAATATAATTAATGATGAAATAAATAATCAAATATAACTACATACCTGAAAAAATGAGTTCCTATACTAGGTATAAAGTCATATTTTGTCTTGACATGTCCTGAATCTTTTTGTTCAAAAGATGTTTCTACGCTTAAATGTTGAGTTTTTTTAGCTCCTTTTAAAGTAATCCAGTGAAGTAGCCATTGATAACTCTTATCTCTGCATGGGACCTGAAATTAATAAAAAGTTTGGAAATTAAAATCATACATTATGTAACATTATATGATTATGCCAATGCATACGTAACAGCAAAAACACACACAGTAATATATATATTTTTAAAGGCAGCACCACTTTTGTATATATTATTTTATATCATAGTAAAGACCAATTAAAGCACTTACCTCTAAAGTCATCATGTAGTGTCTCCTAAGTACTACAGTTGCACCTTGTAAACCTTTTCTTAAAATTGCAGCCACAGCACCGACACCAAAGAGTCCAAAACCGGCACCAAAGTACGGATTTTCTGACAGTCCTGATATAATATCGGTTATAGGCATTTTGAAGAAATTATTAAATTAGCTATCTTATTTAAATTAGAAATACCAAACTGGTTATTATTATAAAATGTAGAGAAGAAAAAACATTTTTTCTTGACACAAATCACACAATAATATAATTTGTTTTCAAAACAAACCAAATTTCTCACAGCTGATATTATTAACAATTATACCAACATACCAAGATATTTTATACTAACATTTAATGTAAGTTTTAGAATAGTATGTAAATATATTGATATATTTTTCTACAAATTTGCTTTTTGTAAAGCTCTTATATTAATAATTATCCAATAAAATATTTTGTTTACAGCAATTTAATTTAATTTCAAATTTTTAAGAGCAGAGATAATTTTTAAATGTTGGTACTTAAAGATTTTAGGAGAAATTTGCAAGTTCTTTCTTTTCCCCACAGATGGCGAAAAATTAATCAAATTTGTGACGTCATTAATACGTCACAATCATTTTCATGATGGCCGCATTTAGATTTGTATAGTAGCTTTATTCATTACGGCCATGAACTTGTGCTGTTTTGAAGGTGGTCACAAAAATCGCAAAAGTGATAATTTTACAAAAAATCAAAGATATCAAGGACATTACAATTGTGTAAAAATTGAGGTAATTTGATGTGTTTATCAACATGAAACCATGTGTGTTTTTTTCTTGCTCGGGGAGGAATATGACATTTTCTCTTTGTCACAAATGTTTTATTATTTCTCTACATCTCTATTATATTTTTTAGTATCAGTTACTTAATATTATAACTTTAAAGCGTTTTTCTTTAATATTCTTTCATTTTAATATACGTGTCAAATCGGTGCCGTAGATGGTCATGCGGCAAAAAAAGGCAGCACCCATCGAGCCGCAGGGCCGTGCATCATATAATTTTTTTTTTTGTCCTCTCATTATCTAGCTGCGGTAACCTTGAAGGTAGATCTCAAGGTGTGGATCAGATAACACCCGACAGATGAGTCATTTTTCCTGTCGCGCCCTCAAGTAACTTCATAAATTATTCAATTACATACACTATGCAATAAACACGTTATGTCCATAAGCTGTTTCTATTTTTGTCTCTCGTGTTTTTTTTTCTGACTCGTATTTTTTTTTATGTTGATTTCACACTAGCTATGTTTATACTTATATAATTTTGCCAAGTTGTTAATTTACGTGAAAATTGGAATTATATCGGTTTGTATGTAGTTTTAAATTAAAAATTTATCAAAATTTAAATATAAATATCATGCAGTATGATGCATATGTATGCCATTGCATTGTACGTATGCATAATGTGCCTATAAAACGTGGGAGAGCAATTGTATGCAACTTCTTATTTTGAATATTATTTTATATTCACTTCGTTTCTTTGTTAATCATTGTACATACTCGTTCAATAATGCTGTATAAATAGTAACATACAGTATCATAGTAAAACATACATTCATAAAGTTATAATGACATCGTGCAATATTGTGAATTTATCAGAAATGAAAATCAACCAAAAACTTGTTTATAAACAACTTAATATCTGAAGGGTTAGACTTTATAAGTCATTAGAAAATACCAAGTACTCTCACTCCATAAGAATAATAATATTATTAATGTACTAATTTTCATTGTTAAGAGGTCACGATTACCAATGGATGTTATTTGAGTGAAGTTTTCAACAGTTTCAGTGAGGATACTTAGTATTTTCTAGGGACTTCAGATTAGAATACTAAAACTTGTCACCATAATATATTTTGATTGTGCAAAACTGAATAGAAAAGAGACCTGGTAATTGAGTTTTCGTTGGTGTAAATCTTTATTTTTCAATTTTGTGGAGGTTTTTGATGATGAGTAACGTCCCAGTAACTACATGGACTCTGTGTTACGAAATGTTTAAAGTGTTTGTGGTTTGTGATTGACAGGCCTTGCACGGGCAGAACAGCTAGAAGTGAGGGGTAGAGGGGAGCAACAAGCACCATGTCGGATGACGAAGATAAACCCCCCGCACCCCCAGTACGACTCACCAGCAATAGGTATGTACAATTAAACCAATTATCTTTCTTTAAAGATAAAGTTTAGGTTTGATCTACTTTTACTCTTTAGCACTCAAATTATACATTGAATGAATTTAATAGGTACTGTAATACATACATGAATTAAGTAGGTAAATATAATTAACAAGGAGAGTAACCGACTTGTCCCGGAAATCTGTAAAAGAGGAACTACGTTTTCACAATAATTCTTTGCATATCCTTAATTTTCAGCAAATCAAACACTAATTTTCAAATAAAATTGAGCAAAATTAAAAAAAAAAGTTTTTTTTGTTCCGATAAAAGTTTTAATGTAATACCTACTGTATTTTTAATTTTAAAAAAAGTTTCTAATTTGACTAAAATTTGTCCCTAAAATTTGAATTTCCATATTTGCATGTAATCTTTTAAGTACTGGTAAAATAACTTCAATATTTGATCAAGGTTCACATGTTTGACGTAACTAAACTTTTAAGTAACATTTCATCTTGAAATTGAGTAAAATATTATAATTTGCAACCGTCTAGTTTGCTACATATCAGTCGGTCATCTACTCCCTTAAACCATTAACGACAAGGTTTGGGTTTGATCCACTTTTTACTCTTTAACCTCATGTAAATTAGTACAAATGGACTCTGTTGAGTAAGAATGACTTACTTATAGTTACAGTAACCTCTTTTGGATTTCTATGAACATAAATTTTTTAATAAATATAAGTCATGAAATGTCATGATCAAGTACCGGTAACAGACTGAAAAGTTCACAATTAATGTAGCAGTACTAGGTTCAGCCTTATCGCGTTGTCTGACCTGGTTCCTGCGAGATAAACAAGGTTAAGCAACGTCAAGCGTGATCAAAACTTGGATGGGTGAGCGATTGTAAAAAAGTCTCGTACTCATTCAAGTGCTGAAGCATAGCTGTACTCACATGATGGCATGACCATGTGCTCCCTTAATTGGATGCTGCCATCATGTGCGGCTGTTAAAACGGGAACACGATTTTACATTAACGAGCACTGGTCCGACCTTACACTGATTTGGTATTTGAAGCCCAAAATAGTGTAAGTGTGGGGTCTACGCCGTAATAAAGAAAGTTGATATATAAAAAGAAAGTTAATCAATATTAAAGAAAAGGATAGAATAACCAGCAAGGGCCTTACCACAGTAGAAGTTCTATGGAGAGGTCGAAGTCTCGCATGGCACAGTGTTTTGTTATAAAAAAGTTCATTTTATAACTGAGAGCTTTCGTCATATATTAATATATATATCATATATATTAACAATAATATTATCATATATTAACAGAAAGTTAATATGAAAAAAATGATTTAAAAATAGCATTCAATTGCTAAAACGACAGTAATATGTACAGTACAAAAAACCCGCATGTGTGTATGTTACAACAACAACAATAGTGTATAAAATTTTAAGTCTAGGAACTGTACAAACAGCATTTATTTAATGTAGTTTATAGTACAGTAATAATATCAAATGATGAAAAAGAATTAATTTTCTAATAATTAAATGATAAAAATTATTTGATACAGTTTAAAAACTTGTGTAACATTAAGATAAATTAAGGATGGCATGGCTAGAGAGAAGGTGTTGAAGGTTTTACTATATAGCGTGTTTCGTGTATCCTGTCTAAAATCAAATGCCCCCCTCCCAAATCTTTTAATTATAATTAAATAAGCATGTACGTACAGTACAGTAATATACCATACGTGCTTAATTTCTACGTGGTTAATTTTTTTTCTCACAAGGCATCCTTGATAGCTTAATGCTCACTACTTCCCATTCCTGAATTTTCAAATATTAGTTTTATGTGCAATTTGGCATTCATATAGTGTAAAAAAAAAAAGCCTATTACATTTTACTGTATTTCAGTTGACATGTACAAACTCTGCCATTGAAATCTTTATTATTTTCCTTTACTCTACAGCAATAAAGTAAAATTTATGTTATATTACAAGAGTGTGTACCTGCAACTGACATTATGGTATTAATAATGACTATAATGATAAATGATTGATTTATTTTTGTGTGTGTGGTTTCAGAGGGGACACAGCCCCAACATTGCCAGTGGACATGAGACCACTGCCCAAAGAGCCAGATGCGGCAGATGAAAAGAAGAAGCAGAGAGCTCTAAAAGCCGCCAAACTGGCTAAAAAACAACGTGCTGGGGCAGGAGGGGGTGGAGGGGGTAGTTTTGGTGCTGGTGATGCACCAGAGAAGCCCAACATCTCTTACCCTACCAACTTTGAGCACACAGTACATGTGGGCTTTGATGCTGTGACTGGAGAGTTCACGGTAAGTTGGCATAATTTCTTGACGCACTTGGTATTCTAAATATCAACTCTATTGCAACACATTGTTACATCTGAAGTTATTACGAGCTATGCAAGTGTTTTTTATGCTGCTTTGAATCCTTTTTTGGCAAAAAAAAAATAAAAAAAATAATAATAATAATAGGCCTAATAATAATAAATAAATAAAAAATAAATAAAAATAAAAAAAATGTCATTTGCGTTTAAAGGTTTCATTTCTAGTGCAGTGCCTTAAAGACATAGAACACCTTGAACCACAAAAAGTTGTGTAATATCCTAACAAACTTGAAAATCAATGTGGATTTGGCCAGAGTCATTGATTTTTAATTTATTTTCCATTCTCAAAATGGCGCATGTGGGCAAAGACGTCACAGCTTGCTTGTTTTACTCGCGAGTGGACCAGACGAGCTGTAACGTCAGTGCCTGCTTGCGCCATTTTGTGGATGGAAAATAAATTAGAAATCAATGACTACAGCCAAATCAACATTGATTTTCAAGTTTGTTAGGATATTACACTACTTTTTTTTGTTTATTTTAAGGTGTTCTACACTTTAAGCTCACATGGAATGGAAAGCGCCTTTTCTCTAGTACTTTCAAGGGGAAAGAGTTTTACACTTATCCTAAGCTGAAATAACCATAACTTTTACATGTGCAATGAAGAAAGAAAAAAAAAAAAAAAAAAAAAAAAAAACTAACTTTATTGATTTGTTACTAAAATTTCTTCCCATGGATTGATCTAGCTTGTATGGAAACCGGTGATATAATTTGCTTTTGTGAAGAAAAGTGTGGTTACAATCAGATTCTTCCTTTTCACATGATTGTGACCCTAGCTTATGTATTGTGAACACTTGCTACTATCATGATAACTTCAGATAAAACATAACAACGTGATAGAGACAATGTACACCTCCCAACCATGTTACATTAGCTTTAAGGGGGTGTGTGACTTGCATTCATATGATTACACACTTCATTAACTGTGGAATACATACCACATAACCATAGATAAAAATCTGTATGAGTTAGATCTTACTGTGCTATCATATGAATGCCATATTACCTATTGATCTGCATGTTAAAGAATTAATGTAGCTCAATTACACCCCAGTTGTTGATATCTTGACAGTTGGTAAAGTATTAAACCTACACAAACACCATAGAGTATAAACATAACAGTTAAAAGTTTGCATGGAGTAGGGTACGTAATACAAAGAAATAAACAATACAATTATAAATATGAGCACATTAGCACACTTAGGTACTGTATCAATGCCTCTGCGTCAAAAGCGAGCATCTAAACTTTCCAGATTTCCAACAAAACGACTATCTACACTTTCCGAGCAGCGCTGTAACTCGACTATCGGCCATAAGCTTAACATTGCAGATGCTCGGCGGCGGAAAGTGTAGATAGTCGTTTCGTCGGAAATCTGGAAAGTGTAGATGCTCGCTTTTGATGCGGAGTCATCGATATTTGGACTTAATATTAGGAAGGAAATCACTATCAACAAAATTTTATCATGTGAGTTTGTAATTTTAGCACCTGTTTTGCACAGGAAGGTTTAAAAAGTAGATTTTCGTGTACTTCTTTTTAAATTAGGAAGTAAAAAACCACTTCTGTTTTAATATACTGTATTAGTAAAGAAAATTATAGGAAAAGTAACTTACTTTGATGAACTTGTAGATAGGTGAGGATCTTGATAGCATAATTAACACAAATATTTACTTTGATTAACACGTTTTGAGGATGACAGTCTGATTTTTCAATCTCTAAGCAACTGGGGAAGAGGGCTGTCACCCTTGAAATGTCGTAATCTATGTTAATATTTGTGTTAACTGCCATTAAGATCTTCACTGAGCTACTCACTTCATCGTTGGTTTTCCTTTTATAGCATGTAGTATCTAAAAATATGTAAAACTAGAATAAGAACATGTAAATAAGAAAGAAAAAAATAAGGAGAATGAAAGGATCATGATTATATATAATACATTATAAGGAAAATGTAATTAATTATTAGGAAAGGTTAAAACCATTTTGGTTTGAATTGATAATCAAAGAATAGGATAGGAGAAACCAACAAGCGCCTTACCACGATGAGGTCCTTAGCTTGTTGAAGATCTTGGTGGCACAGGTTACACAAATATTCACAAGTTTTAAGACGTTTTGAGGGCAACAGCTCTCTTCTTCAGTTGCTTAGAGTGTAGCACTGAAGCACACTCTAAGCAACTGAAGAAGAGGGCTGTTGCCCTCGAAACGTCTTAAAACTTGTAAATATTTGTGTAACCTGTGACATCAAGATTTTCACCAAGCTACGGACCTCATCAAGGTAAGGCGCTTGTTGGTTTCTCCTACATTATAAGGAAAAGATAAAGAAAACCAGCAAGAACCTTACCGTTGTAATGTAAAATTTGCTAGCACATAGATAATTAAAAGCATATCAACGTTGTTCCGCTATATTGGCAGATGTCCACTTGACCTTGACAAATATTTTTGCTGCAAATGACCTGAAATGGGAAAAATCCAAAATTTGGGGTCAATTGGAAAAAATATTTATTTTCAAGGTAAAGTGGACATCAGCCAATAGAGCGGAACAACGTCGATGTGTTGGTTATCTTTTGGTTCAAGACTCCAAGAGAAAAAAAGAGTACTTTATATCTATGTTGTTGCAAACAAAATGCCTATCTTGTATTTTGTCACGAAAAGCAAAATGTCTATCTCGTATTTTGTCATGAGAAGAAAAATGTTCATCTTGTTTTTTGTCAGCAGAAGCAAAGTGTCTATCTCATTTTTTGTCATGAGAAGCAATATGTGTAACTCAAGCGCCATCTCCATAAAAAATGAGAGAAAATTTCCTTGTAAGAAAATGAGACATTTTGCTTCTGGTGAAAAAAAAAAAAAAAAAAAAAAAAAAAATACTGAGATAAACATTTTTTTCTCATGACAAAATATGAGATAGACATTTTGCTTCTCATGACAAAAAACGAGATAGATACACATCGAAATGTGTATGTGTGCATTTGTTGGTACTCACAGACTTGGAGAGAAGTAGCAATTAATGTTGCTTCACCAAACCACATTACCATGGGAAACTCCTTGCTGGTTTCCTCTAGTCTTAC
This sequence comes from Ecdyonurus torrentis, assembly GCA_949318235.1. Classification (NCBI taxonomy): domain Eukaryota; kingdom Metazoa; phylum Arthropoda; class Insecta; order Ephemeroptera; family Heptageniidae; genus Ecdyonurus; species Ecdyonurus torrentis. The sequence goes on along the minus strand of OX439131.1, from coordinate 45,512,966 downwards.
AATACTTCAGTAAATTAACTGATAGAAAATAAAATACGCAATAAGAGTTCAAATTAGTCAAATTTTAGCTTCAATTTGCAAAGTGTGTTCCATAGTAAGCGAGATATTTCTAGTTTTTAATAGTTTTAAAATTGTGTTTTTTGAATCATTAAATTTTTCATCTCACATTCAATGTCTATATATTGAACACCTGTTTTGTAGCTATTTCAAAGAAAACATTATAAACATTAACTAGTATGTATCTAAAATTAATAGTTACCATAAAAAAAAACTAAACAAATAAAAAAGCATCTGCACTTGCACACAAAATGGTAGAAATCACCTCCCCTGCTAAACTAAACCCTTGCACAATTTTTAATTAACCCTCCCAGCAATTAAAATGAAATAAAATTTTAGCATGAGTAATAAAATTAACATTCTTATTAGATAAAATGTTTTTTTTTTAATTATTGAAAATTAATCCATGCTTATTACTACTATTTATTTAATATATTTTTTAATATTCATTATTTTTTTCTTTCATAATATTAATAATTTGCTAAATCCTTTACCTTTTTTTTTAAACTATGGTTTTTCTGTTTTCAAGCTGCCGTTAAAAGTAAGTACCCCAGCTTTATGTTTGTGCATGTGGGGGTGTGAGGGGTATAAATTAACTTAACGTTTATGTCGCTCACACTTTACTATGACTTTTTTTTTAATTATTATTATTGTTTTTTTGTTGCTTTAAATTTGAGCCATCCTATTGTTTGTTTGTAATATAGCACCTCTATGAAATTACATAAATATATATTATCTATTGATTTTGACACCATGACACAAAAATACATGGCCACACTTGTTGTACATACAGCTCATATGATACCCGTGTACATTGTATACATATGTATTAAAATAATTTATTAATAATGTTAAGAAGCAAAAAAAAATTGTTTTTATCAACAAGCTATTGATTGGAATTCTGCAGTATCAATAATATTATGGTTTTATAAGATTATAATAATTGTACAGTTTCAGACAAATGAATAACATAACCATTTAAACATGTTGTTATTTTGTGCGCCTCAAATTTTATATGGTAACAAAATTTTTCATCATATTCACGTCGCGGGCTCAGGTGTAGCATTACCTGTCAGGTGAGCTGCTTTAGCCAGCAAGCCAAACACGCCTCGTGATGCATGTGAATATGACATAATAATGTAGTTTCCACATAAAGTTTGAGGCGCACAAAAAAGCAACAAGTTACCTTTCATTTGTCTGAAACTGTACATTATAAACAAATTAAAAGGGGGGGGGGGGGGTCGGGGTCAGCAATGTGCAAAGAAGTTATTTACAGAGAAATTAGCAGTACATTTGCCTGACATTTTATAGTATAGTCTCTGTGGGTTGATGTTGAATAGAGAGAGTAGAGGGGGTGGAAGTTGGGACATATATCTAAAAAACAAACAAATATCTTAGACTTGCATATATTATGTTAAGCATTATGTCATCATTCATCACTTATCAACATTATCAGTGATATTATTGTTAACTTGCACATTTCTGAGCTCTTAAAAATCTTCACTGAGTCACACAATTATGACAGATTGCTGTTTACGTAACTTCTTTTTATATATAAAAATGCTTTAAGTTGTACTGTAAATATGATGTATAATTATCATTGCCAGTAATAAATTCTTAAAAAAAAAAAAAAGAAAAAAAAAGTGTATTTGGGCTTGTCCTTCATTTATTTATTTATTTGTTTTTGTATCAGGGAAGAAGTTTTCTCTAAACATGCTAAAAGTAGAGTCATGTAATGCTGAAAAAAATGAGTTTCTTTGCTTTTCTTGTGCCGCTTATGATTTGCTAGCAATCTCCATTAAGACCTTTTAACATGGTTCATATAATTAAGCATTCAAATAAGATACAAAATTACTAATAGAATTAATAAAAACATAAATACATACTCTATTATTTACTGCTAATATTGAGAAAAAAAAAATATACACATAAATTTTCCAGATCAAATACAACCACTTTAAAAACTGTAAAACAACTGTCTTCTTCTAATAGATTTTTTTTTCTGTGTTATTTACTTGAAGCAATGCTTAACTCTACAAATAAGTGTTTTTTTTTGTTCTTATCTAAAACAATTCACTAGTAATCAGTCTTTAATCTGACTTTTCTAGTCCAGGATAGGCAAGCCCTGCGAGGGTAACAATATAAAATACACCCATGATAGTAACAAAAATTGTACCCATTGCTCTACCTGCTACGGTTACCTGAGAAGGTCGACAGATTTGTTACTCTCATAGTAAAGGAAGTACCAAGTCATACTTTGCTCTTTATTTGCAGGGCTCGCTTATCCAACAGGCTAGTAAAGTCAAATAAATTAATAAATTCTATTGAATTATTTAAAAAAAAAAAAAAAAAAAAAAACAACTTATTTTTAAGGTTCAGTGTTAAGTATTTCTTTAATTTTATTTCTGCAATTGCATTAATAAAAGAGAAAATATTCAACTTGCAAAAAAAGAAAGGGGGGAGGGGGAAAAAGCAACAACAGAAGTTATTAATTATTAATCATTCTTATTCTAATCATTCTACATACTATTTTATTTTTAAACAATTATATTATACTACCAACTGCAATGGGCTTTTCCTCTATATCACATGCATACATGTCGAGGGTTGTGTATATATGTGTATTTACGTCTTGTAATATTTGTAATTAATTGCCTTGCTGAAATTGCAGAGCTATTTTGCAAGTGTGGCCATGGTAAACAGTTTCACACTAAACACAAGATTCACGGTCAGTCAAATGTAGAGAACCTGCACAGAGAAGCGACAACCTCATGTTTTAGGCATTTGTTTTGAAAGGTCCTCTAAAAGTACTTCAACTTTTAAGCTAAATGATTGGCTACCCACAAAATTGGAGCTTTCTCATTGGCTAAGTGTATTTTGACTGTCATTTAAGTTTGGGTACTTTTAGCGGTCCTTTTATAACAAATGAATCGCAGGTCTGCCTAAAACATGAGGTTGTCACTTCTGTGTTAAGGTTCTCTAGGTCAAATGAAGTAACTAAAATACTTTGATTTACTCCGAATGTTGTGTTGATTGTGACGAGGTATGAGACAGAGATAGAGGTGGTGTGAGACTTTGAGGTGCTAATTGTATGTGCTTGCAGGGCATGCCTGAGGCGTGGGCTAGACTGTTGATGGCCTCCAACATCAGCAAGCAGGAGCAAAAGAAGAACCCACAAGCAGTGCTTGATGTGCTCAATTACTATGACAATTCTTCTAAAGAGCATAAACCCTCCAAGTATATGACCACTGCTAAAATAGCAGGTACGTACTTTATATATCTCATTAGTTGGGGTCAAAGGGTGCAAGTTATCCATGAATTATATTCAGAAGTGACTTTGACAGCAATCAGTGTGATATTCTATCAGTTATTAATGTAGCTGCTGTATTGTTTACATTGGAAATCTGGAAAAAGTCCATGAGTTTAATTGGGGTGGGGTGTATATGCAAATTAATTAAATAAGCCTAATACTTCTAATGTTCAGAAAGCTTTCAGTATTACTATAATGCTTTTTTTTCTAATAATTATTGTTATCAGAACTACCAAAAAAGTTCTTGTCGTTTTCATCAATGTTAAACGAAACTAGTATAAAAGTATTGATATTTAAAATTATATTCTGTAACAGGGATGGATTATGGAAAATAAACCATCACAGTTAGGTATGATTAATTTGAAAGAAAGTTATAGGGGGAACCAACAGGGTCTTACCATAGTAAAGAGAGTCCCATAGTTTGGTGAAAATCTTGCTAGCACAGATATATATAAGAAAAATTAAATGGGACTATGAGAATATTTTAAGGCCATTGCTGGTTTTTCTCCCATCATTTTCTTTCAAATTTATCATATATTCTGTAACATGTTTTTAATGGTTTTCAAGGATGCAAAAAATTAAAAAAAAATATATATATTTTTTTTTTGATTTGATTACATAGTTAGGAGCCAGCTAGAACTTTGTAAGCTAGGAAGTAATTGTTGCTGATATTTTTGGCGTGATGTTTGACAGTGGAGGCTCCTGCTGGCGTGCCTGTGGTATCTCCCCCTAGTGTCCGAGGACCAAGTCAGACCAGCGCTGCCTCTGGCTCAAGCCACACCCCTACTGGCTCAAGCCACCCCTCGTCATGCAGTCCCTCCACCACCCCCGACACAGAGCACACGGGAGGTGAAGACAACGAAGAGGAGGAACACAATGCATCGCCCCCGCCACCCATCGCAGCACGACCCGAGCGCACCAAGTCCATTGTGAGTAACTTAGCCTACCTACTTATTATTTAGCAAAGCAGGCTGCATGGGGGAATATACAGTCAAAGACAAATAAAAGGTTACAATTTTAATTTGTTCCTCATTTCCACGCCTCAAACTTTATGTGGAAACGATATTTTTTCCTTACATTCACATTTTTTCAAAAAATGCACATAAAACTCACTAAAGGTTGTCATTCAAGCTCAGATGGTTAAGAACATTACCTGAGTGTGAGTGGCAACCTCTATTGAGTTTTATGTAAATGTTTTAAAAAAAACACGTGAATATAAGGTAAAAATCTCATTTCAACATAAAGTTTGAGTCGGGCATATAAGAAACAAGTTTAAATTGTAACCTTTTATTTGTCTTTGGCTGTACAAAGAAAAAGTAGAATGTTAAATCATATTATTATTAAAAAATGTTATGTAATAAAAAGTAATAAGAGACCAAAATTACTATTCTTGTTATTTGGTTGACAAATGGTTCACCTGATTACTCAGAAATTGGTAGGTAAAAAAGTAAGAGTTATTAATATTATTTTTTATTTACCATAAGTTTTGATGTTATCTTGTGGGGGAAGTGGGGAGTTATTTACAACAACTGTAGTGTTTTTAACCAAAAAGAAATAAAACTTTTTTTTTTAACTGTTAATAACAGAAATTACTCATTATATTTTAGGGTACAGTGCTATAACAGTCAGGTGGGGTGACTGGGCAAATGTGTACAAATTATTTACTCCAAAACTAAAGCTCAAAGAAACATAAAAGATAAAGTCAACCACGGTGAAGTTGAAAATGCAGGATGAAATGTAAACTCCAACCATGTGCAAGCTTTCACTTTTCCCCTTCTCACTAGACACAGATCACTTTGAAAGTGGGTACGCGATTGGCTTTCCCCGGTTGACTGTAGTGCACAAATCAAGATTAACTTCATTATTTTTTTTTCCTTCATGTTTCTGTGAGATTTTATTAGGGAATAAATAATGTTTCAAAATTTGACCAAAGTCGCCCCACTTAATGGTAATAAATGTTGAAAGAAGTGGTGCAAGTATTGACTCGCTGTTGTTTTTTCAGTACACAAAGCCTATAGAAGAAGAGATTGGTCGCAATGCCAACACCACACCCCACCACCTGCTTCACCAGCACACAAACGGCTCGGCAGCTCCCTTGCTGGACAAGAACAAGAACAATGCCGGCCCCTTGCTCTCCTCATCCTCGTCCTCCTCGTCACAGCTTGGTCCCCCACCCCCCGTGGCTGCCGCCACACAACTACCCACCTCACCAGTGGGTGGTGGGCTGCAGTCAGGTCTAGAGAGAGATAAACCTCGTAAGAAGAAAATGTCAGATGAAGAGATCCTAGAGAGATTGAGGACAATAGTCAGCGTCGGAGATCCAAATAGAAAATATACTAAGATGGAAAAAATTGGACAGGGGTGAGTTGCAAAGTGTATGAAAGTGAAGGGGAAAAATGGCACAGGAATTGGTGTCTTTCTAGTTAATCTTTCTTAATTTCTTCAGTAAACTTAGTTTCATATTATTCCCTTTCCTAGTCTATAGGCTGTAAACTTATTATATTTCTGTGTTATTGATGCATCAAGAAGCAAGATTTTCAAAGTTTCATTTACAAGCAGAGTGACTTTTATGTTGCCTTGCTCCCCTCTAAATAATTAAAGATTAATTCTTAAATGTATTAAAGAAATAGTGAAAGTATATAAACAAAATAGTGATGTTAAGAAAAATAAAATATTGCAGCTATGATATATAATATAAGACAAAAACCATTTCGGTTTGAATTGCAAATCAAAGAAAAGTAAAAGATAATTATAATTAAAGCACACTATATTGAACGCTATATTACGCGAAAATCTCCAATTAAATAGATACAAAAAGGGGGGGGGCGCAAAATTGCAAGCACAAGGCCGTGGTAATCCAGGTATGGTTTGGTCACATTTCAATCATGGCAGTAAAAATTCTCTCATTGGCAACCTTGTGCTTGCAATTTTGCGTCCCCCCTTTTTTGTATCTATTTAATTAGAGATTTTCGAATAATATAGCTTTCAATATAGCATGCTTTAAGTATAATTATCTTTTACTTTTCTTTGATTTGCAAACTATTGCAGTTAGGTGTGATCAATTGACAGAAAAGGATAGGAGAAAATACACAATCATTCAATCTGAGTCTGTAAGGACTCACAAAAGCAAAACATATTCCGTTTCTCTTACAGTTTAGTGGCGAAAGCTATCCAGTAGTTTTTTTTTATCTGTACTAGCAAGATTTTCAAGAAATATATTAATTTTAAATACAGAATAGTTTTGTTGTATGCAGCAACATTGTGTGATGCTTGTGTGTCATGTTGCAGAGCGTCTGGTACGGTGTTTACAGCTATGGAAACATGTACAGGCATGGAAGTAGCCATCAAGCAGATGAATTTATCTCAGCAGCCCAAGAAAGAACTTATCATCAATGAAATCTTAGTGATGCGAGAAAACAAACACCCCAATGTTGTTAACTATCTAGACAGCTATCTTGTGGGGGAGGAACTCTGGGTCAGTACAATTGTTACCGTACTAGTCTGAGTGTCAGCTGTAGTGGCACCAAATTTAGTAACAGCCTAGAACTATACTAGGCAAGGCAGTACTAGACTATATATATAAGACGATTTTTTTTATATGATTGTTATTAATATTTTTAGTCAATTAATAGTTGACGCATATTTTAGAGTAAGTAGGCCTATGTTGTTGTTGTTGTTTTTTTGTTTTTTAATACACATGAAAGAAAGTAGTAGACAGATTAGAGCACAGCACCTTGAATTTAAAATTAATTCATCGCTAACATAAGATTCTGTAATTTGTAGATTGTTGGGAGATGTGATCAAATTTCTAGGGTAGATTGCTATATAATATCCCATGTGTGTGTGCTCCAAAGAAAAGGAAAAACAAAGGACTATCATTTACTGTACTGCTTTTTAAAATAGTTTTTTTTTTTTTTTTTTTTTTGAGCAAGGTTTATGAACAACATTAATTTTATATAATTTGGATGTAACATAGCCCAAGGCCCAAGTATGCAGCAACCAATTGGTTATTATTTAGACAGGAGGTCCTCAAAAATACTATCTACTAAAGTTCTTACAAACTGCTTTTTAATTTTTCATGAAATTATTGATTTATCACTACCATATCAGAAATTAAATCTCTCCCAAAGTTAAATATCATAGAAATAGAGTAAAATTGTTTAGAAATTAAAATTAAATAAGTATTACTGAAAAGACAAAGAAAATCAACCAATCAATCATTGGTTCCCACAGGTGGTGATGGAGTACCTGCCTGGCGGGTCTCTGACGGACGTGGTCACAGAGACATGCATGGACGAGGGCCAGATTGCAAGCGTGTGTCGAGAAGTTCTTCAAGCCTTGGAGTTTCTGCATTCCAACCAGGTCATTCACCGAGACATCAAGTCAGACAATATTTTACTGGGGATGGATGGATCTGTTAAGCTAAGTGAGTATTAATTTATATATTTTTTTTTTATTTAAGCCATATTCAATTTAAAGGCATAGATAACATACAACTTGTCCAATTGAAGAGTATGCTGCATCATAAAATACCCAAAAATCAACATTGATTTGGCCGGACTCAAGGATTTCCAAATAATTTTTAATTATTTGTAAGTAACCATTATGGAGTCACCCATACCTGACGTCACGATTTCCAGGGCCTCTGATTGGCCAGATTTATTTGGGGCCAGTGTACCTGATATTTGCTATAGTCAAGGCCTTTGTAGTTGAAGGAGCTGATATTTATGTGTGTTTTCAGCTGACTTTGGTTTCTGTGCTCAAATCTCTCCTGAGCAGAACAAGCGCACCACAATGGTAGGCACGCCGTACTGGATGGCACCTGAGGTGGTTACGAGAAAGCAATATGGTCCCAAGGTGGATGTATGGTCGCTGGGTATCATGGCCATAGAAATGATAGAGGGAGAGCCGCCTTATTTAAATGAGAACCCGCTAAGAGCGCTGTACCTCATCGCCACCAATGGCAAGCCTGATATCAAAGACAAGGATAAGTTGTCTGCAATTTTCCAGGATTTTCTGGACATGTGCCTCGAGGTGGACGTGGAGAGGAGGGCTGCGGCCTCTGACCTGCTCAAGGTATAACCTCGGACCACAACAATCGGTCTTTTTTTCTTTGTCTTTCTTTCTTTCTTTCTTTTTCTTTTTTTTTTTTTTTAAACTTTGTTGCATTTTTAACTTTTTTTTTATTAAATTATCTAAAGGATAGTAATTATAATTAATTTCTTGCACAGATTTTTTTTTTTTTTTTTTTTTGTAATTCTGTTTTTATGTGCAACTAATCCTGTCTGAGAATACATGTCAACTGTGTGTAAATTTTCATTATTTATGTATTAATTATTTGATAAATTGAAAGAAAAGGATAGGAGAAAACCAGCAAGGGCCTTACCATAGTGAAGAGAGTCCGAATAGTTCGGTGAAAATCTTGCTAGCACAGATATAAAATAACTAACACATTGGAAATATTTCGGCAATCGACTCCAAGAGAGATATGGAGCGTGTTATGCCTTCATCAGTCCTTACAGACTCAGAGAGAAACTATGAATTCATTCATAGTTTCTCTCTGAGTCTGTAAGGACTGATGAAGGCATAACACGCTCCATATCTCTCTTGGAGTCGATTGCCGAAATATTTCCAATGTGTTAGTTATTTTATATCTGTGCTAGCAAGATTTTCACCGAACTATGGGACTCTCTTCACTATGGTAAGGCCCTTGCTGGTTTTCTCCTATCCTTTTCTTTCAATTTATCATACCTAACCGCGATGGTTTATTTTCCTTAATATACATATTATGTATTAATTATTGTTTATTTTAGTGCCAAATTATCTTAAAATTTAGATATAGGCCTACAGTATAAGTTGTAGAATGTATGAGTTATGTGGGATAGGATCTGAATCCCTTACAATTAGTATTTTAATTTTTGTTAACATTTGGTTTCCATTAAAAAAAAAAGAAGCTAATTAATTGATTACTGTCTACAGTAATTATTGCACCACACACACACACACACACACTTTTTTTTTTTTTTTTTTTCGTAATTATTTTTCCCTTTTTATGGAGTAAATGGTGTTGTTAAATCAAAACTGCACTATCTTGTGAAGGTATTAATTTAAGGAAAAAAAAACATCATTCTTAGGATCAATAATAATGAAAAGGATATAATAACCAGCAAGGGCTTCACCGCAGTAGAAGTTTCTTTATTATTGATCCTACCTTGTGAAGGTTCATTTATTTTATTTAATCACTAGTAGAACCACTTTTAAGTTAACAATATTTTGCTTCTTCAATAATAAATATTTGTTACAGCCAATTAAATGTTAATGGTATGCCACATACCTATCTCATGTTAATTTGAGTGCTAATATGTAAATACCTGATTTCAGCATCCATTCCTGAAGCTTGCAAGGCCGCTGGCAAGTCTGACTCCACTGATCATGGCTGCCAAGGAGGCGGCCAAGAGTCACTAGACTGGAGTGAGCGTGTGATTGACGTGGCAGAGACACTAATTAGATTGATATATATATATATATTGTGTGTGTAAGCACCAGACTTTCTGTCTCTCTTGTACGTAACACCACCACACCCAGATACCAAACTCTCAGGCAGGCTGCTGTCTTCTCTCACCACTCTCTTTACCACCCCATTTCTTTGTGCAAATCTCCAGTATAAAATATTTTTATTGACTTTTCTTATAGTGATTGGTTTTTTTAATTAGAGCTAAAAAATGGTTTCAGCATTTTTTTTTTTTTTTTTTTTTTTTTTTTTTTTTTTTTTTTTTGCAAAGTGATATCCTTAAAATTTGAAAATACAAATTTTTCAAATTGCAGTCGCATAAAGCCTCATACTACTTTCAATATTTTTATCTTCACTGTGTGATGATTTACGATTGACTAGTAAAGGAACAACGGTTTTGAGGCCGACTATATGCGATTTTGGTCACATCCGCTTCTGTTTCCTCTTACTACGCATGCGCAGTAAGTCGAAATGGAAGCGGATGTGAGCGAAATTGCTTATAGTCGGCTTCAAAACAGTTGTTCCTTTATCAGTCAATCCTGATTTTTTTTTCCCTTCCCATAGCTAGTTATTACCATTGACTTAACAATAGCATCAAAAAGTATGGGGTAAACTTATAAATTTCAGATATGAGCTTTCTAAATATAATCCTTAAGGAGTTGTTAATTTTTTTTTCTAATCAAATCTACTACTGCTAATGAAATATTAAAAAGTAGATATTTTGGGTGCTATATAGACATGCCATAGAACTCCCATACTATAAGTATTGGTGACATAAATTTTACTGCCTTCTACTGCAATTTAAATAAGTAATTAAAAATATTTCCGTGCTCTAAAAAGTCTGAAAAAGTTTCATATTCAATTTTAGATATTTCAGAATGTGTAATATATGCTGTGACTTCTTTATGTTAATGTAATTTATTCAGTGCACTTAATGCAATTGATACTAAAGCCCCATTTTCCTACCCTATGTACAGTTTCAGAGAAATAAAAGGTAACCGTTTAAACTTGCTGCTTTTTTGCGCGCCTCAAGCTTATGTGAGAACTATATTATTACATCATATTCACATGCATCAAGAGGCATGTTTGGCTTGCTGGCTAAAGCAGCTCACCTGATAGATAACGCTATACCTGAGCTAGCATCAAAACACAAGAATATGACACAACAATATTGTTTCCACATAAAATTTGAGGCACACAAAATAGCAATATGTTTGAATGGCTACCTTTCATTTGTCTGAAACTGTACTTATAATCCCAGCATAGATATAAAAATTACCTATCTAGATTAGAATCATCACATCACTATTTCAACCCAACACCTAAATTTAATTTTTTACTGTGAGAGTCATTAAGAAAGAGAGAGAAAAAAAAAGAGAGACAGCAACCTTCAAAATTCCTCTTCTCTCCAAAAGTTATAAAGCATTAATCAAATATTTAGAGTACACACAAGTAAATAATATTATTATATAAGAAGAAAGAAAAGGGTCTATCTTAAATAAAAGAAGCAATATTTAAACATTTAAATAAAATTATATCTATATAAAATAATATATATATACATCTATAGCTCACCATGAGTATATTTTTATCAATTTAGTAAATAAATAAAATAGAAATTTTTCCTGTTATTAATGCATTAAAAAAAATATAGGGTGAGGAGAGGAATAATAATAATAATTATAAATACATTACACAGTACATGGCAGTAACTTAAGTGGAGTTATCTAAAGGTTAGCTTGACATCTGAAATTATCTACCCCCTCCCCCCTTTTTTTTTAATCACGTTACCATTACCATTATCTACCCCCTCCCCCTTTTTTTTAATCACGTTAGCCATTAACTGTTATTTCTGTAATAAATTCAAAGAAAAGGGTAGTAAAAAAATAGTCTATTATTACGCAGCTATAATGCTATAATATGCACAACATAGGCCATAGAATAATGTCCTACGTTCACATTATAGCTTCGTGTATTTTTGTGTATTATAGCTGAGTAATATTGAGTTTTTTTTTTTACTATCTTGTCTTTGAATTTATTATTAAACCAACAATGTTTTTTCCTAATTATATATTTATGTAATGTAAATAATAAATAGATAAATCAAATATATATTTATAAATAAATACACATAAAATATTAGTAGCGAAAGCTAAATTTTTTGTGCAAATATTTTTAGGAAATGTTTTATTGATTTATATACATTTGTTTGGTTATCTACATTTTCATCATGGGACGTGGGTCTCTTGCACACGAATGTTCTGCAAGTTTCTGAAAGGTCACTTCTACCTCCAACAGTTTACTGTTTTGTGTCAAAACTACTATTATTATTAATCTTTTTGTAGTTCTTATGGGTTGGTTTACTCCTTATAGTGACGTAACTCTCCCATAAGGCCAAGTGTTAAATTTGCTCACCTGTAAGTTCGGAGTATTAGTTTTCGTTATAGATGTCATTCAAAGCCAATAGTTAATTATAAATTGTTTAGATAGTAAAAACTATTATGGTTTGAATATATTATCAAATGAAAGGATATAGGAAAATCAAAAAGTGCCTTAACATGATGAGGTCCGTAGCTAGGTAAAGATCTTTGATGTTGCAGATATTTATCACAGTAAACCAATGTACAATAAATGTGTTAAAAGGAATAAACAACATGGAACAACATGTTCTTTTGAATGATGAAACTCAAAATGGGATCTACAAAACTGATAACAATTTTTACCAGCATGTAAATAATGTGGCCCCACAAAAGAGCTTGAAAAAACTGTAAAGTATGCAATTTGCATGAATATTTCTGTTTATGACTTCAGAAACAGGCACAATTTAATGGGGGGAAAAAAAAAATGTTGTGCGGGTTGCATAAATTGAAATTTTCTTATCACTGCTATGGCGCTACAGTTAGGTTTTGATACAAACTAAAGTTATTTATGTAAGTTCCATCAAAGTCTTTTGTGATATAATCATCTTGTCTATGCTAACTGTGCCATCAAGATGTTCACCTCGCTACGAACCTCATTGAGGTAAAGTGAGTGTTGATTTTCCAATATCCCTTCCTTTCATACATTCAAACCTATAGATAACTTCACTTAAGAGAACTGCACAAAAAACATACATAGCACTTCTTACTTGTGCAACATATTTCACATGTTAATTAATTATCACTATGCACATGATTACAAATGAGTACCTTGACTTATACATAGAGAGAGTGTCTGGTGAAATTAACAAGAGAAAAGAGAGAGAGAGAGAGAGAACAAACTTTTCATGTTATTTACATCGCTAGAATTCACAGAAGAGCAGGTGCCTCAAGCTAATTAATGTATAACTTAATTATTTTTAATTTATTGTGTTCTGACTGTTACAAATATCAAACAAAAAACTACTCTGTGTCTTTTTGCATTCATATATAAAACTTTTTTTTTTGTTGTTGATGTTGATATTATAATGAATTAATTGATAGGTTTATCTATGACGTTATTATTGCTATTTGCTCTCATATCAAAAGGAAATTATAGAATAAACTAGCTATGTTCTTACCTTATCATAATGGACACGTAAATTCAGATAACTCTTGCGTGAAGATACACCAATCAATGTTATTTAGATTGTTATACAAAGTTACATGAATTTACGCGTCATTGTGAGTGACTTTGTGGTAACTTGGTTACCCTATTTTTTTCACCCACTAATTATTGTAGAAATTTCATGATTCTAAAACCTATGTTCTATATTTCTGAGAAGATAAAAATCATTACAAGATCTTACAATAGTGGGTGAAAAATGAAATGGCAAAGTCACTCCATAGGGCCAAAGTCACCCCACCATAACGTAGTTTGGTGAATTGCTAGCAGAGATAATACACAATTCATTGGATTCCTTTCAGCAAAAGACTGCAGGAAAAAATAGCATGTGTGTTTACCTTTGTCACTCCATAGTTTCTGCAAGGACTGATGCTGGCACTCACCCATATAATTTTTTTTCCTGTAATCTTGTGCTTAAAACTATCCAATATATTATTGTATGTGCTAGCAAGATTTTTCACCAAACCATGAGACACTGATAAAACCAGTGCTGCTGTACGTTATCATCAGTTTAGAGTGGTAACCTTGTATCTCCCAAAAAAATGATGCAATTTTGAACCTTATTTCTTCTATTTAAAGAGCTGAGAATTCCATCAATTTTTTGTTGTAGATATGAGGTTCACGATCTATTCCGACGATATCATTTATGTTTAATTTGTCATACCTAATCGTGATGGTTTCTTTTCTTTAATTATATTACTTGAAAAATATTTTGATATCAATTTATCATGTTTTAATATGGTACCAAAAAAAAAAAAAAAAAAAATGAAGGTATTATAGAGAGCATACATAAACCTATCAATAATTTACCCCCCCCCCCCCCCTCCCCTCGTTCCTTTTGAAGCAATGCTGTGATTGTGCTGGTACTTTAATCAATAACTAACTTGAGGAGCAGTGTTTTAACTGCAAGCAAAGTTGTCCACAAATTTACATCAAAAATGTCCACCAGAAAAAAAAAAAAAAAAATCTTTAATGAATGCATAAAATCAGATTTGACTTGGAACTTATTGTATACACAGTGGCATGTTTAATATTTGTAACCAGTCAGTTCACTTCAAATATTTTTAAAGGTGCTTCTTCTTTTTATTGTAATGATTTTCTTTAATGTATACATATTGTTTTAACAGAAAGAAAAAGGGGTGCATTATGTTTTTTTATAGTAAATTTTGGTATTAAAAGCTTTAATGTTTAATTACTGAAGTTGGGTACTAGGTGTTTAATTTTATACATATTTTTTGGTCTGATTTCAAATTAGTTTAATTTACGATTAATTCATAGTATAGTTTTGCAGAGTGATATTTTTTTTATATATTTTTTTTTTTTTAGTTTTTATGTGTGTATATAACTTTTCAATACTTACTTACAATTAATTGATAATTATTAAAGATTTGATAGAAAAACATAGATAGATTAGGAAAAATTGGGGACTGGGAAATAGTATGAGCTTATATGGACGCAAGGTAGAGAAAATATTCTAACCCAGGCCTAATTTATAAGAGCATGTAAGTGGCTCATATTACTCTGTAGAAAGCGAGAGCCGCTTACATACGCTTATAAATTTAATTTCAGTCTGGGTTAGAATATTTTCTCTACCTCGCGTCCCTGTAAGTGTACGCTCATACTATCTCACATTCCTCAATTTTTCCTAATCTGTCTATGTGTTTTCCTATCAAATCTTTAATAATTATTATCACGTAGACGATTTTTTCCTAATACTTACTTACAATTACTTATTTAATTACTTTACAAAATATAACTTTTTTTTTTTTAATTTAAACTTAATAATAACTACTAAAAACTAAAATCCACCTTGGAAAGATTTGATGTTTTTAATTTGTAAAATGTCAATATTTTTTAAATGCCAAGATAGACACCTTGCATTAACAAAATTTTAACTGTTACCGTTTGAGTGATAAAATTGTTTACTTCTTATTTTTATTGTATGAAGAAAATAATTTCATCACCAAGCTCACAACAAGTAAAATTTATCAAATACAAGTTGTCAATTAACTTTTCATTTTTTTTTTTTTTTTTTTTTTTTAATTTTTTTTTAGACCAAACATTTATATTTATTAATTTGTTATAAATTTGTGCAGCAAAAATAATTATTCCCATAACGATGCTATTATTCCGTTAACAATGCTATTTAACAATTCCCTACAAAAATATTAATATTGAAGAAAAATATAGATATACCAGCAAGTGCCTTACCACAGTAAAAATTGTATGGAGAGGTCAAGGTCTCACGTGACACAGAACTTTTATAAACACTATAACTCTAAGCCATGTGAGACCTCGACCTCTCCATAAAACTTCTACTATGGTAAAGGCCCTTGCTGGTATTTCTATCCTTTTTCTTTAATATTAATCCTAACAGCGATGTTTTTTTTTTTTTTTTTTTTTTTTTGCCCTTAAATTGATTTCCTACACAAAGTTATAAGAAATAAATGAATATATGGATGCACCTTAATAATCCCAAACAACATTCTCCCCCCCTCCCCCAAATTAATTTCCAAATTGCTTTTTATTTTGGATTAAAAAAAAGTATTATCAAAATAATGTATTAAAATTAACCCTAGTACCTAGTAAATTTATTCATTTTATAATAATCATTAAAAAATATATAACAAAAGTATAAAAATATATATTGTGCTATGTAGAAACGTGAATAGTTAACAGTTATTAAATTGCTAGATTATATCAAATCCCCAAGTAAAATTTGAGTCACAAGTATTAAAAATAATTATCAAAGTTTAATTTAATTTAATTGATTTATATCATATAATCTCGATTTATGTAATAATAATTTAATTACTTAAGCACCATACGTAAAAATTATTATTCTCCTCTTTAAATCAAGGAGTATAAATAAAAATATATATATTTAAAAATAAACTTCCAAAGCGAATTTTCCTAGAGCAAATGCAAAGCAAAAAAAGATTAAAAAAAATACACACTAAAAGAATATTATATTATAAAAAAAATGACTCTTTTTAATTAGTAGCGTGTGCCTCTAACGTATTGTATATATAAATATAATTAAATAATAATAAAAAAAGAATAATAATGAATATTATTAATACATATAATTATTATTATAAATAATGCTGAATATATTATGTAAACAAAATATTGTCCTTTTGATAAAGCTTGATTTTCTTGGTTCTTACATACATACAATATGTACAATCAGAAATTATAAACAAATATAGTAAAATAAAATATTATATACATATATATATAAAAATGCATATAAAGAAGACTTAAGGAAATTTTTGGATAATTCTGATTAAATATTTGAAAAGAGCATACATTTTTTAGCCAGTACAGCAATTTTTAGACATTTATCACCACTTGAAGTTTTTTTAAGTAACTTACAAAAAGTGCGAAATATTAATGTCAAGTGGGGTGACTTTGGTCAAATTTTCAAAAATTATTTACTCTATAACTTAAGCTCATAGAAAATTAAAACACCAAAAATCCAGCTTTACTTTAGTTTTTGTTTCACGTTTCTGTGAGCTTTAGTTAGGGAGTAAATATTTTTTAAGAATTTGGCCAAAACTACCCTTCTTAATGGTACCAGGAACAATAAAAAAAAAAAAAAATCAAGCATGTTTTGAACTGCTGCCCTATAGTTGCTATGTAAACAAAGATGGTGCAACAGTAATCCCCCCCCCCCCCCTGTTATTTTGACTGTAAGCACTTACCTAAAACTTTAATCAAAAATACTTCTAGTAGTCAGAAATTAAAAAAATAATAATAATAATAAATAAATAAAAAATAATAAAAAAAAAGCATTAGTTGAAAATTTTATGCATTTTTTTAAAATATTTTATCAAAATTGCTAAAAAAAAAACTTATAGTTTTCCTCATTTAGGTGATGTAAAGCTAGAGGAAAATCAGTTGGGACAATACCTAATTTCTTAACATTTCACCCGCAACAATAAAGTCTTGAATATTGGATAACTTAAAGTGTCATGCGAGAAAATCAAAAATACCAAAGATATTTTATTAATATGCAAGGCAGCACACTTAGTTAGGAAAAAATAAATAAAAATTATTTTCTCATGGCGTTGTCACTAGTCCAAAATATAGAATGACTTTTTTTTTTGTAATAATGTTAATTATTAGTAAATTGCTTAAAAAAAATGTGAATAAACTTTTTTAACATCAAAAAACTTGGAGCTTATAAAATTATTTTTGTGCGTAGATTTGTTTCTATTTTCTGAGAGATGTTGGACCATTAAATCGTAAGACAATTTTAAAAATTTCTTATCAATTTTTTTAACTATAGGTAGTAATATCTCATGATTTATTTGCAGTAAAATATCCCCCAAAAGTACGTTGTAATAATTTTATAAAAATCAATGAAACTACCTTTAATTACATCCCTTCAATAAACTTGTAAATACATAGAAATTTTTACTCATTTCTCCCCATTTTTTTCTTTAACAACATCTCAAATCAGAATAAACAGGGTTAAAAAAAAAAAAAAAAAAAAAAAAAAAAAAAAAAGTATTGATTAAAATGATACAAGAATACGCCTTAATAAATCTAAATACCATAGAGTTAGAGTTGCATATTACAAAACTTAGTATGGCTACAGGAACAGTAAATATGTTTATTATTTGTATTCTTGTATCTCTAATAATCAAACAAAGAGTCACTATACTCAAAACAATTGTCTCTTCACTAATAACTTGTAAGAAGAGACCATCATTTCGTTTATCTTTTAAACCTTCTGTAGTCACACAAAATGTGGTAAAATCTTAAAAAATATATTTAATCGGCTTTACAGTTTTGGTAAAAGTGATGTCGCATGTACAGCTCTGGCCAAAAGTTCCCGAACGGGGCAGCGGCGGCCGCTGTGTTTTCTCATAAAGATAACATAGTGTGGTTGCAGGTTGCCTATGCAAATCGTTCGGGAACTTTTGGCCAGAGCTGTACCAGAAGTTACTTTACTTACTTTTTTTTTTTTTTAACTCCAGTTTGTGAGGCTACAGAGCGGCTGATAAAGAATAGACTAATAAAAAAAAAAGCAACTGTTTAGGAGCCAACTTTAATCAGTTTCTATCCATCACATCAGTTTCCATTTTGCACGTGTATAATGTTGCAGAGAAAGCAGAAGTGATCAAAATAGCTTAAAGTTGGCCTCAAAATAGTTGTGCTCCTTTATTAGTCAAAACACTCAATATATCGTCTATATCGCGTCAATGTGTTTCAAGGGAAATTATCACGAGTACGATAAACGTTCCATCTGTCGCTGTAAACCCTATGTAGATGGAACGTTTAGATCACTCGTGATAATTTCACATGATGCATTTTAACGACAATATATACGACGATAGAGACGATATATGTAATGGACCTATCTTACTATTCATCGGTTTGTTTTAAGTATAGTAACCTTAAAAATTTTTGCAATGCTAAGTAAATAAATAAAAAGAGACAAAAAAGATATCCAATAGTCAAGACTTAAATTATTAAATTACATATTGTAATCTATATTAACTATGATTTATCAAATTAGGATCATTTACTAAAACCAAGTGATCTATGTAATAAATAATAATATAATAAAAAAAAATGTGGTATGCTGTAAATTTTTTTAAAAGAAACTTGTAATGATGTGACGTAGATATATAATTAAAATTGTTTTTATAAAATAACATTATGCGTGTTTTATTATTTTTGAATCTTGTTTGTTATACCGAGGTTTTCTAAGTTGAAGGTGATAGTACTTTGTGGTTTCTGTGGTTAACCACTTAATTTTCTTTCTTGCTGGTTAAAGTTTCAAGCCATATCAGTTACATATTAACGTTGTTTACTCATGTATTTGCATTAATTATTTTCTTATATCAAAACTGTTCATATAAGTATAATATGAAAAGAAATATGAAAATTCACAAGAAAAGATATAGATTTTATTATTTAAAATATTTGATAGAAAAAAACATGAAAATTTTGAGAACTGACAGTAAGTTAAAAAAAAAAAAAAATGATGAAATAAAAATTAAAAGTACATAATACATAACTAGGACAAGTATTAGTCCCTGAGACTTCTATAATTGCGCCTATCATGTACAGCTCTGGCCAAAAGTTTAAGAACGGGGCAGCTGCGTTTTCTCATAACAATAGCATAGTGTGGTTGTGGGTTGCCTATGCAAATCATTCTCAAACTTTTGGCCAGAGCTGTACAGTTTCAGACAAATTAAACCATTAAAACATGCTGCCTTTTTAAGCGCCTCAAACTTATTGTAAAAAGTAAATTATTATGTCATATGCATGTGCATCATGATGCCTGTTTGGCTTGCTGGCTAAAGCAGCTCAACTGATAGATAACGCTAACACCTGAGCGTGCATAGAAACACTTAAATGACATAACAATATAGTTTCCACATAAAATTTAAGGCGCGAAAAATAACAACACACCGCGCGAAACTATACTTTTTGAATGTGACAGGTATGAAGTATCAAAGGTTAAGTTATTGTTAAAAACCATGGCTTGCAAGCAAAAAGAATACTACCTGCTTGAGTGAAATGATATACACCTAATTATACATTACATTTTGTCTAGCCTCTTCTACTCTATTTCTATTTCAGGGCATTGTCATTCAATCAAAATGACAGATATTTTAGTTTGTTGGTCAGAATTATATTTAAATATTTTAAAATTTAAATAGAGAAAGGGTGTATTATAGTTTCAATAAAAACATAAATAAAATATAGATTTGAAAAGCAGTTTTAGTTTATTATAATTATCATTTTGTTAGTTAGAAAATAATGTTGTATTTTTTCGTCACAAAATTTCTTATATTTACAAAATTGAGTGTCAGATCTTAACATTGAAAAATCCTAAATCTAATAATTATTAGATTAATCAATCATTGAACTTGTCTACATACAAAACTTTGTGCAAACTGTCTGTCACTTACAAATTGTGCTTACAAAGATAAGTTTGTTCACATTTTAATTCTTGACATTTTTATAGTTTAAATAAATACACACTTTTTTTTTAATTAAAAAAATTTTCTACTAAGCAATATAAAATACAAAATAATTAAGTTTGGGTCCGTTTACTAATGAGCCCCAATATAAAATGCAATTCATTTCATTAAAAAAAAAAAGATTGAGTATATATTCTTTACACAACAAAGATTGAAAACGAAAAGTTAAAAGCTTAAATTTTACTCAAAAAGCGAAAAAACACAAAAAACTTTTTTTTTTTTTAAATGTCATTATATAAAAATGATTATTAAATGGTCTAGACTCAATTAAGACTCAAGTTATGGCAGAAGTGTTAATGGTACCTTTAAATGATTTCCTTAACTAATAAAGCTAGTATACTGAAACTTGAAAATTTAGATATCCATGATTTGACTTGATGGTGACATCAAAAAATTCTCTAGGTCAATAGTTTTTTTCAAACGTTTAATTTTGTTTCCCACTTCAATAACCCATGAATAGCCAGTAAGAGTGACATTAATTGAATCTATATCATATTACATTAGCATTATTTTTTTGTTTTAAAAAGTGATTTTAATTATAGCCAAAAATATTATATTGATCCCTTCCAAAAATTTACTTATTTATTTATTTAAATAATTTTAATTGGACGACAGTTATTTAATTTATCACGTTTATTATATAGGATTAGATATTTGTAAGTGTTTTTAAAAAAAAAAGGTGATTAGGAACAGATTAAATAAGAATTAATTACAAAATAAATAAATACAGCCATCCCCAATACATAAGTTAAGGGTAGTTCACACGTTGAAATATTTTTATATTGACTTCATTTTATACCATATATATAAAAGCAGAATGTTTAATGGAGGTTACCACTGATTACAGGTGACGTGAAAAAAAGGTGCACTGCTACTAATTTCATATCAATTTTGCATTGCAGTACCATTTTCTTATTTCTTTCTTATTTCTTATATTTCTTATTATTATTTTTTAAATCAGAAAACTACTGCACAGAGTTCAGAACTTTTTTAAAGAGGAAAACTAGATACACTTTTACAAGTTTTAAGTTTAAAAAAAAAAAATGTATAATTTTTATTCCTGCTGGTATAATGTATTCATGCTGAGTAAAAATGTAATGTTTTTATTTGACATAAAAGTATTTCACAGTGTGACATAGCCTTTAAGATAAAATAGAGAAGATAAAAAAAAAACTGGCCTTGTTCTTTGTTTTTATAATTATCACATAAACACTTGGCCTAAAATACTAAAAATATAGCAATAAATTAATTAATAATTAGTTTTAAAATAATATAAAATCTGTTATTAAATAAAAAACAAAAACAAAATTGACTAGTAATGCTATAATATATAATATAGCTATGTCAAATTTTAAATAAAACATATTATATAGTATTTTTAAGTTAATGCCAATTGTAATACATATTTAAATTAGGGACTACAATTAAGGCATCTTAAAGTCTTCTTTAGGATGCCTTGCTACAACTTTATGTTTTAAAAATATTGTACAGTTTCAGAGGAATGAAAGGTATCCATTTAAACTTGCTGCTTTTTTTTTTTGTGCTTCAAACTTTATGTGGAAACTATGTTGTTACGTCATATTCACGACATTCACGTGCATCATGACTCACATGAGGCATGTTTGGCTTGCTGGAAAAAGCAGCTCACCTGATAGATAATACTACGCACGAGTACAAATAAAAAAAATACCACATAAAGTTTCAGGCGCGCAAAATAGCTACTTGTTTAAATGGTTACCTTTCATTTGTCTAAAACTGTACATAGTTATAGCACAGGATCAGATTGTAAATTAAGATTGGTCTTTACACATAGCATCCATTTCTTTTTATTGCAAGTGTTAAAAAAAAAAAAGAAGAAGAAGAAGAAAAAAAAGGGGGGGGGGGAGGGAAGGAAAGGAAAGGTACTTGCATAACATTTGGTTTATTACATTTGCTGAACAAGCTTAATTTTTTTATGATTAATTCAATGTTTGTTTTCTTAATTACTTTTGCAGCACTTATATTTGAAAAGATGTTGAGAGGGCTGATGAAAATAGACTACCAATAAAGTAACAATATAAAGAGATTTTTTTTTTTTTTCAAATGACCAATATTACTATACATCTAACCCTTATCCATTAAAAGAACAATTACTTCAAACTACAATTTGTCATATTATTATTATTATGATTAAATTGTGTAATTTTAAATAGTGTACATATTTTCCAAAACCATCGAGTATTATATTTATTAAGTAAATACATAATTTCATATTTTGAAGTAGAAAATATACAATACAAAAATCTGATTTATTTTGTGTCTTTAGAAGACTTAAATTTGATATTTTTAAGTGAGCCAATTTGTGTGCTATACAAATTAAGTAATTGCTCAACACTGGTTCAGTCTAAGTCACAAAACTTTCCAATTGCAAAAATACACACAATTCATTATATGTTTGAAAAATAAAGATTATTATTATTATAATTTTTATTTGTTTGACAAATAATTATGTTTAAACTAACATAAATTGAAAAATATGATGTATTTTTATTTTATTTTTATAAATTTGAATTAGAATTTTGAAATATAAATTTGCTGTAGGTATTTTGATATTTAATAAATAGGCCTGAATGCAAACTATTATTTAAAAAAGTAGATTATATATTTTTTAAGTCTTCAATAGGTTGCGTCATAAACCCTGAACTATTTGCTTTAAAAATATGAGATGTTTTTATATAACCACAATAGGTAATTTGCAAAATTTGACGCGTTTATTTATTTATTTTTAAGTGTAAAATAATGCAAGTATTTTGTGTTTTATTAAACGGTGCAAAATTAAGTTGAGGAAACTTGGATCAAAATTTCATTTTTTTTTTTCTTATATAACATAACTGTGTTTATTATAATATCTGTGCAAGCAAGCTTTTTCACCAAACTTTAGGACACCTCAAGATGTATATATAGAAGGTGGTATAATTTGCCCTTTTACTGTCGTCAGAACTCGATTTCCTTCGTAAAACTTCGAAATTTGACATACGTCACAGGAGGTGACTGTAAACAGAATCACGTGGTCTCTCAGGTACAATGCATTATGTACCTGGAAAAGGAGGAGGGAAACAAAATTTCCCCTCTTTTGGCGCTAAATTTCCCCTCTTGTTTTGATTCACCTCTTGTGACGTTTCATCCCTTCCTTTACCTAGGCAAACTACACCACCTTATATATATACATCTTGAGGACACCTCTTTTACTATGGCAAAGCCCTTGCTGGTTTCCTCTATCCGTTACTTATAATTTTATCCTATCCAATCGAGATAGTTTACTTTTTTTTAATTTCTCTTAAAATTGTTAAGGTTAGTGTTTCTCCTTAGTAAAGAGAGAAATTTGATTTCAACATTTTTTTTTTTTTTTTTTTTTTTTTTTTTTTTTTTTTTTGCAAATTGCCTATATTTAATTAAGGTGATTATTTTCTTTAATTGAACATCATGTCCAGGGTTTATAATAATTATTAGTTTTTTCAAATTGGACAAACCTAATTCTTCTGATCAGCAAATCTTGTGAAGTCGAGTGCCGATGAGTTGATGCAGAATCTCTTGCCTGTGGGACGTGGTCCATCGCCAAAGACGTGTCCCAAGTGGGCGTTACATCGAGAGCAGCTGACCTCGGTCCTCACCATGCCTGGGTTAGCCACGAGAAGCAGTAGATTGGCACCAACTGAGTGTGGTGAGAGCAGCGAGGGAGACAGAGAGGGGGAGGGAGAGAGAGAGAAAGTGCCAAGCACCAACATAACAACCAACACGTGGTCACAGAGAAGAGAGAGAGAGAGAGAGAAAGAAACAAAGGCAAGTGAGAACCAAAACATTGATGCAAAATAAATATATATTGTTTGATATTTCATGCTTTATAATAACCAACACCCCATAATCATTATTGAATAAAGGAAATAGAATATCACGATCATAATGCATTACATGATTTCTGTGGCTTTTTGTTTAGCGTATCTCTCTTATGCAATATCTGTAGTTATTTGAATTTATTGATATTATTAGATATTAAAAATTAGGGAAAAAAATATTAAGATTAATGTTGAGGGGGGAAAGGGGGGGGGGGGGGAGATTATTGAATTTAAAATGGATAAAACATGAAGATTCTCTAACTTATATAGTTACTTGGGACTTGGGATCAAAAGTTCTAGCATTGCTGTGTGCTAGATATGTTTTACCTATATACATTTTTAAGTACCTTTGCTTATTTAGATTTTATTTCTTATTTGCAAATATAGACCAATAACATTACACCTTTTAAATAATAATAATAAAAATGGGTGGTATATTTTGTAAATTATTTAATGTACTATTATTATTGTAAGTCATTTCCTAAATAAATGAAGCCACTGAAATTGTGTTTAAGATTTTGGATATTCATATTCTACCCCCCAACCCTTTTTTTATATTTATTGAAACACAAGTTACTAAAAGATTAACATGTAGATTGATGTATAGTAGGCTGATTTTTAGGACTTAGATTCTCTAATTTAACAAATCCTCCCTAAGATATCAAATATGTCAATCCTCTTTGCAAACAAATGTGATTTGATTGTTTATAAAACTGGGTTGTTCATGTAATGATTTTTATATACTTTTTGCCTACTTTGATTAAGAAACTGGCAAGATTTTGATTTTTAGTATAACAAACAAAAATCCTACAAATTTTGTTATGTATATCAAATCAATCTAATTGATGATTTGCATTAAACAATGTTTCATTGTTGTGAAATGTCTTTTTTTTTTCTCCCCCTCCCCTTAATTTAATTTAATTTAATTATTATCGCGAAAAAAGAAAAAGTTGTTACAGCAACCATTAACATACGTCACAGCTAAAGTTACTTGTACGCTAGCTTGGCGTGAGCGTGAGTTACTCTTCTTTTTGAGCTTCGTACTTGACAAAAAAAAAAAAAAAAAAAAAAAAAAGAAGAAGAAGTTTTTATGGCTACAGGTATTTTGCAATATAATTTAAGCAAAAGAGTAACTCTAGCTCACGCCAAGCTAGCGTGAGAGCAGCTTTAGCTGTGACGTATGTTCGGAGTCTCTGTAATGACTTTTTCTGTTATGCATTAATAATTTAATTAAAAAAATTATCACTGTTAACAAAAAATACCTTTGTTTAATACCCCTTTAAGTAAGTTTGTAACAATGAAACATTCCCTAATACAAGCTGTCAATTAAAAGTGATTCGCTTGAAGTTCATATAAAGTTCTATCAAGATCCTAACCAAACCACCAATATTCTATTAAAAAATTAATAATACCTCAATTATAAAATTAATTCATGACATAATTAATAATTGTTAACTTGGCTTACAGGCTCATGCATTGTCAATAGTTAACAGTAATCACAGTTACCTATAAAGGGAAACAAATTCCACCCCAGAAAAAAAAAATCATTCATTTGATATTAGACTCCCTGATCAAGAAATAAAATTTGAAATTGAATAATAATAATTATCTTCATGCCCCCAACTCTCTTCTCAATTTTGTGTATGTTCAGTTATTTATATAATTGCACATCAAGCAAAATTGTTATATTAAATTTTTGATGCTGTATACTATGAAGCTATCATGTTTTTTTTTTTTTTTTTTTTTTTTTAATTCTTTTCTCATGCAAGCATTTGCATTTCAGAACTGGACCTATTAATATATTACTGTCATTATTGTATTAATATTGTCAATATTTTTTTAATAATTGATGAATATAGAATATTTCCAACCTAGTTTTTTTTTTCTTTCTTTAAAGCCCTTGTCAACTTACTTTTTTATCGTTTAGAATACTAGACTGCTAATTACCGTACCTTATTATAGTTATTATCCATGAATTAGACACCATCACGTTGATTTTGTATTTATTTTCCTTTTTGTGGTTAAATCATGTATCTGACGTCACAATGTACCCCCGCCAATCACAGTCACCGCTCTGGTCACGTGATAAATTTAAGTCCCTCCCTCAAGTTCTTTACCCCTACCACGGCCCCATCAGTACATTGTGACGTCAGATACATGATATAACTGCAAAAAGGAAAATAAACGAAAATAAATACAAAATCAACTAATTAATGTCTAATTAGTGTCTAATTAGTGTCTAATTAGTGTCTAATTAATGGATATTAAGGTATGGCAATTATCAGTCTAGTATTCTAAATGATAAAAAAGTAAGTTGACAAGGGCTTTAATTCTTTTGATATTACTACGACATAAATTGGCAATATTATATTTGAAAACCTTTAAATTTTGGTATTTGAAAACATTCTATATTATAAATATGAGTTAATTAATGTTAACATATTAGCAGTCCAGGTTGCTTAAATCGTGCCTATTTGTTTAATTTACATAAGCTCAAAATCAGAACTTAAATATGACTAGTTACATGACTATGTGAGTCTATTATTATCAAAAAACAGCTTCTTCCATTTTCAATAAAAGTGATATTATACCAGATATTGATAAGAAATTCACCTTTATTGAAAATAGAAGAAGCTGTTTTTGATAGGTACAAGGAGACTCATGTGTAAAAATTACTTTATGCCTCAGTAAATACCAGTTTATTTGTTTTTTAAACGTTGTATATAGATGGCTGGTATCTCAAAATTAAGAAGAAAACTTCCAAACTTTGTGATGCCATTTCAAAGTTAATTGTAACAGCTACCTATGATAAAATTTTTAGAACCCTTATTGACCATCAGATAAGAGAGAAAATAATTATTGAAATTAACATGGGCTCTTATGGGACTAAAACTTCAAAAAATCATAATTTAAAATAGAGCATGGTGACACCCCAATTTTTTTTTTTTACATTTTTGAAGATACCATATCCTAATGTATCACTGGGCAAAATTTCAGATTTTTCTTTCTTTACAATTTTTTAGTCAAATCCCACAATACCTGATTTCCCGCCTTAATCAATTTGGGTCAAATTGAAACAATAAAAATACTTTCATTTACACAGAGTATTACATTCTTAGGGAAAGCTACTAAAAAGTAGGTCGACTATCACAAACTAGGCCCCCATTGAGTGGGGGAAAAAAAAGTGCCACACCCCCTTTGACTTCACCCCAAATCTAACAATAGACGAGGCAAACCATTCTGACCATGTGCCTAATGCAGTTCAGTCAAACAGGCACGACCGATGTGTTTATTGCTGAGAAAAGTGAGCATGCTAAGATAAACGAGAACAGTAATATACGTGTATAATCAAGCTGGGGATGGAAGGGGACATATAAAGCTGACACTTAATGCATATAAACTTACCATGTGAAGTATCCTTCGTAAGCTTTACTTTTCCTTTGTCCAAGACGTCATTGAATGCAGGCCAGCCACATCCTGAGTCAAACTTTGTCTCCGAGGCAAACAGGGGCTCGTGACATACGATACAAGAGTACATTCCAGCCTCGGAGTTTTTGTTGTACTTTCCGGTGAAAGCCCTGTACAACAGAATATCACATTTGGTTATTGTAAACTAAGACAAAGAAAGCTAGCTTATCAAAGTTCACACAGGAAAATTCAGTAATAGATGGTTAGACTTGTAATAGAACCATGTTTTTAACATTTTTTTGAGAAAACTACATACTGCATTGAGAAATGAAAAGTTCAAATTACAGATTTAAGAGATTGACGTTTACGAGTACATGTTTTAAGACTGTAAAACTTTTTAATATGTACATATTTTCATTAGTTATTTTTTGTTTATTATTATTATTTTTTTTGCAAAACTAAAGTCTTAATAAATTTTGTAAAAAAAAAAAAAAAAAAAAAAAAAGGAATGCATGTAAACACTCCTTTAAGTTAAATGTCATTACTGGTACATATAACAATCCCTATTTGACACTTCTGCATATTGAGGGCTATGGCCGCAATGGGGTATTTTGGTACTTCTGCAATCTCTGTGAGTGCAATTTTGGTACATCTGCATTCTCCACACTCCCCTCTTTTGAAACATCTTTATACAGATGTGTACAGATGTGCCATTGGTAGGCATGGCGGAGATTGCACATGTTCCAAAATTGAGCCCATGGAGATTGCAGAGAAGTGCCGAAATGTTTGAATGAACATCTTTAACATGTACAGTACTACACAGTACACACACACTCCCCCTGAATGAATCTGACTGAAGAGTTAATCTCTCCAAATATTAAATATATAGGAAAACTTTAACGCAAGCAGTCAGATTTAATTGAGAGGAGTGTACATGTACAGCTCTGGCCAAAAGTTCCCAAACGGATGAGTGGCGGCGGCCGCTGCGTTTTCTCATAAAGATAGCAGTGTGTTTGCAGGTTGTCTATGCAAATCGTTCTGAAACTTTTGGCCAGAGCTGTACCACAATTAATTGGACAGACCATTATTTTTTTCATTGAATCTTTGAGAAAATGACCCTTAAATAAAGAAGTAAAGAAAAATCCCAGTGTGCCATTATAGTACAATTATACCAGCATGTAGCATATTTATATATGTATGGTGTATGCATATTACCTTTCAGTTCCTCGTTCTTGTGTAACATGGTATTGCATTGACGTCAGCCGCTTCTTTAATTCTTGTTTTGAAAATTCTTCTTGATCAGATGCCATCCCTATACAAAATAAAATGTGAACAAAAAGTTGTTTAGAAATTACAAAAGATTTACACGTAACATAAAATGTTATTTTAAATGCAATATGGTGAGCTAAATTTTTTAAACTTTTTAATAGCGCTATTCTTTTTTACATTTATGTATTTATTTTTGGTAACATTTTTATGGTTTTAAAATGCTAATACAATAAAATTTCACATCTATTGTTGTTGATCATGACCTACATTTTTACTTAATGATCTTGTAAAGACATGTAATTTTAAAATAAAATCAATGCCATTGATATGTATGCCACAAAAACCAAGACAAAAAAAAAAGTTTTTTTGTTTTTCATTTTCATTTGGTATCAACAAGCTCACCAGCTATTGTTATAGTCATTGGAATTGGCTGCCTATTTCCCATGTTAGTAGTGTTATATAAAACTCTTTGAAATTGTCGATTAAGTAATTTATTACTAATAAGGCGAAACATATCACACCCAACCCAAAAAAAGCAGTGCGAAGCTTCTTTCTTTGTCACCTAAACTTCAAAGATAAAATTTGCCTTTTTAATGATATCTCCTCTTCTGATTATTATTCAAGGAAGTAGATTGGCAATTTAAATACCACGAGAAACGAAAATTATCTCCCAAAAACACAGTTATTTAATTAATAAAGCTCACTGTCACTTTCTTATCTTTTTCTTACCTAATTTGGTCACAGGTGAAAAATAAAGGCATAAAAAATAATTTTTTGGTAGCATACGCCATCTATGAGAAGAATGCTGAACTAAAATTTTACTTTTTAACAGCTGTGGCGCCAAGCGGTACAGTTTGTTTACATTTATTAAAAATGTATAAAAAATTATGTTTTTAAGTAATTTATCTATATTTATTGATATTAATTTAAATTATAGGTAATATGTCTTTAAATTTTCAAAGTAAATTTACAAATTATGAGTTTGTAAAAGGTGTGAAAGCATCTGGATTTAATTTTACTTGTTACAAAGAAAAGGTCGATTGGAATAAATTAGGTTTGTATTTTTTTTTTTGCATAACATTATAAATAAAATTTTATTCTTAATCATTTTCTATTTTAAAACAATTGATAATGTACACAGATTTAATGTAATTAGTAAATTATTATTCATTTGTGATTCAAAAGTTGCCTTTATTAGGTATGTACAGTATTGGATTGTGGTGTCCGTGACCCGTGTGACCCCCCCCCCCCCCCCCCCCCCATCTTTTACCTAGTTTTACCTAGTTATTTTTTGTTGGGCTTTGGCAGAATTTTGACATATTGTAGGTCAGAAAACTTCAGAACTATGTGGATTTCTATTCTAATGAATATTAAACTTATTTGTTAGACGATCAAATTTGGTATCCGCTGTTGTACTAAATATTTATATTTCTATGGTTATTATTGATTTTTATTTTGTTACAGCCCAGGTAGACCTAGAGCGTGTGGTACATGATCTAGACATTGGTGTGTTACAAGAACACGTGAGCACCATAGTGAGATGTGACCTAGGAGAGCTCCGAGGAATTGACCCTGGTCTTGTAAAGTTGTTTCGTTTGTCTCAACTATGTCTGGAGTATTGTATTTTCTGTCAGGAGCAACTCACGTTTAATCAGGAGCAGCTACAGCTTGCACATGGCAAGGCAGTCAAGGTATAAAGTCTGAAATGTATGGTATGGGGACACCCTCTCGTCCAAAGAATTTTTTAACATTGTGAGCATCGTAAGGTTTAATATATATTAAATGGCTTTTCTGCCATGTTCTTGCTTGGGGCTCATTGTTCAGCTTCTGGTAGGTATATCAATTTCAAGCAAATTTATGTTACCATTGATTGTACAGACATGGTGCCCTTGGTTATGAAGTTTTGGAACCACGTGAATAGATGTAGTGTGTTTAGGGGACCCCGGAACGAGAGAGGGTGGCCCAATACCAAAAATCTCACCAATGTGAATGTTTATATCTTTAAAATTACATTGTCTTAACATCTCTTCTCAGGAGCTCGAGACGGCACATAAAGAACTGAAAATAAAGAAAGATGACCTGAAGAAAGAAGTTAGAAAAAGGAAGAAGTTAAATCACCAGAAGGAAAATATTATCAATTCATCTTTCCAGGTACAGTAGTTTAGATAATGTCCAATAGTACTTGAGTTTTCATCATTTTTGCTACTGAAACCTACTGTTTCCACGATACACCATAACATATTGATGTACCATTTGAAATTTTATAGGGTGATTGCATTCAATGATAAGAGCAATGGCATTTTGATTACATATATGAGCAGAAAATAACATTAAAATTTAGTTAAGAAAAAAATATTTACAATACATATATCGTCTCTGTCGTGGCAAATTTTTTCAAGTGAAATTATCACAAGCTCGTCTAACGTTCCATCTACATAGGGTTTACTGTGTCAGATGGAACATTTGGCGCGCTTGTCATAATTTCACGTGATATATTTTGTCGTGATAGAGACGATATACTTTTTCTATTATTATTATTTTTTTTTATGTATACACTGATCTATACAGTACAGTAAACGTGTAATAAAGAATCATTTTAAAATACTGATACCTTTTTATACAGCCAACCCAAAACTAGAAAGATTCTAGATTTTAAATAATGGACCAATACAACAATTTTAAAAGTTATTAACTATCATCTTTTAATTGCAATAAAGTGGATACATTTAGTTCATACCACTGTCTTTCTAGTTTTACAATTTTACTTAAAATAATTATGTTTTTCCCCTATGCTGGGTAATTCAATTATGTGCTAAAAATGGCACCAGTTAAACCAGCGCACTCTTTTGCTTACAACCACAATATAGAGAGTTCAAATTATTGTTATTATTTCAATAATAATAATTAGGTATTAATTAATTGAGTTTTTCTGAAGTTCTGTCTCTGGCGATCTGTATGTTGTAGTGTTCCTTATGTCCGAAAGCATTTGTCAGTCTTGCTTTCCTTGAGAGCCACGTGAAGCGACGACATCACAATGAGGAGACCTCGGACAAACAAGTCGGGGAGGATGAGGTTAAGTTGCGTGCACAACTTGAGGAACTGAAGTTACAGCTGACACAAGAGAAAGAAGCAAGTGCAGCTGCGGCTCTAGCTGCAAAGGTAATTTAATATAGACATCATTATTATAACATAACTGCCTACTTCACTCAAATATAGGACATCTCTTCATTATGGTATGGCCAGTGCTGGTTTCTATTATCCTTTTCTTTTGATTTATGTACTCTAAGTTATCAAAATTGTTACTTTTATTATACTATGGTGGGGATATTAAGGAAAACAAACCATTGCGGTTAGGTATGAAAATTTTGAGAGAAAAGGGTAGGAGAAAACCAGCAAGGGCCTTACCATAGTGAAGAGAGTTTCATTGCACAGAGATTAAAAAAAAAAAAAAAAAAAAAAAAGTTCCTCCACATCTGAGGTTAATCCTTAACACTAAACTCCAAGAAAAATGGAGTATGTTTTTGCCTTCATCAGTCCTTACACTCAGAGAGAAACTATCCAAATTAGATCACTGTTTCAGTATTTTGTAAACCGATTTACTCTGTATACCACTTGATGTTTTGTTCAGGAAGCTCAGTTGGCTCGAGAGGAGTCTCTGTGGACTCAGATAGAGAAGACGCAGGCAGATCAGAGGGTCAGACATCAGGCTGAGTTGGCTGAGCTCACAGAAATGTTCCAGACACAGCTGAAGGTAATCTGCAAATAGTGTAACAGTTTGCTTGCAAATCACTTTATTCACTTCTTACCGTGAAATGTTTTATTGCATCTTTACAACGACATTAGTTTTGTATTGAATAAAAAGCCCCCCCTCCCCCCCAAAAAAAGTATTAAAAATTAATCTTTTTTTGAACATCCTGTAACATTTATTGCTAGAGTATATAATTTAGCTGTAAAATTAATATTTTTTATTAACCTATTCAATAAACACTTTTGGTGTACAACATTACATAAATTTTCATAATATAACTAAAATTAAATACCTCATTCCTGTGCATATGCCGTTAAACTATTACAGTGATTAGAACAATGATATTAAATTTGTTGCTTTAACTCAAGTAAAACGTGAAGTGTTTGTTGATGACAGAACACGTTGTCCAGTCAGCAGTGGCGACCAGCTGACTTGCAAGCTCTGCAAAGTCAACACGAGGAGCAACTCAAGCTAGTGCAGGTGCAGCTGGAGCGTCAGGTGAGAATAATCACTACCAAGTGACTTTAAACAGACTACAGTGAAAAGAAAATAATAATAATACCGTAATAATACATAATTATTTGGGTTTAGTTTGATTTGATTTGATTTTTTTTTTTTTTTTTTTGCAAGTAGTTTCAGTTTTACAATTTGTGTAGGGACTCCTGATGCAGGGATCATAGTTTTTGTAGATTTGATATTTTTCTTTACTTGTCAAAAAATAATAATAATAATTAATAAATTTGAATATAAAATAGTAGGAGAGAGATTAAAACTTGTAGAAATAAAACGAAAAGATTCTCAAATTTATATAGTAAATTTTGATTATTTTTCTCTCTCTCTCTCTCTCTCTCTCTCTCTCTCTCTCTCTCTCTCTCTCTCTCTCTCTCTTATTTGCATACTTATAATGCGATAGTTTTTAATATGTTAAAATGTGGTGTTGTGTTTGGTGCAGAGAGAAGAAGAAGTAGGCAAGGCTAAGCAGCTTGCGGACGAAGTATGGAGACAAAAACTTGAGGAGCTGGAGGCCACACATCAGACAGAGAGAGATAAACTGCAGGAACAGCTACAGGCACAGCAAGCACAAGGTAAATCATCCCAGTCATATGTACTGTACATATTTAAATGTTAAATTTGTATGTACCTAACGTAAGTGTTTCTATAATGGAATATGTAATTAAAGTAAAAATAATTTTGAGTTCTTCAAAAACCACAAAATAATACATAACGATAATACCAGAAATAACAATAAAATTAAAAGTTTATAAAATATCTAAAATGTACAATAATAAAGGTCCCTTTTGTAGTTCTCTAAATATTTATAATAATTTGCTTTCAGGTATGAGAAAACAAAGTAATTTAATTTCATTTAAAGGAGAACTAAAAGTTTTCTTATTAAATAGGCCTATTACTTAAATTATGAAAAAAAAAAAAAAAAAAAAAAAAAAAAAAGAGAAAAAAAAATGTAGCTAATGATACTAAAATAATAGGGTAGACAGTGCTAGAGAAATTAGGCTACTGTGAATTTAAAATAATTGCAAAACAAAATTCTCTAATTTTGATAGTTAAAAGGAGTGATATATGTTCAAATTAATTCACTAGCCAATGGTAGTACATTTTTGTTAAAACTTCAAATTTGAAATGATTGATAGTAAAAAGATTTGATAGAAAAATTAAAAAATACATTTAACCTGAATTATTGTTAATTTTTTAATTGTTGTTTACCATCTGTGTATTAGCTTGTAAATATTTTATACCCATTCATTTATTTTATGTCTCATTTGGAGGCAACAACCTAAGCTGATGTATTTTGAATTGGGTTATGATCATAATTAAGGATCAAAGAAATGAATAACAAATTTTGACACTAATTCTTCCTTCTGTTTGTGTTGATATCAGAGCAAAGTAAACTCGCAGCCTTGGAAAAGGAGAAAGAAGAAGCTCTCGCTGCAGCAGCAGCTGCATTGTTAGCCAGTAGTGGCAGTGCAACAGTTCAGGGACATACTGGTACAGCTCCTAGTAGTGCCAATGTGGAAACACCAGGACATGTACTGTCTCCTGGTAGTTCTAGTGTAAATATAACTGGTCACAGTAGTACAGGTGCAACAGTACTGGCTCATAGCAGTACAGAAACAGCTGTACTATCACCTAGTGTTCCAAAACCAGCATCACGACGTCACAGACCAAATTTAAGAGGCAGTAAATCTCCAATTCTCTCGCAAAGTAAACCTATCTCCCGACCTCGTAGTGCAGGTAAGCTTCACAAGAAAACAAGACAATTTATTTACCTTTATGGTGTTAACAAAATGAGGGGAAACTAACGATGCTTCCGCATCAAAAGAGAGTATCTGCACTTTCCACCAGCGCAGCGAGTGGAGCACCTGCACTTTCCACACAGCACGGTGTGTGGACTAGCGGCCATACACTTAACATTGCAGATGCTCCATGGTGGAAAGTGCAGATACTCCACTTGCCACGCTGGTGGAAAGTGCAGATACTCTCTTTTGACATGGAAGTATTGCTATAAGTAATCTTCTGATCAATAAATTTGTTTATTTATTTCAACCCATTGTGGTTAATGTATATCATGAAAACTGAAAATGAAGTGTAATAGAACATATCGAGGGTGCTCCGCTATAATGTCCTAAGTCCATTTGACCTTGAAAAATATTTTTTGCTGCAAATGACCTGAAATGGATAAATCCAAAATTTGGGGCTGATCCGACGATTTTTTATTTTTCAAGGTCAAGTGGACTTAGGACATTATAGCGGAGCACCCTCGATATATTTATAGTAGTAGCGAGGTTTTAGCATGTTGAATTAAAAATTAATGAAATGCTAAGATTCTGTAATTTGTATAATTTGTAATTATGATTTTGCTTAAACACAAGCTAAATGCTCTCTGAAGCGGACTAAATGACTAAACCTCTGAAAATGTGTATTTTGTGTAATGTGTTTAATTAAATTAAAAAATTATAATAATTTGCAGTTAATTGAGGTCTTGGGATCAAATCTTATAGCATAGATGAGTGTTAGATATTTTGTTTCATATGTGTCTTTATTTATATTTATTTGTGTGTTGCTAACATCAGAAAGTATAACTCATGAGGATACCCCACCCCCACCTCCTGCTCCACGACGTCGCTTACATCGCAGCTACACAGTGGAGGACAAACAGGTGACACCTTCAGTGGTGCCTGAGGAGACCAAGGTCAAGACAAGGTCACCAGTTACCCCTCTTATCAGCAGTGACACAGACTCACAAGAGGAAGTACTTCAGTCCATGGAAGAGTGAGTCAGAGAATTTAGAATTTATCTAAAGTGAAATTAGGTTCCATCATCAAAATGTACTATTTTATATAATTCTAAAATGGTTTAATTTTGTACAATTTTATATGACTCATTTTTTTTTACTGATTTGGCCGGAGTCATTGATTTCCAATTTATTTTCCATTCACAAAATGACAGCTGCGGGTTTAAGACGTCACAGCTCACCTGTTTCCACACACTTGGACTAGTGAGCTGTGACGTCACAAACCCGCACTTTGTGAATAGAAAATAAACTAGAAATCAATGACTCCAGTCAAATCAACATTGATATTTAGGTATGTTAGGATATTATACATTTTTTTTTTTTTTTTTTTTTTTTTTTGTTCAAGGTGCCTAAGTGTTAGGTGTTTAATTGCCTTTAAATGATCAGCAATTTTATGATTTGATATTTGATATAATTATTTATAGACTTTTCTGTTATTATTATTTTTAAATTTTGTTTGCAGGATGAAGGCCACACTACAACAACACCCTGACATCCTACGTTCACTGAGGGATGACGTGCTGACCCATGTTGACGTCAAGTTAGCTGAGTTTGGTATTGACGCAGACACCGAGAGCCTCAGCCAGGCAGAGTTCTCTCGTATCTCCCACTTGCTCAATCACCAGCGCAAGCTAACCAAGAAAGTACGTAACAACTTTGCTTTAGATACCTACTATCACTACATTCTATATAATACTACTATCTATTGTATGCATACAGATAAACAGTGTTGGAGCACTACATAACATGGGTCGTAATAGGACAATAATACATTTTATCAGTTTAAAAATACTTAACAACATTTTTGAAAGCATTGATTTTGTTGCAGGCTGGATTATATTTTGAAAATAATAACATATAATAAAGAATATATCGATGAGTTCAGATAGTATTGTTCAATCAGAGATTTTCTTTTTTCGGAGTTCAAATAGCAATATCGTTGCATTGCATGTTCTAAAAAAAATTAAATTAATTTTTGCCGCAACATTCATTAAATGGACAATCCGTATGCTGTGTTTCAGATTTTTTGTGTTTAAAGTGTTGTCGTTAATTATTAATTAGTAAAAAATTGAACCTTTTTTTTTTTAAAAATTCAAGACCATTGACTTTCAACCCGATTTTCATATAAAACCACTTGTGATAAAAAATTCGCATTTGATGGTCAAAGTTGGGAGATGTTGTTGATTGATGTCATGTAGATGATTTTTCTTGAAAACCACCCCCTTGCCAATAAAGGGCAAAAAATCTAAATCAGGATCTGGTTGTGCTAAAGAGCTGAAATTTCACGTGTGTATGTTAATTACTTTTATTAATGACTTTCAGTAAAAATTTCTAACTAGTTGCAATTAATTGAGGAGCAAGATTTTTTTTTTGAGTTTGTGTACTGCGGATTGCCTAAAAACAACCGAGCATTCATCTCTCCCAGCAGGGAAAAAATTGCTAAAGGGTGTAAAATAAATAAAATTCAATGCTTTACAAATGGAATAAGTCATTAATAATATTTAACATTTGCATACTAAGTTTTGGCTATCTAGCACAAGCAGATCCTGATTTAGATTTTTTGCCCTTTATTGGCAAGGGGGTGGTTTTCAAGAAAAATCATCTACATGACATCAATCAACAACATCTCCCAACTTTGACCATCAAATGCGAATTTTTTATCACAAGTGGTTTTATATGAAAATCGGGTTGAAAGTCAATGGTCTTGAATTTTTTTTTTAAAAAAAGGTTCAATTTGTTACTAATTAATAATTAACGACAACACTTTAAACACAAAAAATCTGAAACACAGCATACGGATTGTCCATTTAATGAATGTTGCGGCAAAAATTAATTTAATTTTTTTTAGAACATGCAATGCAACGATATTGCTATTTGAACTCCGAAAAAAGAAAATCTCTGATTGAACATTACTATCTGAACTCATCGATATATAACTCTAGACCATATGGACGGAATATCGCCGTTTTTTCTCATCGTGTTTCTGTTCACTGGATGGCAGTAGTTGTACTCATTGTCCCTTTTTCTTACTCTCGAAAGGTCTTTTTCAGTATGAAAGAAAAATTTACAATCTCCCTCCAACGGGGGAGGAGGGGGACAAGGCAACCGGAAGGGTATTTAGGGTAGGCACAGCGTGAAATCGCAAGAGTAATAAAAATTCAATCAAAATATTAACTTTCTCAAATATTCATGATAGCCTTAATTTTATCATTTATTAAATAGTTTTGTAAAAAAATAACTTATGTTCTCGTTTCATTCGTGATTCTACGACAATTAGAAGTCAAGTAATGCATTGATATTTTTCACTCCCTCCCGAAAAGGACCGAAAAGGGTAGTCACAGCATGAAACCGCAGGAGTAATAAAATTCAATCGAAATATTAACTTTCTTAAATATTCATGATAGCCTTAATTTTATCATTTATTACATAGTTTTGGAAAAAAATAACTTATTTTCTCGTTTCATTCATGATTCTACGACAATTATAAGTCAAGTAATGCATTATAGTTTTCACCTCCTCTTGAAAAAGATCACGCAAAAGAAAAAAATATATTAATAAGAAAAAGGCAAAATGTTATGTACAAAAGGGAGGGATGAGTGTTCGAATGCATCGTGTGAGGGTGGGTGGGTGGGGTGTTCGCGATGTCAGCCAGAGCCCCCTGGTTGTCGAAAACAGCAATATGCTTGAAAACGGAGACACAATTAACATAGGGTATGAAGTAGCCTGATAATAATAAACCAATTTTGTGCAGACAATAGCCAAAAACCACATTTGTCCTATGCTGAGTAATGTTTTTCAGTGCTCCAGTATGGTATTGCAGCACATTAAGTATGATGTTATGTGCATACTAAGGATCTTTAGTGCATACACCCTATAGTTTTGTGCCAGTAAAAGAATGAGACTGGAATCCTATTTGGAAGCAATCCTTAACAATAGCGCAATATCCTTACTGGCGCAAAGATAAGTTGTAATAACTTGGCAAAGTTTTTTTTTTTTTTTTTTTTTTTTTTTTTACGTTGTAACACTATCTATTTTATCTAAAATATTTAGCACTTGTCTATGCTAGAAATTTTGATCCCAAGTCCAAGGTACTATAAATAAATGAGAGAATCTGTAAATTTTATTCATTTTTAATTCATCATTCTCTAATCTCTTGCCTTTAATTTTTTTGTTTTGTTTTATTTACTTTTTTATTTTTTGATATCATATTAAATTTCACTTTGCATTGTAAAATTCCATAAATAAACAGCTCAGTGCAGAGTAAAATAGCAGACCTTACCATGTTGACAAATTCTAGTTTGTTAAAAAAATGTTTCAATCATAGATATAGTAAAGACTATGTTGGGTAATGGGTATCAGCATCACAAAGTTGAAATTCGCTTATCAATCGATTCAGCTATGATAATATTCCCTTTTAGAATATAAAATAAAATCAACCTCTATTTTTTCCCCTTATTATTGCGCATTTATTTGTGTGTATGTAGAGGCTCATTGCTTGTGTTCTATATAGAAATTCCGTGAGTACGGTCACGTTCGCCGAGAGGTGGAGAATAAGGTCGCTGACAGACTGGCAGAGCACGGCATGGTTGAGGAACATGTGGTAGAGGAACACAACCTCAAGCCTAGCAAGTTGAAGCAGCAAAATCATGGCTTCTTAGCACGCCTCACTCACCATTACCATCGTGAGTACAACATTGTCTGAAATAATAGATGTTAAAGCCATAGACCACATAAAATAACATGTGCTTTTTAATGAATAAACACGAAATGGGATCTTCAAAACTGATGACAATTTTTACCAGAATGTTAATGTAGCCCCACGAGAGAGCGTGAAAAAACTGTAAAGTATGCAATTTGCGTGAAACTTCATGTTTATGACGTCAGAAACATGAAAAAATTAGTATGAAAACGTTGTGCGGGTTACATAAATCGAACTTTCTGATCACTGCTACGGGGCTACTGTTGGGTTTTGATACAATCTAATGTTATTTATGTAAATCCCATCAAGTGTTTTGTGATATAAATGCTTATGTTTTTCTCTGGTCTATTCCTTTAAGGATTGATCTCTGTGGCAGAGAGAATAATTTCTAACCCAAGCTGAAAATGAACTAATTTTTTCTTATCATATTTTAGGCATCAGCCTGGTGCCTATATAACAGTAATAGCGAGGAAAATAAACAATTGTAATTCAATTTATGTATAATATATAGACCTACCATAAAAAGTAAGAAGATAAAGAAAGAAAAACGTGTACACGAGACCACGATAAGATATTTTACCATTTAAATCCAGCACGTGTTTTTCTCATAATAATAACACTGCAAAATTAGCGCGAGTTTTTGAATGGTAATAATTCTTACCATGGTCGTGTGTACGTACATGACTTTCAAGTAACTAAACGTTTAATTTTGAAATAATTATTATCTTTTTTTTTTTTTTTTTTTTTTTTTTTTGTTAACTCCACATTCATTACTCATGCACCGGGCCAACCCAGTGGCCATACGATGCATGCACCCTACCACCACCCAGTATTGTGACAATTTATCTTGTCAGCTACTTTGATGTTATTTGAGACAAAAGTCTTGCTACTCTCTGAAGTGACGTGCTTTCCTGGGTGCGGCAGAAAACTATTATTTTATTTTTTCTGTTCGCGGAAAATAAAAACCAAAGCATAGGGTTCCTTGTTTTCTCCCCCCCCCCCCCCCATAATAACTACTGCTAACTATTTGAAAAATAAGAATGTATGTACAGTAGTATGAGATGCAAAAGAAAATGTATGAAACAAGGTATAAGTGTGAAGGAAGCAAGAAAGTCAAGATAGAAAGTTGTGGAGGTCTATCACTAGGTCAGGCTAAAAAATAACATCTGTGTTGTTGGCTTACCCTGAAAAGGACTATAGCATCATGATATGTACAGCTCTGGCCAAAAGTTAGAGAACGGGGCAGTGGCAGACGCTGCGTTTTCTTATAAAGATAACATAGAGTGGTTGCAGGTTGCCTATGCAAATTGTTCTCAAACTTTTGGCCAGAGCTGTACAGTATGTATGCATGTACTGTTTACAAAATGATTTCATGATCCTTTCTTATGTTTTAGGCAAGAACAAGAAGTCAGGAGAGGCAAAGATGTTTACCTCAACGCCACTCAAACAAGCAAACGTCACGGAAACTCCTCAAGGAATACTCAAACTGTAAGTCTGAGCAGCTGCAGTATAACTCCAGAATATTAGTAGCAATAAAATAAATATAGATGAAAATGTGTGGATAATTAGTTTTTGATTGGATATGATAGCAAAGGATACATGTAGTAGACTTAGAAGTAAATTTTATTAATGTTTTGTTGTATGATTGCATTAATTTTGATTGGACAGCCGCAAAGATGCCCAAGTTTAAATATGATTGGCTTTTGAGCAGTTAATCAGCCATGTGATTCGCTGAGAGCTAAGTCTAATGCATGACAAAAACTTTTACTAATGATACACTTCTTAGGGCCGTAAGCCACAACCTCTAGTTAAACCTTAGTTATCTCTTTTTAGATTATTGCAATAATCATAATAACAATTTAACTATGGTTTAATTAGTTAGTTAGTGTTGCAACTTTCTGGGGTTAGATCTGTTAGAAGAATGAAGAGAAAAAAAGAAAGAAAAGATATAACAAGACAATATGTTGTCTCTTAAAGTGGCATATAAATGTTATTATCACGTGGATTTGCATGTAAAGGTAGAAAATATGAAGGCATGAAAATATCGCGTTTTTATTGTGACAGTGATGGTAAACTAGCTCTCTGATTGGCTAGTGGGAAACCTCTTACCAATCAAAGAGCTAGTTTTTTTGTCGCTGTCACAATAAAAACGCTATAATTTTACCACTGTCTTTACCT
Source organism: Ecdyonurus torrentis (assembly GCA_949318235.1). Classification (NCBI taxonomy): domain Eukaryota; kingdom Metazoa; phylum Arthropoda; class Insecta; order Ephemeroptera; family Heptageniidae; genus Ecdyonurus; species Ecdyonurus torrentis. The sequence goes on along the minus strand of OX439131.1, from coordinate 45,471,014 downwards.
TACTATACTTGACTTGTTGTTGTCCTAGATCCCGTGAGCAACTGTGGCTAGGAGGTGATGTGAAGACAGACGACAATTTGGAGAGAACTCAGGCTGGTTCCATCCCCGCCACCACTGCTGCAGGCAAGGCAGTCAAGTTTGCATCCTCGGAGCAGAGAACCACCTCACCTTCATCATCCAGTTGGGACCATGACCTTGAGGTCACATCAGAGGTCAAGGAAAAACCCAAGCAACGACCAGTGTAAGTCAAAATAATAATGCAAATCATATTATTTAATATATGAAATATTGAATGAACATTTCTGTTATTATCAAGAATTGGATGGAGAAAAAAAAAAGAGTAATTTTATTTTAAAGGTGCTAATTGGTGCAGTGTGCTAGCCAATCACAGGTGGCAAGGTGAAGCCAAAAGACTAGAAACCCTTAACCAGGCTCGTGAGCTCCTGTGTTATTGCCCTATAGGGTGGTTTCATTCATGTTAAAGTCGACGTCATAAGTGAGTACTAAATAACATTGGCCGGTATAGGAAAATGGCACATTTTGCCAGTTTAAAAATACTTCGCGATTTTTTTGAGAGCATTGATGCTGTTAACAGGTTGGATTAGTACCTCAAGTATGCAAGAAAAATAATAATAACAAAAAAAAAAGCTAATTTCCAAAGAAAATAGACAAAACCTACCTTTGCCCTATACTGTGCAATGTTATTCATTACTCAAGATGAGCATCGAAAAGCACTCAGAATGACGTCATGCGCACACACCCTATACTAAAAATGAACCCTTGTTGATGTAGTTCAAATTTTCACCGCAACAATCAACATGTAAAATATAAGTGGCGCTGCGATCTGTGTGTGAATTTTAAAATTCACACACAGACTACAGCGCCACTTTTATAAAATGTAATTTTGTATTCTTGCATTGTTGCGGCGAAAATTTGAATTACATCATTAAGGGATGGTCTTTTCAACAATAGCTTCCTATCCTGTTTATATATATCTATGCCCTTAAGTATTATTCACATGACGCGTAAATTTGACGCGCGTCAACGTGCGTCGACGCAACAAAGTTGGAACAATGTAAACAAATGGAGCCGTTCACATGGTTTTTGAAAATAACATGTGAACGGATCCGTTTGTTTACATTGTTCCAGCTTTGTAACGTGCGTTGACGCACGTTGACGCACGTCAAATTTACGCGTCATGTGAATAATGCTTTAACCTTAAATACTACAAGCAAAGCTGTTTGGCATTAAGATACGAACTCGTATAATCATTTTAATTTTTTTTAATGTTAATGCTAATAAGAATACAGTAATAATAAGTGTTAATTGAAATAATTGTAGTTAAAAATTATTACTAATTCTGTTTAATTATTTAAATTTATAGGTCTAACATTATTCAACTATTTTAACTGACTGTACTGTAAAACATTTGGGTTAAATTGAGAGGTTATATGCTTGATTTTGCCCAATAAAAGACGTTAATTATTAATTATAAAGACTTGTATTACATCGCTTTCATAGTTGTGCCTGTATAATTAGATCTATTTTATGTTGATTGCAGGAGCAGTGCAGCTGCTGCGGATGCAGAGCACAAAACTGCCCTCAGTTTCCTGGCCTCCTCACTGCCCCAGCCTCAGTTCAGGTAACAAAACCATTAAATAAACCCATCATTGTTTTATATATCATAAAATATTACAGTAATGTAGCAAAACTTGTATTTTCTGCAAATAATAATAACAATAACTGATAATATACTAAAAAAAATATATAGGAGATTATAACTAATTTCGTAACTTACAGCATAACTGTGAATCAAATTCTATTCATGTGCTTGTTAAAATTTTGATTTACCTATACATGTGAAGACTTTTATTATTATTATTTACAAAAAAATGCTGATGTAAAAATAAAAGAAAAAAGAAAAAAAGGTATATATTTTTTAAAGTAAGGGAACTATCACAATTGTTAAATCAAAACATGCATTATTTAAAGTTAAAGCGATACTTAACCCTAAAAATAAGTCATTTTTGTTTTTTCTGACATGGAAAACTCTGACGTAGTACATTTCCTTTACTGTGTAAGTAAAAAATGTGTACACCTTTTCAGGTAAGCCTAGCAGGTAGAGCAAGGGGTACACATTTTTTACTCTCATAGTAGAGGGGCGTGTACTCTATATCGCTAAATCGCTAACCTTGCGGGGCTCGCTTATCCCGCGGACTAGAAAAGTCAAATAAACGACTGATTACTATTGAATTGTTTTAAAAAAGAACTAAAGATACTTACTTTTAGGGTTAATTATCACTTTAATGTACTGTAATATGTTCAAATGTAATTAATTAGGAAAGGTTTAAACCATTTCGATTTGAATTGCTAATCAAAGAAAAGGATAGGAGAAACCAACAAGCGCCTTACCACGATGAGGTCCGTAGCTTGGTGAAAATCTTGATGGCACAGCTTAAACATATACAATATTACAATGTTACAATATTTGTGTAACCTGTGCCATCAAGATTTTCACCAAGCTACGGACCTCATCGTGGTAAGGCGCTTGCTGGTTTCTCCTATCCTTTTCTGTAATATGTTCAAATAATAACAATAAAATTTACAATAGAAAATAGTAGTAGAGAGTATATTGAATTGAAAATTAATAAAACTTAAATATTCTCTAATTTATTATAAATTAGAGAATATTTAAACTAATTTTCAATTCTTAAAATTCTACAATTTTTTATTTTATTTTTAATACTGTATCATATTAATACTAAGAGACAACCCTACAAAAATTATGATCACCTAGTTATTGAAATGCAATGTACATTTTTTTTGTAGCAAGAAAAGAGGGTCTATGAACAACACTATTATATATCTACCACAATATTTTGTTGTAGTTTTTCCTAATTTTTATTTGAAATTCACTTTTTTGTTGCAGTGCCCCTGGTCCTAGTGGAGACTTCCTAAAACCTGCACAAAATACCACGGAAATATCCAAGCCAAAGAAAAGGTATGTTGTTGTAATCTGTCATTAGGTTTTGTATATTTTATGGGGGGGGGGGGTATGAAAATGTGTCAACAAGTGAAACAATCAGTGAAATCATGGTTTCAATGATTTTTATTCATACATGGCCGACATATTTCCAGCTTTTTTACAAACTTAGCTATTTAGTTTGGAAATAAATAAGATGTGGTTTCCAATTAAATATTTAAATCATTATATTGTTTGGATCACAAGTTGATAATTATAAGGAAATAAATCAGCTTTGCAATAATTAATTAATTGATAGAGTAACACATAAATTTTAAGAAAAGAATAGAGAATGGGAAATTTAGTCCCATTTCCCTCCAGTTTTTTCAAATCTCTCTATCGATCTTCTTATGCCAAAGTTAAAAAAACTACACTTTACAAATTTCATCAAAATGAAAAATCTACATTTGGTGCTTCTACTCCCTTAACAGGAGAAATAAACAGGGGGTCTGTTCCGTGAGTCTTCATGAGAAACTCGGTACTGTGTGAAAGGGGGCGTAACTCACTTATTTATTATAGAGAACTCGATACCGATTTTCTCGTGAAGTCTTACGGAACAGACCCCCAGGTGACCTTGGAATTTGAAAAGTGTAGATTGTTTGTTTACAGTGAATTTGTAAAGTGTGGTTAATTTTTGTTGACGTGAGAAGATCGGCTACGGGTCTTAAGTTTTATTATTATTATTATTGATTTATGATGCTTCTCCTGGTAAATTAAATGAATATTTATTTTAATTTACTTTCTCCAATCACTGGTAATTTCTATAAATCTATCGAATTTCAAAACAGTAATTTGCAAGGCCCCATTGTTGGAAATAAATATATCCTATGAACTACATAGTAGTAAGGAAAAAATAAATCATTAAAATGAAAGGATAGAGGAGGTCTTATCTAATAGTGAAGAGATGTTCTAAAGTGTAATGAAAATCTTATTAGCACATTTAAATTTATAATCTCTTGGCTAGTATGATTTATCACCTAAATATGTTTTACTAATGTAAGTTTTTAGACCCTTGCTGGTGTCCTTTTTTTTTAACTTAATAATGTCCAACGACGGTGGTATAGTTTTCTAATTTAAGCTTTCAATGAGTTTGTGGTAAAAAAAAAAAAAAAGAAAGAAAGAAAGAAAGAAAGAAAGAAAGAAAGAAAAAAAAAAAAAGAAAAAAAAAAAAAAAAGAAAAGAAAAAGAAAAAGAAAAAGAAAAAGAAAGAAAGAAAGAAAGTTATCCTAAGCTTTTTTTAAACTTAATTTTACACTATTTAAATGTTGCGTTAAAATTTTTAAATATTTTTGATGCTAAGTAATGAATAATGATTATATATATTTTTATTATTATTTTTTTTTTCAACTTCAAACTGCAAATTGACTAATTCATTATAAAATATATTTTGCAGCTCTACAGAAAATGACAATTCTTGGGATCTGGAAGATTTGTAAGTGAAGAAAGTTGTAGCCAAATATTGTGTACAAAATTTGTTATTTATTAAATTCCAAAGACATTTAAAACTTGCAGGCTATAACACTAAAGTAAATGTATGTACTTTATCATAAACTGGTCCCTTTAACAAATACCATACTTCTACATTACACACATGACAATCAACATGGTAAAATTAATTGTTCTCGCAAATCTATGGAATTTTACTAAACTGTTGAGAATTACTATCTCACGAATTTTGTGTTTTAAATTCCAAAAATTTCCATTCTCTTAAATTATAATATTATATTAATCTAAACATTATTTACAAAATAACATGTCATATTATACAAAAATAAGTGAGGAAGGCAACAAGTTTTTTTTTTTTTTTTTTTTTTTTTTTTTTTTTTTAAGTTACCATGATAATATATTTGAACGTAGTGTAACGTAGTGTAACGTTTCAAACCTATACAGCAATTTAAAGTTTTAGAAACTTCTAACCACTGGAAGTGTATTTTGTAATAACTTAAAAAAAAATTAAGTGCCATAATAAGTAAATAATACATATATCATCAGCTCAGAATATCGTATATATGAAAAAATAATAATAATAAAAAAATTTAAAAATTTAAAAACTGGAAATTTTAGTGTATAGCAGTTTGCATGGAACAAAGATCAAAGTTCCTTCTTCTTCTTCTTTTTTATTATTATTATTTATTTTTTCATATATGACGCAAGTATTCTGAGCCAACGATATATCAATTTATAAATTAAATTAGCTGATCACTAGCAGTCCTATGATTGCTATATACACATATAACAATATGCAATTTGTCATTATCGATTTTTTTTTTTTTTACCTTTAATTATTTTTTATAGAAGATGCTTTGAGCTTTCTCAAAGAATTATTAAAATTCTTCAGATGACAAAAATTCCTGGAAAAAACAAATAATAATGGATAAAAATGTATGCTCATTTCAAGTATGTTTTAAAAAAATACAAAATCTTGTAATCTTCCTCACTGGTTACAAAATACAATTATTTAGTCAACTATAATTAAAATATTTTTCATTGTTGTTACTGTCTCTTTATATTGTTGCAATAAAATATTTAAATCTACAAAACTTGTGTTGGGTTTTTCATTTTTACACTATGACGTCACAAAGCTCGTAAAACCTGTTTCCTTTCTTCACCAAAATATGCAATAACATTTAAAAAGTATTAAGGTACATTTACATTTTCTTAAATCTGTTGTAACTTTTCGCAGCAAAATGATTTTTCCCATTTGATTATTGTATGATTATCTATCATACAATTTAAAGAATGTGTGAATGCACCTTTTAAGATTTAGAACAATTGTTTGTTTTTTTAAGTCTAATACCCTAGCATACCTAAATATCAACTTTGATTTGGCTGGTCATTGATTTCTAATTTATTTTCCTTTCACAAAATAGTGTGTGGACACTGATGTCTTAGCTTGCTTGTTTTACGTCCGCGTGGACCAGGCAAGTTGTGACATTAGAGTCCGCACGCACTATTTTGTAAATGGAAAATAAATTAAAAATCAATGACTCCTGTCAAATCAACAATGATATTTTAAGTATGTTAAGATATTAGACAAGTTTTTTTGTTCAAGGTGTTCCACGCCTTTAAGTGATTGTCCGATTTGTGTTTGGATGACACAAAAAGCAGGGTTGATGAACATCGTTAGTGTTACATCAGTTGCGTCAGTGTTTGGCGTGACATGCAGTTTTCTTAGTCTGTAGCTTCTTGAAGAGAGTAGTGAGGTCGACCAGGCAATACGCACTCGTGTTGATTATACGCTCAACCTGGTCCTTCAGTTTACTGTATGCGTTCCCGGTGTCCGCGGCCAGCTGACCTGTAAATATCATCATGTTTAGTCAATATTACATATCAAGGGATACACTCAGTAAGCTTGTACAGATGTGCCATTAGTAGGCAAGGCAAAGATTGCACATGTGCCAAAATTACAGCCCTTGATATGTTAAAATAAAATAATGATACAAAATAATAGTAATTTATTGAACAATGAGGGAGAAAAAAATGAGGTCATTTTATTTCACATTCTAAAAGAGAATCGATACACAAATTTCTAATTTTTGAGTTCATTAAAGAACTATTTAACCCTAAAAATAAGTTGTTGTTTTTATTTATTTGTTTTTTTAATTCTTCTTCAAATCAATTCAATTAGTCATTTATATGACTTTTCTAGCCTGCGGGATAAGCGAGCCTCACATGGGTAAGTATAGCCCCCTTGTAATTCCCCTTTACTGTACACCTTCTCAGGTAAGCTTACGGTTAGCAGGTAGAGCAAGGAGTACAATTTTTTTTACTCTCACAGTAGAGGAGCGACACCTTTACTTGTTTGGGAGAAAAATCAAATAAACGACTAATTTCTACAACTAATTATTTAAGATAAGAATAAAAAAAAAATAAAAAAAAAAAAAAAAATACTTATTTCTACGGTTACGTTAAGTGTTTTTAATTAATTTTTGGAAATTGAAATATGATGTCACATAAATGACATTAATTTTGCATTAAAAATACTTAAAGATGCATTAACAAAAAAAAAAAAAAAAAAAAAAAAAAAAAAAAACGGAGCAATACTTACGTTTTTGTGGATACTTTGCCATATTAAAGATGTGGCGATAGAAGTAAATCTGCTGATGGAGATCATGTTCACTGTACTATAATCAAAAGATAGTCCCACATTAGACATGCCCAAGGGTGACTCCAGTATGCAGACATACATACCTCAGGCAGTAGGATAGCTTGCTTGCACTTGCGACAAACTGGCAGACCTTTGTGGAAGTTATTGGCCAAGCCTTTGAGACGTGCATTACATCTGGGGTCCTCACATACCATCCATCCCTGCCATAACATTTATAGATTAGACTATATAATACAGCAAGGAATTTAGTTCAATCACAGAGATTAACAGTGCATTTACAAGGAACAACATTGTACCTTATTTTATTGAAAGATAATTAAAAAATGAACTTGAATGGTTACTACAAGTTATTGGCAGGCTGCAAATTTTTGTAGGGGTAAGGATTTATTTTTCACGTAATCTTCCACAAGAAGAAGAAAATTAAGGGGGGGGGGGGGGGAAGCTAGAATTCTCAAAAGAACATCTCGATGATAACTAATCCTGATCTGCCGATAAATAACACTTTTACCAACCATTACATACACCACAATTTTTTAAATGAATTTCAAACAGAAAAGTTGAGGTTTGAAAGATGTATAATAATGCATTTTATTAATCATTGACTTCAAAATAATAAATAAATAAAAAAAAGAGGGTGTGAATATTTATAGCATAATATCACATTAATCATGATATAAGTAGCAGTAGTAAATTTGCACCAAATAATGTGTAAAAAAAACTTCCTTGGCTGCAGATAGAATTCATTAAATGTAAAAAAAAAAAAAAAAAAAAAAAAAAAAAAAAAAATCCTCTCAATGATAAATTATGACTATGAGTTCAAATCTTATAAAGTAGACAACTCGCGTTTTTGTTCCCAGCTCAGAAATTTTACGTTTTTGATTTAGATGGCTTGTATCTCAAAATAAAAAAATTAAACGTCGACACATTATAATGTCATTTGAAAGTTAACAGCTACCAATGATAAAAAAATAAAAAAATAAATCAGAACACATAACCATCAGATAAAATAGAGGAAATGATTATTGAAATAAACATGAATTCTGATGGGATAAAAACTAAAAAAAAAAAATTAAAAAAAAAAAAAATAATAAAAAAAATAAAGTTTACAGTAATATGGTGACCCCCCCCCCCCCCCCCCCCCCCAATTCTTTTTACATGTATCTTATTCTAATGTATTAGTGTGCAAATTTTCATATTTTTTTTCTTTCTCTACAACTTTAAGTCAAATCCCGCAGTTGATTTCCTTCTTAAATTTTTTGATACGCCAAGTTGTTACCTCATAGTACTTGGCGACGTGCGACTTGATGGCGAGGGCGAGACAGTTCTGTAAGTACGGCAGTGAGACGACAGGGCGCTCTCTGCACTCGGGACTGGAACAATTCTCTAGCACAGGTAGAACCACCTTGCCGGTCTGGGAGAAGGCGCACTTCATCTCGATATCTACTCCACATGTCACGCTCTGGCACTTGAACTTGAACCTGAGCAAACACCAGCAAGCAATTAGGCTCATTCACAAATAAATATCTTAATACGTTCATTAATGAAGTTCGTAAACCCTGTTCCCTTGCTTCTATAAATTACGCAATTACATTTAAAATGTTATTTATATTATACATGGGGCACGAGAGAGAGAGAGAGAGAGAGAGAGAGAGAGAGAGAGAGAGAGAGAGAGAGAGAGAGAGAGAGAGAGAGAGAGAGAGAGAGAGAGAGAGAGAGAGAGAAGTGCGTTCACACACACAAATTTAGGTTTCCTGCCTATGTTAAAAGGCGGCCTTGCGTGATGACTATACTACTACTATTTAAGGGAGTAGGTGACCGACTGAAATCTCGCAAACTAGACGGTTGTGAATTACAATTTTAACACAAAGTAAAGATGAAATGTTACTTATATATAGTTCCTCTTCTAACGATATCTGGTCCAAGTCGGTCAGCTTCAAATACGTTTCAAAAGCGCGGAAATTAGGGGAACCAACGCGGGGTGATTGCAACGCGCAATCTGATTGAATTCTCTAATTTCCACGTTTCTTAATAAGTCGTGATCATCACTCAACGCCCCCTGCGAACGTAAGCAACTCTGATTGATAACTGTATCCGGTTTGCAGGATTGACCTCAGGGTCATAATAATCAAGTGGTTATGAAAGTATATTTCAAAAGGTATATTTTATTAGTTTGCCGACGAGGTCTGTCGTGGCTTTAAAAGTAAAAGGGGTAGGACCCTTTGTTACGCAGGAAGCCTAAATTTTTGAAAACCCGATTCTCTTCTTAAAATCCTCTAGGAGTGAGTATGTATAAAAATAGTATAGTAACTATAATATATAATGTAAAAATATATACGCCTTAAACCATATACTCTAATTTTCAATGTCATTTCTTTAAAAAAATAACCTTCACAAAATTATATTTTAAACTTTTACAAATTTTGCAGTTTTACAAACATTAAATCATTTTCTTTTGACAACTTAATTACCACTTACCATATTATATTATTATTTTTAACGTTATTATTATATGAAGTACATAAAAGGCTTCATAAATTCATTTAAGTCAAAATTTATTATTATTATTTTTTAAATTGTTAGTAAAATATTATAAAGTAAAGTACAGTACATAAGTTGTTTTGTTAAACTTGTTTGTAAAATTGTATGCGCGAATATTAAGTTTTATGCCATAAAGTACTTTTTTATGGCAAAAAAAAAAAAAAAAAAAAAAAACACTATACTTCTACTTACGCGCTACACTCGCGGGAAATATATGAAAGATGAATTTTGCTCAGTTTGACGTGAGAGGGATCGTCTTGCGCGCAAGTTCTCTATGCATTCTAATTATTTGAAGCAGGGACAAATCCAGAGGGGGGGCGGGGTCGGTATGGTGACGATCGCTCCACTCAAAACCGGTCAAAATACATTAATTATAGATATTATACCTTCCACCGCCCTACGAGATTAACATTGCGGTGTAGCGAATCGCTCCCTACCAAATTTTGGATACTCTTATAATATGTCACATAATGGCACATATGGCACATAATGTCAGAGACACGCTGAATACGATGTTTTTAGGTAGATGGTTTAGTCGAGATGGACCTATTGCATGGACCCTTAAGATCACCTGACCTCCGCCGCTTCCCTCCCCCCCCCCCACCCTCCCCCCAGATTTCTTCCTCTGGGGCTACGTCAAGGATATAGTTTTCAAAACACCAGTGAATGAAAAGCTAGAGCTGAAGCAGAGGATCACCGCCTCCATCCAGTCCATCACGCCACAAATGTTCCATAATGTGTGGCGCGAGCTAGAGGTTCGTCTGGACGTCTGTCGTGCAGAAAAGGGTGGCCATGTAGAGATATCATAATGTAAAGTTTCGAAAATTTAGTTGTGAGAAAGTAAAAAAAAAAAAAAAAATTCAACAAAATCTTACATTTTACTTTTACTCCTGTAGCAGAGTTAATAATTATTTGATTTTAAATCTGTTTAAATTTTCAAAATTGTAAAAATCTAAGCTTTAATTTGATGTATAAAAAGTTAATTTTACATTAATTCTTGTGTGTTTTCTTTATGTCTAAACATCCTCAAAGACTTTACGGACCGCCCTGTATAATATTATTTTTTTATTCAAGGTTTTAGAAGACATTACACGAGCAGCATAAAAAAAAAACAGGTTTTTTTGTTTACTATTTTTAGGGTATATTTTATAATAACTATTTAGTATCCAACATCAACTCGGATTAAGTGTATGTGTAAAAAAATTTAATCATTTTGTATTGTATTTATCAAGCAAAATCTCTTCATAATTTAGTAAGTTTTTTTTTTTTTTTTTTCAATCTATTATTTTATTATATTCTAATTATAGTAAATCTTGCATGAAACATAAATAACATAACTAACAAATAAAATTTTTATTAAATTAAAAAAAAAAAAAAAAAAAAGTGATTATAAAGAAGCGAAAATACTTTCTTAATAACTGAAATAAAAGCGTCCAAAATTTAGGACAAAGCTGAACATTTTAGGGTTGATAAATATTTTTTATTCTTTACGTTATAATGTTCTGTCAAAAGTTAAAAAAAAATATATATATTATAATATTTATAAGCTAACGCCGCTATCTTGAAAAACATGGCATACAAAGATGCTTTCGCACTAAACAATTATTTCTCTAGTTCTAATCAATATAGATAAGTTTTAAAATCATATTTTGAAAGCTAAATAAATTGTTTGTTAATATAAAGAAAAAAAATTACAATGCAACTTTTGAATAATTTTCAAATAAATGAATGCTGCACGATGCTGCATTTAATAGATAAAACGGTGGCAAATGTCAAACAAAATCTAAAATTACACCTACGCTTTTTTTTTTTTTTTTTTTTTTTACAAACTGTAACAAATATACGAGTTGCTGCCTTTTTTTTTATTATTATTATTCTTCTTTTCTGTTTATTATTATTATCAAGTTCCTTTCTTTCTTCTTCTGTAACACCAACACCGGAATCCTACTTGATTCAAGGTGAAGGTGAGAATAATCCAGTACCAATTATGTCAGAAACTGCAGATGGTATTATTATTATTATTTTTTTACATTTTTGAATTATTTTGGAAGAATAAGTTTTACGTAGATTAGAGCGCAACGCACATCGTAACTACTTACTACTTATATACTATCTAATTTTTTTTAACTTCCTTTTTTTTTTTTTTTTTTTTTTTTTTTTAGTTCCAGTAACTTCTATACTAAAAAAAATTACTAGTGATACAAAAGCTGTTGTTATAGTTTATAGATTATACTTAAAGGATAAAAAAAAAATTAAATACTTAATTGATACATAACTTCAAATATCAGGATATAGGGCATTGGCAAGAGTCATTGTCGTTATCAATGTCATATACAGATACAGAAAGTCATACCTGTGCGCAGCTGTATTCTTAATACAGCCAGGGACTTTTGTCTGAGAGCCACACTTTTATATAATAATGCTGTTCGTAAACCCTGTTCTCTGCACCAAAAATGACGATCGCCTTTGGTTATTCAAATGGAATGCACATTTTTTGGTGCAATAAGAGAACAGGGTTTACGAACAGCATTAATATAATACATAGCCCGATCTGGTGCTACCAAAAGTTAAAATCTTTTTAAAAACGCCTCCGGCTATATTTTTTCAAATAATACTAAATAAACTAGTTTAAAAAAAAAAAAAAAAAGAAACTTGTGCAACATTCCGCATGTAATTTCAAATGGTTTATTTTGTAACTAGAAACTTTACCATTACGCCACGACCTTTAAAAAAAATTAGTTTTTAACTTAAAAGTCATAAGTTTAAAATGTAATATTGTGAAGGTTTGTTAGCAAGAAATAGCCTTGAAAAGTAGTGAATACATATACAGTAGCAATAATTATAGCTACATACAATGTATCTTCACATTCCATGAATTTACAGTATACTGTTTATTTATTTTATTTTTATGTTCCTTCTAGCTGACAAGAACGCCTTGTGCTGAGAGAAAATATTATGTAGCACGCACTATCTAGTGACTCCATTATATTTTTATTGTTTTTATCTATACATAAGCAATATGTATAATATGTTATTTCTTATATCAGAAGTTCAGTTACAATTTAAGACAAACGAAAACATTGACAATTAGAACTGGGAAAATCTGGATAATTTTATATGGATGTCTGTATAAGTTTTTATTCCAGTTTATCTGGGCATACAGATTATTTTGTCAGTTTCAAAAGCGGAGAAATATAAATTGTATATAAAAATAGCTTCACAATGGAGGTTATTGGTTAAAAAAAAATATGAGAAATTTTGTTTGGCTTAAAACACGTAAAAGTATGTCTAGTATTTCTCATTTAAATTTCTCCTAATTTTATATTTTTTTTTCTGAAAAAAAATAATAATAAAAAAAAAAATAATAAAAAATAAAAAAACATAAGCGTAATGTTAAATAATTAGGGGAACCTTAGCATTCCCCGCGCGCTAAACCGATAAGATCCATTATTGATAGGATTAAACGTTTCCTATTGTTATATTGCATTGCATATTATATAATATTTTATCTTTTCATCCTTTCAAGAAAAAAAAATAATAATAATAACTTTAATAACTAAAAAAAAATTTAAACTATATAGAGCTAAAAGCATTTTTACGTATTTTAATTACACTTCGTAGTTTGTTTACTTTCACGTATAATAATCTTATATAATGTACTTGTACCTATAGCTTTCTTTTAAATGGTCACAACAAATTACAACGTGAAAGAAATATGGGGGAAAAATCCCATCTTTTCTCAGAATGCTTTACGCTCAGATAACAATAAAGCCTGAAACTTTGCGAAGGACTAGTTACAGTTCAAATTGCAACAATGCACAGCGCTAGTTTAGGCACTACAGATTCATTCATAAAATCAGAAAGTATATTTTTAGATGTTTTGATTTCATTGCAAATGTGTCAACTGTTTTTATTATTTATTATAATTGCCACAAAATAAAAAGAACCAAAGTTTCATGACATAAAAGGCTATATTTACTCTACTTTAAGTGTGTAACACTTTTTTATTTTATTTAATTTTTTCATTTTTTCATTTTTTTTTTTTTTTTTTTTAATTGCGTTTAAAAAAATAATTAGAAAATAGTTGGTAGAGATTAGAGCACGTTGAATTGAAAATAATTAAAACGCGAAAATTCTCTAATTTAAATAGTAAATTGGGACTAGGGATGCAAATCATTATAGCTTGCGCTAAATAAAAATAGACGTTAAAAGGGATGAGGGGTATAGTGTCAATGTAAAATACGATATACCTAACATCTCACGTTCTCACACTACATCAAAGGCTCAACATTATAAAACAGTATCAGACTTACTCTTGGCCTTAGACCGGTTTCGTCCTTTACCTAGGACTCATCAGTAAGGCTCGAGAGAGAGCTCTGTACAGCTAGAGATGGCTCACACCACATCTGCTAACTGACTGAGCTGAGGAAGCAAGTGGCAGCCGCGTTTTTATACGCGATGTCCCCGCAGCTGCTCGCGCTGATTGGTTGAACAATCGCGCGCGCAAACCCGGCTTGCTATTTAAAACCTCTCATCCTCACACTGTAATATAATATTGTGCACTAAGAGGGATGCAAGACTGGCTGCCAGCAAGCCACATGTGCCCTCCCTCACTTCCTAGAGTTCCCCAACTCCAGAAAGTTCGCGAGAGCAATGCGCCTGCCGGCCGCCTGTATCGTGATTAAGCTAGTTACATCGTTTAATATATTGACACCGGGGTAGGAAAAGTAAAAAAGATGATAGAAATAGGAGAGATAGGATAAAAATATATGCACTTTGGCATATTTTTAATTTAATTAATTTAGTACGTGCTCTTATTGGCGTTGGCAAGTAAAAAGGGCCGAGAATACAATATAATTGAAAGAATCTTATTTACAAAAGCTTAAATATTAAAACAAAAAGATCGACAGGTAAAATGGAAATGGCTTGAATATATAGCCAGCCCAACATTAACCATGACAGCCTAGAGAAACCGAGGAAACTTTATAAGCAGGCTGGTTGGTGCAATCATTTTACGAATAAGAGTGTATGTATATCAATCATGCACTTCCCAAATGCTGTTCGTCATCATAGACTGCATGTACTGCATGTATACATGCATCATGCAATGTATAGTGCTCTCACACTTCATGTACGCACCCTGCAGTGGCTTAAACCTGTGCTCAGTAAGCAACACAGAGTTACGAGTCAGCTGCCTATACCAGCTCGGTAATTAGCATCACTTGCTACAAACTGAAGAAAAACATTGAACAATATGTAAATGGGTTGTCACTTACTTGTCACAGTGTTTGAAGCGCTCTTCCTCAGGCAGACAAAACTGACTGATCTGCTTGAAGCCATCCTCCTCCTCTTCCTCACGCTTGATTGCTGCCTTGTAGTTGCTTGCATCCAGACCTGCATCAACAACACAACAAAACAACTCATGACACATTCAAACAGATGTGATTCTTATTTTAAAATAAATAATTATATAATACGGTATACAGTAAACTCTCGATTTTGTGACGTTTAATTCTGTGAATTTCTCGATTTTATGAAATGCTTCGTTGCGTCCGCGGCAGACTTTAATATAAAGCATGACAATGTTAAAGCTCTCCATTTTGTGAAATTCAAATTTGTGAAAGGGCCATTTCCTGGGTCCCTTGCGATTTCACAATATTTAACACAACTTTTTTTCATTCTATTTGAACTGAAATATATTATAAAATAAAACATAATAATCGTAATCTGTATTGTTGAGTAAGGGATGAAAACGTAATAACATTTGTTTCCCTGGCACACAATATGCAAGTTTGTATGATATTCATCACTTGACTATAGTTAGGAGAACTTAATTTGCATTATCATCCATTTCAAAGGACATTTCTTGGTTAAATAAAAAAATATTTAAGAAAAATCGAATAATAAAATCTCACATGTGTAGCCTTTGTCAGTGCAATTTGTATTAAAAAAAAAAAAAAAAAAACGTATCTTATTTTATTCCAAGCCTCCAGTAATTAGCCTGCATGATAAACTTTGTACGAATATTTTCAATTCAAAAGTGATTATAAATAATGCAAAGTTGTTCCGAACATTATTATGATTTACTGCAATAATACTTGCCTAAACATTCAGCAATACGCACGACATCTGTACCATCCAAACATTCCACCAATCTCGAGATAACAGGATGGATCTGAAATCACAAGGAACATGTACTTTGTCCTATTGAAATAACAAGTTAATGGATTAAAATAGTTGTTACTAATAGAACTGAACGATATAACAAACCAAAGAACTAGTCTGCTAAAATTTGACTGAGATTTATGCAGTACTAACCTGGTGAGCAAGGTAATACTCGACGTCAACTTTGAGGGCAGGGTTCATTTTGAGTTCATCAACGTGATATGCCCTCTGTGTGGCTGCTACTGTTGTGCCATCCTGTCACACACATCAAGCTTGTCACATCACACCATGTTAATGTTAAAGTATTTTTCACAATAAGGAGGAAAAAAATTGCATATTGATCTTGTTGCGAGCAGACATTTTGCTTACGCTGACAAAAAACGAGATAGACATTTTGTTCGCAACAAGATTGATATTCTAAAAGAGGACACTGTTCTGAATCGATTGAAATGCAAATTTTTAATTTGTGAATTCATTAAGAATTTTTTTTGTTAATTTTTGAAAATTGAAAAACAACGTAACAAATGGTAACCTATGCATATGGGCACAGGAAAAAGTTGCCGACTGTGATGTCATTTTGCGACTTTAAAAAATTAACTAAAAATACTTAATGCACTGAAAAATTACAAATTCCTGTATATATAGATTTATACAGAATAAGTACAATAAAATTAACCCCTAATTTTATTATGTTCATTTATTTATTTTATTATTATTGTTTATTTTTTTAGTTTCCTTTATTAAAGATAAATGTGATTCATCATCGTTATATGCTGATAAAAATAATTCTGAACTATTTTAAAAATCTAAAGAAAAAATGGATTGTTTAAAATCTTCTATGAAACTATGAAAGAATGGTTCATTCATAGTTTATCTCCAGGTCTGTAAGGTTAGAAAAAGGTACAGGCATGCTCTAATTCTCTTGGAGTTTAGTGCCGAAAACTATCTGATGTGTTTAAAATCTTTGTGCTAACATTTTTTTTTTTTTTTTTTACCAAATTATGGACTTTCTTCACTATGGTAAGGGCCTTGCTGGTTTCTCATATCCTTTTCTTTCAAATGTATCATACCTTAATGCAATGATTCATTTTCCTTGATACCCCCCCCCCCCCCCCAAAAAAAAAAAATTTGTATAGAAAAGCACTTATAAGTAAAGAAATACTTATTTTGGGAGTACTTTCTGAGACTGTCAACTGCCATACAACACTGAGGCCAAAATGCCAT
This sequence comes from Ecdyonurus torrentis, assembly GCA_949318235.1. Classification (NCBI taxonomy): domain Eukaryota; kingdom Metazoa; phylum Arthropoda; class Insecta; order Ephemeroptera; family Heptageniidae; genus Ecdyonurus; species Ecdyonurus torrentis. The sequence goes on along the minus strand of OX439131.1, from coordinate 45,453,957 downwards.
CAATATACTCCAAAGACGTGAAACAACAGCAATGAGTGAGTTCTTACATTGCAGATGACGTAATGCACAGTATCTCCTTGCTTGAGCTTCTTGCCACCCTTAGCATTGAGTCTCAATGCCACAGTGACGTGGGGAAGTCCCTTCTTGTCTGAGTACTGCTCAGGAGGACGTGCCAAGGTCTTGGCAACTGCAAGCTCAGACACTGGTATCTCTCCTCTCTCCAGCTGACCTCGTAACATACCCAGTCTCTCGTGTAACTGAGCAAGGCGCTCGTCAGGTGCCAGGTCACTCAGGATCAACTTCAGTACATACCTGAAACATTGCAAGGTCACATCAATATGATATGTCACAGTATAACATTTTTATTGTATATAGTAGATTAATACACTGGTCCCAAATAAATCTGACCTTTTGTGTTAAAATTTCCTCATCATGCATTTGGTCTTATTTTTTACTTTTTTTTTTTTTTTTTTTTTTTTTATTTTTTTTTATTTTTTTTTTTTTTACTTTTTGCTTTAAATTCAATAATTTAAACTTGGTCTTGTTAGTTTTATGGTAATAAATTAATTGCACACATTTTTTTTTTTTTTTTTTTTTTTTTTTTTTTTTTTTTTTGCTAATGGCTTGAAAAGATAAAACAACCACCATGGTTTTGATAACTATGTATTGATATTAAATGCATAATAAAAAAAATTAAAAGGACAATAGAATTGCTTTTTACATAATAAAATGCATTATGGCTATACCATGTGTAAAAATAAAAAAATAATAAATAAATAAAAAAATTAAATAAATTGGAAGGAAAAACTACTAATTTTGCTGCAAGAACAAAATTACTAAATAAATAAAATCAATGACAATTATTAACACAATTACACCAATAAAAAATTGCAGCATATTGCAATACATCTCAGGGTATGCTACAAGAGAAGTTTGTATGATGACTCACCGTCCAGTGTCGGAGGCAAAGGGTGCCCAGTCTCTCCTCACAATGTCCAGTCCCTTGAGCTCTTGTTCTGTACGGAATGTTCCATTAGGCAACCTGGTGATTGTGACGGCTGCATACTTCTTCTTCTTGAGCAAGAGCAGGTACTTGAAGATACCATCCACCTCAAGTTCCACATTGTGGTACAGCTTGTTCACCTCACCTTTCACCTGCACACATGTGACTTAGTAACTAACCCCTGAGGGGAGGGGAGCATAAGCAAGTAAAGCTTAGATATATAAACATGACCCGAGAAACACAAATGTGTTTATGTTGAAATATGTCATCTCAAGCTCCATTAAACTTACAATATAATCTGGGGTCAAAAGCATTATCTGAATTTCTAGGATATTTTTCTGAAATTGGCTCATTCTGGTTAGACTGCTATGCTATGCAAGTTGGCATTGAAAATTAAATAATCTTCATAATTAATAATTTCTCACCTTAAATCCAAGTTTCAAGACCTCGTCGTAAGAAGTGCTTCGAGTATTGATCATGATAGAGTCTGTATCACCGTATACCACATCTAACCCCATTCTCTCCACCAGGGTCTTGGTAAGCATCAGGATGTCTCTGCCCTTGGCTACGACACACTCAAGGTCACACAAGGTCACAAGGTCAAGCTAGGTCAACACTCACCTGTGACGAGGGCGGCCAGATGTTTAGCGTAGAAGCGAGATTGAGAGAAGCCGAGACAGCCGTACATGCTGTTGGCCGTTAACTTGAGCGCCATTTGACGAATATTCAGCTGAAATATCAACAATAAAATATTTGAGGACACAATAATTTACAACAATATTTTATTCACAAACAAATAATGAATATTTGACTTGGCAAAACTTTATCAATTAAAAATTTGTACAATATGCAGTAGGGAAAATAAATTAAAAGAAAAAGCCAGTAAAAAGGCTCATTATTACACAGTTATAATGTGGAGAAATGCACGTAGCCTTCATACTTTAGTTACTACTATCCATACACTTACTATCCTTTCTTTGAATTTATTATCAAGTTGCCGCAAAGTTTTGTTTTATTATTTTTTTTACTATTTTTTTTTATTTTTTCTTCTTTTTATTGTTATTATTTATTTTTTTTTTTGTGGTATTTTTTCCTGCTATTAAATAAAGTTATTTTATATAATATAAAAAAAATTAATATAAAAAAAATTCCTTCTTCTTCTTCTTCTTCTTCTTCTTTTTTTTTTTTTTTTTTGAAAAATAAAACCAAAAAAGGTAAATTGAGTAGGTAACCAGTTGATATCTAACAAACTGAATGGTAGTGAAATATAAAATTAACTTAAAATAAAGTTGAAATGTTGCTTAAAAGTCTAAATATGGGCAAACATAAAAACATGATCGAATATTTAAGTTATTCCACTTAAAACATAAATGTGAAATTTTAAATTTGAGTGCTTACTTTTAAGTCAAATTAGAACATTTAAAATGTTAATATACGGTAACTATTTTTTTTTGAAACAAAACCTTTTTTATTAAATTAAGTAAATGTTATTTGATTGTAAAACACCTAAGGATAGATTGGGGAATGGGAGATAGACGAGATAGTATGACCTTACTTTATCTCCCATTCTCCAATTTTCCCTAATCTATCTATGTTTTAAACTATCAAATATTTTAAGTATCATACATATTGCATAGAAGATTTTTTATTAATATTTATTAGTAAATATTATTTGATGATTAACCTGTATTATTTGTGTTGCTGGATATGAATCAACTACAATGAATTACTGTAAAAAAAAAAAAAAAAAAGTTCCTCTTTTAACTTATCTAATGGCAGCACCACCAACTTCAGAAGAAAACATAAGCATTTACGTATATCACAAATCGATGGAGCTGCGGCCAAAGGGCGTATGTGCAATTGGCCAGTTTGCAGCAAAAGGCGTATGTGCGTTTGGCTAGTTTTCAGCAAAAGGCGTATGTGCATTTGGCCAGTTTGCAGCAGAGGGCGTATGTGCATTTTTCATAATTTTACAGGAGAGACAAAAAACTGTTTAAAACATTAAAACAATAAGAAGAAGGAAATTAAATGTTTAAGTCAAGTCCATTTTTTGGCAATTAAAATGTTTATAATAAAGAATTTTATGTACTTTTAGTTTTAACAAATATAATTAGCAAAATATGGTAGATTTTTTTTTTCAACAAATACTATGCGGAATAATTTTTTGAAATACAAAAGAAATTTGTTTCTGTTTTGAATGAATTTTGTTTTCTCAAAAAATTGAATATATACAAGTAATTATTATTTTACATATTTATTGTATTCTTTTGTGCATTATTATATACTTAAAAACTAAGAAATTGAAGTGTGGGTGAAGGCGAAATCACGCCGAAATCTCAAGATATCGCTGTATATCGCGATCACGTAGTCACAGTTGAATCATTAATTTTCTCTAATTAAACTAGTGCGATGACACCATACCGCCAATCTTATTTTTTGGTGAAAATAATTAGAATCAACACCAGTTTTGCCTTTATCTATATCTGCCTATATCTGCCATTACTTCTCGATCTGAAAATTACGTAAAATACTTTGAGTTTGCTACAGAGTAAATTTTTTAATATCACAAAAAACAAAAAAAGAAAAAAGGAAGAAATAAAGATAAAGTGTAAAATTATTATATCTAAAAAGATAATTAAAGTAAAAAATTAATTTAAAATTTAACTATATCAGAAATCCAATGATAATCCATTTGAATTTACTTTGCAATTTCCATGCACAGGATAAATTTAAAAACATCAAAATAAATAAATCTACATATTTCCATCAAATTATGATCTTTTTCCCGTCATTTATTAAAAAAAATAATATACATCGTTTTCTGACGTCATCATGTTAATAATAGCCAACAACAGAAAAAAAATCTAACAAATACTACCCAAACAAATTTTCATAAAATTATGAAAATATATTGGGATTCAACATAATTGATAGGAGTCATATTTATTTAATTTCACCCTTTTTTATATTTTGGTTAAAAAATGCAAATTAATACCGAAATTCATTAAATATAACGTAGTTCATCATTTAGTAGCAACATTATACAAGTGGTAGCCCTGCTGTTGCACATACGCCTTTACAATCTCTAGTTGGCCAAACCGTTTTCCGCTAAAGTAGTGCAATATATTTCGTATGTATATTTAAAAATAATAGTCAAAAACACATAAAAATTACAGGGAACATGTAACAAAATACCCTTTTTAATAAAATGAAATAATATCGTTTTGGCCAGAAATGCACATACGCCCTTTGTTCAACTGGCCAAAATTGCACATACGCCCTTTATTTAACTGGCCAAAAATGCACATACGCCCTTTGTGGGGCGACCTTGAAATGCACATACGCCCTTTGGCCGCAGCCACAGCGAAATACTTGATGGGACTTACATAAATAGCTTTAGTTTGTCTCAACACCCAACTGTATCACCGGAGCAGCGATCCAAAATTTTCAATTTATACAACCCACATTTTTTTTTTTTTTTTTTTTTTTACTAATTTTTGCATGTTTCTGACATCAGAAACATGAATAGTCACACAAATTGAATACTTTACAGTATTTTAATGCTCTCTCATGGGGCTACATTAACATTCTAATAAAAATTGTCATCAGTTTTGAAGATTCCATTTCGTGTTTATTCATTAAAAAGCGCATGTTGTTTTATGTGGTCTATGGTTTAAATGGTACATATTTGATGTACCTTACCAACTCCCCAGCTATGATGCAAGAATCACACACCTGCATTTTATCCTCAGGCTTGAGGTTGCCTGCAGCCAGCATGCCCTTGACCACTCTTCTGCTCTCTACCAGCTTGCGGATCTCAGTGGGCAAGACACCAGGGGGTGCAGCCTGTGCAGCACTCACGCTGGCCATCAGCTCCTCCACACCTGCGTTGTTCTCCTCTTCGTCCTCATCAACCTGTTTCACCTGCCACACACACAAACCAGGTCACATAACACTTTATAAACCACCTAGAAAATAGCAAGTATTCTCACCAAAACTCTTGAAAACCTTACTCAAATAGCATACAATTAAATGGCAACCATAATCTCTCAACAATGAAGAAAAAAAAATCTTATGGAGTGAGAGTACTTGGTATTTTCTAGGGACTTAACGACCTTGTAAACTCCCCCCCTCCCCCCTGTCCTCATTTAGAAGACTAAATTGATAATTACCATACCTTATTATCCATGAATTAGACACCAACACATTGATTTTGTATTTATTTTCATTTGAACAGTTGAAATAACATGTATCTGATGTCACAATGTACTGGTGACTGTGATTGGCTGACTCATTAGCCAATCACAGTCACTGGTACATTGTGATGTCAGATATGTGTTATTTCAACCTTCAAAATGAAAATAAATACAAAATCAACGGAGTGGTGTCTAATTCTAATAAGGTATGGTAATCATCAATCTAGTATTCTAAATGGTAAAAAAATAAGTTGACAAGGGCTTTAAAACAGAACAAATTGTATACATATATTTGTTTTTAAAAATATACACCAAGGTTTTTAATTTAAATATGCATGTAGAAAAATAAATGTGCAAACTCAATTTCAGCTGCATTTATTAGAAATAATTTAGAAATACTGTAGTTAAAGGCGTAGAACACCTTGAACAAAAAACTTGCCTAATATCCTAACATACCCAAATATCAACATTATTTTGGCCGGAGTCATTGATTTCTAATTTATTTTCCATTTACAAAATGTCAGTTGCGGGTTTACTACGTCACAGCTCGCCTGGTCCAAGCGTGCGGAAACAGGCAAGCTGTGACGTAGTAAACCCGCAACTGACATTTTGTAAATGGAAAATAAATTAGAAATCAATGACTCCGGCCAAAATAATGTTGATATTTGGGTATGTTAGGATAATAGGCAAGTTTTTTGTTCAAGGTATTCTATGTCTTTAAAAAAACAACATTAAAAATAAATGAATATGAAAGTAGAATGATAGTAGCACTTTAATTGAATTGAAGATTCATAAAACGCAAAAATTCCCTAATTTATAGATTAGATAATATTTTAAAACTATTATTAAAGCCTAGGACAGCCGTCATTCTTATCCCCTTTTCTTAGCGCAGCGATAAGAGCTTGGACAATGCTAACTTTATGGACGCTATCGCAGGGGTGGGATAAGAATTGCGATAAGAAACGACCGCTGTCCTGCCCTTTAATAGACTTTAAAAGGATTAAATAATAAAAATAATAAATAATAGGGCTAATATTTCAGAAATACTCTAAATTTGTCGAGAGAGAGAGAGAGAGAGAGAGAGAGGGGGGGGGGGAGGTCTGAAGTTTCCTCAAAGTAAAGAAATAATAGGCCTATCTGCAAGACTCAGCACAATTATACAGGCCAAAATTGTTAAACTAATACTTTGATTGACCAACCTTGGCTTGTGTGAGCAGAGTGGTAAAACAAATATTGTACTCCTGAATGATACTGGGGTACAGAGAATTGAAGTCCATCAGTAAGATAAAGTTGTCGTAGAATCCTTTCTTAGGGTCCAACACAAGACCTCCAGAGTACGCTGCTTTCTTACGACGTGCCTTGCCAGTCTTGCCTTCACCTTCGTCCTCACCATTTTCTTCCTCCTGTACAACATGAATGAAGGCTCACGTTAGTTAAACACCATCGGATATATAGGTGTGAATACTTATACTGGAGCAATGAATAACATTGCTCAGCATAGGTGGTTTTTGGCTTTTTTTTTTTCTTAGGAAATTTAACTTTACTATCATTATTATTTTTCTTACATGCTTTAAAACCTACTTTAACCTTTAACAGCATCAATGCTATGAAAAAATATATTACCAAGTATAAACTGACAAAATGTGTTATTTTCACATACTGGCTTATATGTTATTTAGTGCTCACATATACTTGACTCAAAAAAAAAAAAAAAAAAAAAAAAAAAATTAGGTGATTTATCGTTTACCACTAATGTATCGCCCTTTTTCTCGCATGCATTTCACAGGGCGATAAAGTAAAAGGTCAAACGGCAGGTAACTCAGGCTTTTTGAGATGAGTGTATGTGGCATCAACTTTAATATGAATGCAACCACTCTATAGCATGCAATAGCGCCAGAATCCACTTTGATACCATACCAGAGCAATAGATAACATTGCTTTAGGAAAAATGCTGCTTTGGGGCTATTTGCTTTGGGAAATCATAGCCTATAATTTTGTTGTTTCTTATTTTTCTAGCATTAAAAAAAACTCTCTAAAAATATTGCTACATATAAATATAGAAATTTATTTAAACTGAAAAAATTAGTCATTTTCCCATACCGGATCATGCGGCATATGGGCATAGGAAAAAATTACTGACCGTAACTTCATTTTGCGACTTTCAAAAATCAATAAAAATACTTAATGAACTCAAAAATTAAAAAAAATTGCACATCTATTGATTCAAGACGATGTTGTCTTTTACAATGTGCAATAAAATTACACCTAAATTTGTTAAGTCTTCCTCATTTAAAGATTTGATAGAAAAACAAACAGAGATAGAAAAATAAATATACTTTTAACTCACCACTGTTACTTTGCTCTTGCCGTAGACTTTGTCTGGAGGGATATAACCTCTCTCTGTGAAGGCGTGGAGCAGAAGGAACTCATTTCTCTCCGAGCGTCCACCCATCAGTGTGCGTGACATCACATTACCTGCAATCACATACAATGATCCATTTGTAATATGTGCATAATGTAATATCGATGCCTCCACATCAAAAGCCAGCATCTACACTTTCCAGATTTCCGACAAAACGACTATCTACACTTTTCGCCAATTAGCATCTGCAATGTTAAGCTTATGGCCGCTAGTTGAGTTACAGCGATGCTGGAAAGTGTAAATAGTCATTTTGTCGGAAATCTGACACAGAAGCAATATGTAATAATATATTATATACAGGAATGTCTGTCAGAAGGTTTGAGGATAAAAAACCAGGCTGTGTGTACAGGTAAAGCATATAGGTGAGCTGCACACAGGTTTTATCGTAGGGCCTTTTTTCTGTATATGACTACAAAGTATACAACAACTCATATGATGATTTTTGTATCATTTTTTGGTGAGTGCAAAATATTTTAAATGCTGTGTAATCAAATAGCACGTCCCAAAGCGACACTATCAGCCAAACTGAGAAGCCTGTATGTTAAAACATGGTTCACACACTTAACATGAGAACAAGTTGGCAATTATGTATCTCTTGACCAAAAAGAAAACAAAAATCTACCATTTATTGAGCAGCATAAGTAAACAAATAAAATTATAATCCCCTTTATTCATAAACTTAGTGAATAAAGAAACCGCAAATACATTTTTGAAAGAGGCAAGGTTTAGTATAAGGCGCAAGTAATAAAATGACCATAAGTAATGGAATGGAACACACAAGCAGTGTGGTTCGTTTAACACTACTGACCTGCAATGTTAGTGATCTGCAGAGCAAGAGGCAGGGCGTTGAGCTCACACAAGATGCGCAAGATGAAGGCAGTATCTTGCATGGTCAGGCAAATCAGTTGACGCAAAGACTCTCCAGTGCTGGAAAAAAGTTGATAAAACAAATTAAAAACAAAAGTTTATTAATATATAAACTAAGAACTAATAACACTATAACAATTTGTAACTACATGTGTCATATGGTGGGCGTTTTTTTTTTTTTTTCTTTTTGGTGACAAGTTCTACTCATTATTAATATAATATAATATATGACATAAATAATATGAATAAATTTGATGAAATAAAATTTAAATAATATTTCTAGTTTATTCTGTGAAGTGTTTTATTAATCTCTGAATCATGATAAAATGTTTGCGATAAATGTGTGTAATTTTATTGTGAAAATTTGTAAAGTTAATTAATATTTCAAACAGTATATTCTATTGAAAACTTATAATTATATAAAATGTATACTGTATAAAACTGAAATTATGAATCACTCTGACAAGTAATTATAGTTAAACAAAATAAAAAATAAATAAATAAAATAACATGTAAGTACCTTTTTTGGCCTCTTAATAAAAATCAATTATTATTATTATTTTAATTAGGCTATAATTGTCAATATTCTTACTTTTTTTTTAGTTGTAGCCCTGTTTGTGTTAGGTGTAAGAGTGGGTCAGACATTTATTAGTTTCTATTTTTTTTAATAGTATATACTATATAATATACTGTATTTAAATATTGTTGAATAAAGACAAATATTTATTTATTTAATTATGATATAGGCCTATGATATATAATCATATACAGTAGGCTATAATATATTTATGAGTCTTGTGATCTCTATATATTAGTGAATTGTGTAGTGCTGTTGAATAAAATCCAAAGAAATATAATCCGGATAAAAAAAATAATCCAAAATTGAAACAATTGCGATGTGGGTAATTTATTCGGCTCAATGTTCACGATTCTGAGTATATACGACTGAAATTAAGCGTATCGCGGTGGATATGTTTCAAAGATTATAAATTATAAGCCTATAAATTTAAAAAAAAAATGTCAGTGTTGGGATTATAAATTATGGTCGAAACGGATAAAAATCATTTGAATTTTATACAAAATATGAAGATTTTTTTTATCCTTCTAAAAAATGTTAAACGTGTAGTTGGAATAAGCACGTCAGACTAATACAAAGCATATGCCTGCTCTAAAACAATAAGTAATGACAAAACATAAACAAAAAGGTGCATTGTAAGTTAATAGCATAACAGCTACCTTTCATAAAATTTTAAGAACCCGTGACCATCAGATAAGAGAGAAAAATAATTATTGAAATTAGCATGGGCTCTTTTGTAAAAAAAAAAATAATAATAAAAAATAATAATAATAATAAGTAAATAAAAAATGATTATTTAAAATCTAGCATGGTGACCCCTAATTTCTGGCATTATTGAAGTTACTTTATCCTTATGTATCTCTGTACAAAATTTCAGATTTTTCCTTTCTTTACAACTTTTTAGTCAAATCTCGTAGTAGCTGATTTCCCACCTTAATATTACAGCTAAATAGATATTTTCCAATCGATTTCTTTATATTCAAATGTCTATCCCGTTTAGAGAAAATTAAAAGTTATTTTGCCCATTAAAGTAATAGACCAGAGAAAAACATGAGCATTTATATCACAAAACACGTTATGGGACTTAACCCAACTGGGTCTCAAAACCCAACTGTAGCTTCGTAGCAGTGATCAGAAATTTTGATTTATGCAACCTGCACAACATTTTCATACTAATTTTTACATGTTTCTGACGTCATAAACATGAATATTCATGCAATTTGCATACTTTACAGTATTTTCACGTTCTCTCGTGGGGCTACATTAACATTCTGGTAAAAATTGTCAACAGTTTTGAAAATCCCATTTCGTGTTTATTCATTAAAAAGCACATGTTGTTTTATGTGGTCTATGGCTTTAATAATTAACATCGATTTTTTTTTTAATATCGCGGTAAAATAAAAATAGTTTTAAAAATACTTATTGGAAATGTAATAAAATAAGTTTGTAGTTTAAAGAAATTATATTTGAAATTGTTTTGAAAATAAGAATATCCTCACATAAAAATATCAAAATAATAAAAAAAAATGTAAAAAAAAGAAGAAGAAAAGAAAAAAAAAAAAAAAAAAAAAAAAGGAAGAAGAAGAAGAAGAAGAAGAAGAAGAAGAAGAAGAAGAAGAAGAAAAAAGACGTCAGCTGAATTAACCCTAAATAGCATCATGCAAATTTCACGGAAATGTTGACTTTTCTTAACGAACTTGATTATTGGAACAGTCTATAAAGCTGCTAATAAATGTGCGATATAAACAAAGGTAAGACACCATGCAGGTACACGCATGCATGACGCACGCACGCGAGGCAAGTTTGTATGTTGTAAATTATTTCATTTTTGTACAAAATTTATCAAGTTAAAACTGAAACTTTTCGTATGTACACAAAAACTATACAAAATATATTATATAGCGTTTATTGATTTCAAAGTCTACAACATTTATTAAATTTTTAATAATATCGTGGATAACACAATAGCGGAATAGAAATAGTTAGTATTATGCCGGAGGTAAAAGCGATTTAATTTTTTTTTTTTCCACCATTATTAATAGTTTTTTCATTCAAAACAAGGAATAAAAAGAGATTATAAGATACACCGTAAAGACTAAAGGACGATAGATAGAGATATTATATATGGGGGTGATGCATTCATATAAAAGTCGACGTCATATGTGAGCACTAAATAACATGGGCAGGGACAGGAAAATTTTATATTTTGTCAGTTGACAATATTATTGTGAGTATAGGCTAAATTAGGTTTTAAAGTATGCAAGAATTAAAAAAAAAAAAAAAAAAAAAAAAACGGTTTCCCAAAGAAAATAGCCATATAGAAACGACGTTTATCTTATGCTGAGGATTTTTTTTTTTTCATTGCTCGGGTGGCGTCGAAGTTTATTCCCGCGCTTTTTCAGAGAGAGAGAGAGAGAGAGAGAGAGAGACAGACAGACAGACAGACAGACAGACAGACAGACAGACAGACAGACAGACAGACAGACAGACAGACAGACAGACAGACAGACAGACAGACAGACAGACAGACAGACAGACAGACAGACAGACAGACAGACAGACAGACAGACAGACAGACAGACAGACAGACAGACAGACAGACAGACAGACAGACAGACAGACAGACAGAGATTAAAAAAAAATCGTATCTGTGTGACTTGGTATGCGATATTATTGTTGATATTATCTCAAATTATATAAATACTAGTCAAGTATTATTATAAAGTTGTAGGAGTTCACAGCATCACATAATGTTACAAGCACTCGTCTTGTCGCATACGTAACAAATAAGAGGAAAAAAATGACAAAACACAATAACCATAGTCACTATACAAATATACGTGACATTTGAAAAATAAAACAAATGGATAAGCTAACCTGTACAACTATTCTTTGTCTTGTGAGCAACGTAAGTACATGTAAATTTTGCAAATTAAGCCTCTCTACCATCGAAATTAAGAGAGAGAAATCTGAAGATTTTTAGCAAAAGTGTTATTTTTTTTTATCAGCAAGTACGCATTGGTCTTTTTTTTTTTTTTTTTTTTTTTTTTTTTTCTTCCGTTTGTTTTCATGATTATATTTTATGTGTTAGTATTATGCGTATTATGTTTATGTATTTTGTGTGTTGTATACATTGCAAGTATAATAGTGAATGTGTTTATTTATTTAGGGTTATATAGCTTTTTAATTTTTTTTTTTTTTTTTTTTTTTTTTTTTTTTTTTTTTTTTTTTTGCCTGCAAATTGCATACAAAGCCGTCATGCATGCGCACATAACAAAACTATAAGACATTGAATTCACATGTGCCATATTTTGCTGTGAATGTGATGTAGTAAAAGAGCATCGTAAATTAACATTTGTAAGACCATAACAATAGGGAATGTCGGCGAAGGACTTAAATATGTTAAATATGACACGCCATTTACGTAAAACCTCAATTTATTAATTGACCCGGCTACTATATATGTCGCATACAGAAATTGCTTGGGTTTACGGATTTTGGTGAACGGATTTTCGTATGTTTTTTATTATAAAAGTATATAGGTTTTAATATTTTACGGCTTAAGTTAAGTATTATTATAAAAAACGTGTTGTTGTTTTTGCATGTTTCTAGTCAATTGTGTGCGCGTTAACATTATAGACGTTCGACCTTGTCATATGCATTTTATTTGTAAAATTAGCATGAGGACCAAAAATAAAAATTAAAGAAGTAATTTTATTTCATATTCTAAAAGAGGGCATTGTCCTGAATCGATTGATACTTGAATTTATGATTTTTGAGTTCACTTGAGTATTTTTAATTAATTTTTGAAAATCGAGAATCGACGTCACGGTCAGTAACCTGTGCATGTGGCAATAAGACAGGTTACCGACCATGACGTCATTTCGTGACTTAAAAAAATAAATAAAACCCAAAAATTAGAAATTTGCATATTGATCGATTCAAGACAATGTTCTCTATTAGAATGTGCAATTAAATTACACTTATTATTATTTTTTTTTAGTCGTCCTTATTGTTAAGTGCTTGACTGCTTGATTATAATGAAAGAAGAGACTGTTTTGAGGTTCGATCACATCCATGGCCATTTCAACGTACTGCGCATACGTATAGTACATAGAAGCGGAAGCGGATTTGATCAAAATCACTTATAGTCGACCTCAAAACAGTTGTGTCTTTCTTTATTGATCTATATATTGACCGCTTTTATGTAAAGCTAAAAAGCGGAAAAGGAAGTGCCGGTAAAGGAAACCACGCGTGATATTAAAAGTGGGAGGAGCTCAGACCTACACTCCTACACTTCTCCCAATACTAGTTCCAACAGATAATGAGTGCGTATGTTTACTCTAAAAAACGTAAAAGGGAGTGCCGGAAAAGGAAACCATGTGACAGTAAAAGTGGGACAAAAGATGGTGCCAGCAGCAAGCTAGGCCTGAGCTACCTCCCACTTTTACTGTCACGTGGTTTCCTCTTCCGGCACTTTCTTTTCCGCATTTTGAGTAAACAGACGCACTCACAGTGTAATTAACTATGTAAAGTCAACTGTGATTGGCAAGTAGGTTTATAACACGCTCTGATTGGTTTAGCATCGCGGATACAACTTTTGGCGGGAACGACCTTGTTTTGGCCAGAGTGTATAGCTTGCTGCTAGCGCGAAGTTTTCTCCCACTTTAACTGTCACGTGATGTCCGCTTCCGGCACTTCCGTTTCCTGTTTTTATAGGTTTACATAAAATGTCAGTATTTCATGCCATGCATAATAATATAGTAATGTATGAATACTCAGATGATTATTTAATTTAATTATGTGTTACAGCTGGGGAGTCATCAACACTGCACTTCACCTCATCTAACAAGAAACCAAATTCTGTGATATATAACACGTCAAAGGTTTGAAAATGTATTTTTACAAACCTATTTTTGTTTGGCCCATAGTATGGGTCACTGTATTAGCACCTGTTGAGGAAATTTTTGTAAAAAAATGGAATGAACAATATCTTTATCACAAAAATTTCCATTGCGGTAACCCTCGTTCGATGACTTATAGTCTTTCTGAATTATTTCCTGAATATAATTCTGAAGTTGGGGACAAGATATATCAACCAGAGTATATTACAGTGTCTCGTTGTGATCCTAGGTCATGTTATTGTACAAACATTAAAGCAAAAATTACCCCAATTGAGGTAGAAATAGTAAAGGTATATATTACAATAAGAGATGCTATAAATAATATAACTAAGTATGATGAAGTTCATACATATGCTCATTTGAAATGTAAGTGTATGAAAATTACTAATAAAACTTATGAAGGGGAAATAATTAATGACAATGATACGGCTCTACCTTTATACAAAAGTAAGTCTGCTAAATTAATTGTACCACACTTGTTATCCTCCAACCCTGACCCTGACCCTGGCCCCGCCCCCACTATTACCAACATACCATCTACTGTGGATCATCAGATACAAGAAAAAACTTGCAGTCCATCTTCTTTTGGTAGTAGTAATATTATCAAAATAATTTGGATTTGTATCATTATTAGCTTTTTTTATTTTTTTATTTTAACTATACATGTTTGTCTCATTGATTTAGTTGATTAAAGCCATAGACCACATGAAACAACATGTGTTTTTTAATGAATAATCACAAAATGGGATCTTCAAAACTGAGGAAATTTTTACCCGAATGTTAATGTAGCCCAACAAGAAAACGGGAAAATACTGTAAAGTATGCAATTTGCGTGAAAATTCATGTTTATGACGTCAGAAACATGCAAAAATTAGTATGAAAATGTTATGTGGGTTGCATAAATGGAATTTTCTGATCACTGCTACGGGGATACTGTTGGGTTTTGAGACAAACTAATGTTATTTATGTAAATCCCATCAAGTGTTTTGTGATATAAATGCATATGATTTTCCCTGGTCTATTCCTTTAATATAATTTATGATATGCTTGATTGGTGATTGGTCTTAAATAAACTAATATGTTAAAAATTAACTAGAAAATAGAAGAGGAGAGAGATTAGAACACATTGAATTAAAAATTATAAAACAACGTCAAGATTTCGTAATTTATTTAGTAAATTGGCACTTGGGATAATTAAAAAGTAATCAAGTCCTAATTATAACTAATAAAATATATAACGATCTTTTCACGTCAAAATGAAGCTTCTACATTTTGTAAATTTTCAAAGAATGAACGATCTACACTTTACAAAGTCACGGCTACCTTGAGCTTCTGCTATACATAAAACAGGTGTAGATTTGCCAAGTAGCCGCAAATTTGTAAAGTGTGTAGATTGTGGTCATTCTTTGGAAATTTGTAAAGTGTTCATTTTGACGCGAGATAGAATCTTCGCATTTTATTAATTTATATTTCAATGTCCTCTAATCTTTTCTCCTACAATTTTCTGCTATTAATGTTACTCCGTGACAGTAATTTCCAAATTTTTTAAGATCTAATATAGCAACCGGACCCCCCCCCCCCCCCTTCCCACCATTTTTATAAACTAAAAACATTACCTACAAAAATGTTTAACAAAACTTAAAAGTATGTTTGTCGTTTGAGATAACATTTAACAAGTTTAGATAGTTTTAATTGTATATTATCTATTAATAAAAAGTATTGTATATTTTATTTGTAACTATGGCTTTAATAAAGCTGAAATTTGTTTTTAAGGTTGCATACCACTTATGTAATATCAATGATTATCATTGATCATTATTGATTATCAGTGAAAACCTACCAACAAAATTTATAGAAGAAAAAAACATGTATTAATTAAAATTTATTAAAATTAATAAATAAATAATTATTGAAAAAAAATTATATATTTGAAGTGATATTATACCATTTTATAAAAATTAAAAATTATAAAGATTTATTATGTAAAAAAAAAACTTATTTAATAAGAGGAAAAAAATATTAACATAATGAAATTTTTGTTTGCACTAATTTAAAACTGTAACTGACTGGACTGTTTAACACTTGGGATAAATTGAGAGGTTTGTAGTCTAGATTTCGCCCAATAAAAGCCGTTAATTATTATTATTATTATTGTGGTGTTCTAGTTTCTAGTAATGCATTGTATGCACCCTTCATCGTCGAAATTATGTTTTATTTTAATGTAATTCTTTGTTACATATAATGTATAATGATGGAAATAATTAAATAAACAGGAATAGTCATGACTCATGAGTATAATACGAGACAGGCTGTACATCATAAGTTATGCTATATTGCATAATAAGTATGTTATATAGCATAAATATTATGTTATGCAGCATAATTATTTATGGTGTTCTATTTTAGCACAATTTATGCTATAATGACATAAATGCAGCATAAATTACGTAATTTATTATTTCCGTGTTAACGTCTGCTGCGGACCCTACTATAAGTATTTCACAAAATCGAAAAATTCACAGAATTGAACTTCAAAAAAATCGAGAGTTAACTGTAAATAGTAAGAAAATAATAATAATTATAGGGTAAATTAAATAAACTGATTATTTTGTATTTGTGTGTTTTTAAAATAGTTTTAAGCTAATGTACAAATTATATAAAAGAAAATTAAAAATATAATAATAATTATAAAAGCATAGCAGGTAGGGAGATATATTAGAGCATGTTGAATAGAAAATTAATAATATGCGACAATTCTGTTGATTGGGACTTGTGATCAAATGTTGTAAAGCATAAACAAAAGGCCAAATATAAATGACCGGTACCTAATTAGTCCCGACCATCGGAACCCAGATATAAAAACTATGCCCTTTGGTTATGCTTAGGATACCTTAAAACACCCCACAATTTATTTTGGAAAATTCGGAAAATTCCGGGAAATACGCCACTTGCTATTTTTTACCTTTTGGTAGAGGAGGTGTTTAAAATTGCCAATTACTCGTAAAATGATGTATGTTAGAAAATCCAACTAAACTGATTTAGACCCCTGATAAGTTAAGCTTTTCAGAAATTATGTGACCTTAACCCTTAAAATAATTTCAAGGCCCACCACCGGGGGTTGAAAATTTAAAACGCAGATTTGACAAAGTTTTGCATTTTTTGGAATTTTTATTTTTAGATTAGAAAGTAGGTTATAATATGTCTAACATGTGTACCAAGTTACAACTTGGGTGCTCTGTAACTTTAGGAGAAAAGTCCGGAAAAGTATGTCCGCCACCTATATTGTTAAAAAAGAGTAAATTTTAAAAATTCATAAAAAATCGAAAAATAAAGCAAATGCAATGAAATTTGGTATATAGGTTCATATAAAATTATCAAAAATTTAAAACAAAATTTGAAAATTTTTTGGCGCGAGATTTGAATTTAAAAAAAGTCATGCTACTAATTAATGGAGTTAATTGCAATTTTTTGTTCAAAATGTCAGTATACATAAATAATATACTTAAAACTACTGTTCAGTACTTTTCATTGATATTTTTTTAAAAATAACCTAAAGAATTGTATTTAATTCAATTTTTATTAGGATGTTGACTTAGGATTAGACTTGTTGAAGACAGCTCTCTTCTTCATAGCTGTTGCCCTCAAAACGTCTTAGTTAACATGTAAATATTTGTGTAACCTGTGCCATCAAGATCTTCATCAAGCTACAGTACAGACCTCATCATGGTAAGGCACTTGTTGGTTTCTCCTATCTTATTCTTTGCTTATGTATAAAAGTATAACTAATAAGTATAACTAACATTCGTAAGTTGCAGCCTGTGACATCATTTCGCGACTTTCGAAAATTAATTGAAATTACCAAATGAACTAAAAAATTAGAAATTTACATTATGTATCGATTTAAGAGAGTGTACTCTTTTAGACTAAATATGCAATCCTCAGTGGTGTTAATTGACATACTGTATATTCAGAGGTGTAAAATAATGTTAAAAATGTTTGCACTACGAAATGACTCATTTATTATGTCATCATATGTATATCAGACATACATATTATATTTGCACTAATACTCTATAAAATTTATTACAAAGTTTGTGTGATTAAATTTAAATAAAAGGACCAAGAAAGGCCTGATCATATTTAATAGATGTCATAAGGTTTAGTCAAGAAAGAAAGCAAAAGAAAAAAAAAATTAACTGATTGGCCTAAAATTATAAAACTTTTGAACATTTTTTTTTTTTTTAGTGGTTTAAGTATTATTTACATGACGCGTAAATTTGACGCATGTCAACGTGCGTAACAAAGCTGGAACAATGTTAACAAATGGAGCCGTTTACATGGTTTTTGAAAATTACATGTGAATGGCTCCATTTGTTAACATTGTTCCAGCTTTGTTACGCGCGTCGACGCACGTTGACGCGCGTCATGTGAATAATGCTTTAGTATTATAATGTTGTTCAATGGTCAGTTATTATTATAAAACTATTATAAAAAAAATAATCTAAGCTGCCAAATTGTTTTATGATTGTTGGTTGCAAGAAATTAATAAAGATTTTTGAAACTATTAAAAAATAATATACTGTATTTTGTGTAAAAAAAAAAAAAAAAAAAAAAAAATGTAAGAAAGACAATTATTAGATGAGGTGAGATATATAACAGGATAGAAAGTTGTAGATATCAATTATTGCTGGTTGTTTGCATAGTAACTAACAAGGTAGTACTGTCAATTTTTTTTTCTTTTTTTTTTTTTTTTTTCACTCAGTCCTATCTTTACCCGTGTTAAAAGAGGTCACTTTAAAAAATCACAGTGCAACTAATACGAATTTTCAGGCAATAAAAATCATATCAGGGCATGCTTAAAGGAATCAGCTATTGCTTTAAAATCAATAACTGTCCTTCTCAGTTTATGTTATTAAAAACGTAGAACATCTTGAACAAACAAAAAAAAAAAAAAAAAAAAATCAATGTCTAATATCCTAACATACCTAAATATCAACTTTGATTTGGCTGGAGTCATTGATTTCTAATTTATTTTCCTTTCACAAAATAAATTTGCAAATTTTTTTAAATTTAAATTTGACTCTGGCCATAACAAAGTTTATATTTAGGTATGTTAGGATATTAGACAAGTTTTGTTTAGTGTGTACGCCTTTAATTAGGGATTTTCTGAAACGTTAGAATTTGCTGCTAAGATTGGCTGCCGAAGTTGCTTTGGAGAAGCAGTTTTTTTCTATACGCCATTCACAGGCCCACAGGCCTTGAATTTTTAGTTGTGTCTCTCTCCCCCCCCCCCCCCCCCTTAAATAAGAATAATGTGGTGATCACACTGATCACCTTACTACCTATTATGTTACTATAGTTGTTAGCAGGCCATAAAAAAAACATAATATTATGTGAAAATAAAAACAATAATTGTTTTCAAAACAACTTGTCCACTTGTTGTTAAGCTTGATTTCCATATGTAAAAACATATTAATTTTTGTCTGTAACTTTCTCTTCTGTACAAGAAATCAGAAATGTTTGCTGTTTTTTTATTGTTTGTTTAAATGTTAACAAATCTGACCAAAATAAACTTTTTTTTGAAGTGCCTTGTTGATTTTTTTTTCTCCTTCTCTCTCTCTTTCTTTTTTTTTTAAAAAAAAATTAAGAAAGAAAAAATAGCTTAATTGACTACTGTACTTCTTTAAGGTAAGATAATGGCTTTTTTGTATACAAGTCTTACTTTTTATAATAGCCTATAATAAATATGTGGTAGAGTGGGCTAGACAAATTGTCAAGCCTTCACAAAAAAAAAAAAAAAAAAGTATGTTTTTGAATAAATCAATTTAAGGAAAAAACCATCGCAGTTAAGTATCATTCACATGGAGCAAAAATTCTACGTCCGTCGACGGACGTCAACGGGTAAACAAAGTTGAAAAAGTATTGTTGCAACTTGTTTATAATGTCAAAAAACGAACCCTTTCACATGGTTTTAAAACTGACGGTAACCGACGGATACTGACGGGCAAAGCTGGCAACACCCAGCTTTTCTACCCATCGCTATCCGTCAAAATGACGGGTAGCGACGGGTGCATGTGAACGGTTGCATTTGTTTACATAAGCGCAGCTCCATCCGTCAGTATCCGTCAACAATAATGCATGTGAAAGGGGCGATATGTTTATATTAGCGCAGCTCAATCCGTCGGTATCCGTCAGTTTTCCTGTGCATGCGCAGTAACGCAAATTTTTTTCTCATGTGAAACAAAGAAATTCGCGTAACCGTCAGTTTCCGTCAATGCCCGTCGACGGACGTCGACGAACGTTAAGTTTTTACTCCATGTAAACAATACTTTAGGATGAATAATAAAGAATAGGATAGAATTACCAGCAAGGGCCTGTGAAATAGTGCCTGTGAAATTTGGATTTCTCGATCCAGATAAATTCTTATCCGTAATCCGGGTTTAAAAATTATCCAGATTTTGCCAGCACTAATGTTTCACTATTCTATTCCCTATCTCACTAGACATAGAACACTTTAAAAAAATCAGATTTCAATTTCACTCCCTGACTGTACTTAAAACAAAGTAGGTATATAAAAGACTTACCTATAACTGGTCTTGACTTCCTCATGACTGATGACCTGTCGTTGACCCTCGGGTACCTTGAGTACAGTTTGACAAAGGGTGTCAAGGTCGTAGCTGCGAGCTCGGATCAACTCTTGAGCGGAGAGCTTGATGTCACAGACCAGTCTACCTGCTACAGCCGAGCGTGTCTGATGTGTTTTCCCCTGAACAAGACACATCATGCTAGTTGAGAGCCTATGTTACAATGTGTGTATGGTAAGATGGGGTACCTTTGGCACTATGAGGGGACTTTGTCACCCCATTTTACACTCACTAATTATAGTAGAAATTTCATGATTCTAAAACCTACGTAATGTAGACACGGGGCCACCATAAACTTAGCATCAAAGGTTGATGCAGCTTTAAATAGACAGACGCTGAAAGGTGAGTTGAGTTGTCAGCTCACTAAACACCTGCAGTTTTCTTTATTATTATTATTTATTTAGACCAAATGTTGTGCAGGTGTTTTGCAAGCTTGTACCAAAGCACTTAACTTTACTCACTTCTTAGTCCCTTTCCTTAGAAAGCAGCATCACATTTGATGTTACGCTTATGGTAGCATTGTATGTATATAGTCCATGTATCGTAGTATATCAAAATCATGAAGATCTTATAATAATAGTGAGTGAAAAAAATGGTGTGGCAGTCATTCCATAATGACAAAGTCACCCCACTTCACAGTTTTTTTTTTTTTTTTTTTTTTACTTTTAACATTAAGATAGTTATGTGAATCTTTTAGAACATCAAGATTACATGATTGTGACAAAATCAACCATTTTAGGCCTCCTCAAAATACAAACCATGCTATTTCGGCAAGCTTGTTCATTTGTTTTGGTCAAATACCAAAATATTAGTACCATGGTATTAGTACAATACAATAATAATTAATAACCTTTAGACTTAATAAAGAGGGTGACCAACTTGGTGCGGAAATAGGCACAAGAGGAATTCGATCTTGTTGCGAAAAAAAGGTCTATCTCGTATTTTGTCAGGGGAAGCAAAAGGTCTATCTCGTTTTTTGTCAGTGGAAGCAAAAGGTCTATCTCGAGCACCATTTCCATAACGTTCGGGAACGAGATAAGACCTTTTGCTTACACTGACAAAAAATGAGATAGACCTTTTGCTTCCCCTGACAAAATACGAGATAGACCTTTTTACGCAACAAGACCGAATTATATTTTCTCAATAATTCTTTCTGTCTTATTTATGTCAAGCAAAACAAGAACTATAATTTTAAAATGAAATTATTTTTTATTATTTTTTATTTACCTATTTTATTAATATTTGAAAAAAAAATTATACCTATATTTTCAAGTTAAAAAAAGTTTTTAAATTGACTTAAAAGTGGCCACTAAAATTTAAATTTTCACATTTACATGTTATCTAACAAGTACAATAACTTAAATATTTGCATATATGTGTTTGACACAAGAAAACTTTTAAAAAACATTTTATCTTTGTACTTGATGTTAAGTTTATATTTCCCAAACATTCAGTTAGTCAGATATCAGCCGGTCACTTACTACCTTAATTCTTGTCCTTGTAAAGCAATATAATTCATGAATATCAACTGTTTGTAACAACATCGATATCTAGTATTTTCAGGGTTGCTTTGATACTCAGGTGAGTACTTACCACTTGATGTTGCAGAGTTCCTGATCTCTTCAGTCTGCCAATACGTGACCAGTTCTCCACCTTGTGTGCAGATAATCTGAACAACAGCGTGGGTAAGTCAAAGTTGGCTATGTCGTGACCCACCAGGAGATCGGGGTCAGCTCTGAATAGCAAAGTGAGCAGCAGTGACAACAGTGCTCTCTCGCTCTCTACACGATGTAGCGTAGTGGAGGAGAAGTTGGAGGTCTTGCCCAGTAGAGAGTTGTAGTTCATTGGCCAGCAGCAATCAGGGGGGCGTGTCAGGACTGTAATATACAATACCTACTTTTAAGTATACAATTTAGGTAAGGAAAAACTTTCAAAAATAGTTAATGTAACTGTATCCATGACCAAATTTTAAGATAATTTCTACGTCTTTGTTACAAATTAAGATCAAATTAATAATCAACTTGCAAAAGTCATTGAGGGAATCAACAAATTATTCTGTAAAACTAACAAGAGAAAAACATTAACAAACTTATTAGCGGATTTTTTTTTTTTTTTTTTTTTTTTTTTTTTTATCATTAAAAACAATGCTGTTTAACCCACAAAATTAAAATTCAAATCTTGTAATGTTACCACTGTAACATAATGGAGGTAGGACTTACTGCAGAAATGTGACTGGAAGGCAGGCTGAGGTGGAGGGTGGTCCACTGGGAAGCTGGGGCTGAGCAGACAACTTGCCATCACAATCTCATTGTGCAGCGTCTTAGGGTTGACAGCAATCCTCAGGTTGAGAGTCATGGTGACGAGGGGAGGTGGAGCCAGCTTATCAGGGTGAACACTCAGGTCATCAGGGTCTAGGATCACAGCCTGTAACATCAGCAGCATGGTTACAAGTGGATCAAACCTTGCAAATGTATTTCATTGTGCCAGTTAATTCATTACGTAACAAGTAATGTATGTACCTAAGTAACCCAAATAGTAAAATAATACCTATTTTGATTCTAGAAAAAAAAAGGGAGGGGGCTAAATGTTAATCTTATGAGAATAACACATGCGGAATTTGAATGATAAATTATCATAACCAATTTTACATAATAGGCCTATATAATTGGGGGGGGGGGGGGAGGGGAGAGAGAGAGAGAGAGAGAGAGACAAACTCGCAGTTCGTTGGCTTGAAATACTTTTGAAATATATGCAAAAAAAAAAGCAATAATAAAAATAAATAAATACAGTAAATAAGCCTTATCTAAGTGTATACCAGTTTATCTATATGCACATATCTACAAAGATAATATATATATCCCTATATATATAGGTATATATATATATATATATATATATATATATATATATATATATATATATATATATATATATATATATATATATATATGTATGTTGTAAAAATTGAATTTCGAGCGAGGTGACATGATGAATGAGGAAAAATTTGGTCTTACCTTCCACTTGAAGACCCTGGGCTTTACACTCGCTGATAGTTTATATTGAATTTTAACAAAAGTTAAAAATAAGTTAAAAATAAACTGCAGACTGAAAAGAAAAAGAAAGAAGACATTAAACCGGAAGCTACATTGTGCATCCCTTATGTCCAAGGACTAAGTGAAACGATACAGCGTCTAAGCAGAGAAGTTAATTTGCGTGTTGTTTGTTCCTCAAAAGATACAATAAAATCAAATTTAGTTCGCACCAAACCAGAAAAAACTAAAAATATTAATAAAAACGTAGTTTATTCAATACCATGCATGTGTGAAAGAGAATATATTGGGGAAACGAGTCGTCCGCTTGAGATAAGAGTAAAAGAACATAGACAAAAGATAGACAAAGAAGACGCGGGATATTCTAAATTAGTAGACCATGCACTTGAAAACAAACATGATATTAGATGGGATGAGGCAAAGGTAATTGGCAGAGAGAGCCATTACAAGAAAAGAAAAATATTAGAAGCAATAGAGATGGCGAGAAGAAAAAATGACACGATAAGTCAACCCAGTTATGATTTACCCCCAGTTTGGACATCACTCTTACAGCCATATAAGAAAGATATACCACAAGACCGTATAGAGAGAGAGAACAAAGTTGAAGTGCAAAATAACAACCATTCCCCCCTCCCATTGCGTAGGTCAGTGCGCATCGGGAGACGGACCAATTTTTCATAAGTTCAGTGACATAGGAGTAAGGAAAGCCGACACACGTGTAAAAACGAATGCTTTCCGAAAACGTTCATGTTTGTGTGAGTTAATTTTAACATAGCTATGTATAATTTTAAAGACTAGTGAATTGAGTTTTTAATATGTACATTTAGTGACGTAATTTTAATTTTTGTTAAAATTCAATATAAACTATCAGCGAGTGTAAAGCCCAGGGTCTTCAAGTGGAAGGTAAGACCAAATTTTTCCTCATTCATATATATATATATATTCTTTTGCACATACAACAAAAGTATTCCGAGCCGACAAGTTGTAATGATTGCAGCCTGTTTCAACCCAATTTTTGCCTTTCTTTCATTATTCTATGGCTTATATGTTCACATTATGGCTATCTATATGTTTTTCTGCATTATAGCGGCGTAATAATGTTTTGTTATCGTTTTCAAGTGTACATACTTGTATATTATAAATTAGAGTAATTGGTTAGTATCATCTCACCTCCAACTTGCACCAGCTGACTGGGTTAGCCGAGCGCTTGGCTCCCTTGATGTCAAGCCAACAAGGACCCTTGAGACGTCTCTGCAGCAGAAAGGTCTCAAGACTAGAGGTGTTGGTGCCAAAGGCACGACTGAAAGTCTCTCCACTCAGCTCTGCTGGCAGCACTGGTCCATTGCCAGGGTAAACCACCTGAGGATTAAAAAATAAGATATTAAAATTTGGTTGCTAAGGTCAAAATGGTAACTTTTGTACTTAACATGCAGAAATCAAAATCATTTTATTTTACTTTATATATATACCCTATATATATACACGTACAGTATATATATATATTTTTTTTTACATTATTTATTTATTTATTATTATTTTTTATTTTTTATTTTTTTGGTGAGAAAACTTTTTATAGTGTGCAATAATAAAAATAATCTCATGACTTAATTAACTTTAATTGCTGTTTAAAATGTATTGGGAAATCAGAAAATTATTATCTCTCATTATTAATTTAATAATAGTAAATTCACAACAAGATTAATATCACTAAATAATATAGAATTTAAATAATTTGTAAAGATTTGTAACTAATAAAATGATTTTAAAATAAAAAAGAATAGATATATTGGGTATTGGGAGAAATTGGGTACCATTTTATTAACTCTTAATGCTTCTCAAAGAAAAGTTTTTTTTCTTCTTTTTCCCCAATTTTAATTTAACTTGTTAGCCTAAAATATAGCCTCTCGTCTTATTTCCTATTCCTCAATTTGTCCCAATCAAAATTAAGAGCTTTTACTACGTTAAATCCTGTTAAACCCATTCTTGAATTACCTCCAAATACTCTGCTTCCACAGGCACTCCGGGGAGATTGAATGCATAATTCTTGGTGACAGAGCGTGACTTGAACTCCATGATTTTATGTTTGGGTGCTACTTTATTGTTGAACTCTTTGTATACGTCAGTGATGGTCAGAGGCTCGTCACTGATCTGGTGGCCATTCATCTCTGCAAACTACAACCAAAACATTACGTATCACCACAGAAATAAGAGTAAGAAAAACCAACAAATTAAAACATCATCAACCAGAGAATAAGTGTCTCATCATTACTGAGACTCATCAGCACAATGGCTTTACTCTCCTTGCCATGCTGATGAGTCCCAGAAGGCTGAAACAGCTGCCCATGGCTAGAGATGAGGTGCTGAAAATTACAGCGTGATATGCGCAATGCTCACACTGTCTAAATCAAATGCAAGCAAAAATTATCCTTTTAATAATGCTCGCTTTCTACACGAGTGCTATGAGTGGCTAGTGCAAATTGCTTAAATAATTAATGTTTTTTTTTTTTATTATTTACCTGGATCAGAAATGATTTTTTCTACCTCTTTTTTTTCTGTTCCTGTCAGTCAAAGCTTATTAATATCTCCCATTCCCCAATTTTTCCTAATTTACCTATGTGTTTTTGTATAACATTTTTTGATCATCAATTATTGCATAGTTGATTTTTATTTAATATTTATTTTTTTTACAAAAATATAGGCCTATAAATAAATCTAAAACAAAAACAAAAACAAAAAAAATCACACTGCCACAAAATTTTACATTGATTTCAAATAGTCAGTTTTTTTTATTTATTTATTATTATTATTTTTTTTTTTTTACTTAACTTGTTTATTGTAGAATTATAATTATTTTCATTAACAAAAATGTAGGTATACTCACTTGTCTCGGCAGCAGAAAGACGTGCTTCTCAATGTTACGTACAATCAAACACACGCTGGCCCAAGTATCGTCTCCTGTCTCTGTTTTACCAACACTCATCTTACCAAACAAAAACACAACGCCAGGTTGCTTGAATGGATCTTCATATGCATCCCACCAGTACATGCGGAGCACCTGTGGACAGTCATTAATATTTTGGTGTTACATATTATCTTATCAAGTATACATAAGTAGACTCATCAAACAAGTATTATATACAAGCTACAGGAATTAAAAAAAAAATGGCTTGCTGAAGCAAACTTTAGGTTTATTTTATAAGTAACAAACTGGCTAGTAAAAATAATAATAACAATAATAGTAAGAATAATTTTTTGTGAGAAAAAATTTTAAAACAAAAAATTTGTTCATTTTTTTCCAAAAAAAAAAAAAAAAAAAAAAAAAAGTTTTATTAAAATTAAAAATATTCAGACTTGTAGCATAATATCACATAATATTCACCTCATCTCCATTTTCCATAGTGACAGTTGGTAATTTGCCTTCCTCTAAGGCTGGCTCAGAAACTTCATTCCCTGGCTTCACATCAGCCTCTACCTTCAAACTCTCCGTCATCGTGCCCCAAGAAGACTCAGCACTGAAAACAGATATATCGTCAAGGCAAGCTCTCGTCAGGTTCATTCAAGTTACTCTCTTACCTGAACGTTGGTTTCTCAGTTTTCACTTCTACAGTGACCTCATGTTTGACAACTTGCACGGACTCTGTAGCCTGGGTGGACTGGGACTCATCTACCTGGATATCCATCTGTCAACAGTGATATTATAATTAGGTTTCTACATTTAAACTATGGTGCCGTTAAAATATAAAAATGAGGAAACAACTATTGCAATAATAAATATTAAGCAAGACTCAACTATGCAAGGATTGAAAATAAAAATAATTTATAGAAAAACACATAGATTAAGGAAAATTGAGAATTAGGAGATAGTAATGAGCTCATTACTCATCAGCTCATTGAGTAGTAAGCTATTTACTATATCCCATTCCCCAATTTTTTCTACATCTACTATATCTATGTATTGTGTTTTCTATCAAATCTTTTTACACAGTAGCTATATAGTAGATTATCTCCTATACTGAGAATGTCAGATCAAATGCGTGCCATAATTGCGACTGGGTGAAGACTGCAGAACTAGAAGCCGTCATTTGAAGTAACGTTACGCATCTAGTTCTGCAGTCTTCACCCAGTCACAATTGTAGCGCGCATTGATCTGACATTCTCAGTATAGAAGATAACCTACTGTATAATATACTGTAATCTTTTTATTATCAAAAAACCATTGCAAATGATATAATATTAGCGCTAAAAAACAAATTAATAATAGTAATTGCAGTAATGTATTATTATTTAAATTCCTACATTTAAAAACAGCAGACAAAGATGTAAATCAGTACTGTACTGGAATGAATAACTTTCAATGCATTATCATGATAGGTAAATGAAAAAACTGGCAACATTATGATAATAGATACAAGAGATATCAGGTATGAGGGGAACATAGCTCTCAATAAAAACGAGAAGAACGGACATACAGTGTTGCAATTCAATCTATTGTTGTGCAAGTTTTTTTTATTTCCATGTGGTACACTACACAGGATTGCAATAAGACATTTTACTTGTGTATTTAAATACAGCGAGTGTTTTTCTCATAAGAAATGATGTTCGTAAACCCTGTTCCCTTGTTAATAAAAATGTGCAACATTTAAAAAGTATTAGACGATCATCATCATTTTTTTTTTTTTTTTTTTTTTTGTGGTTTCGGGCACACACACACACACACACAAAAGCAAAAAAAAAAAAAAAACAAAAAAAAAACAGGGTTTACGAACATCATTAGAATAACATTGCAAATTTAGCGCAAGATTTTGAATAGTAAAATATATGATCGCGGTCCTGTGTACATATAAACTTTTACCAAAATTCCAATAGCTTATACATAGATAATAATGATATTTGTAAACCCCATTTCCTTTCTCAAAAAAAAAAAAAAAAAAAAAAAAAAAAATGCTCAAAAGTAATAGGTAAAAGTCATTTTTTCATGGTTTGCAGCTCAAAAAACAGAGTTTACAAACACTATTAATTATGATCTATTTTCTAGCTTAGATATGTATACGCACCATCTCAAGATCCTGCTGTGAAAAGTCAAAGTCCATAGAATCACAGTCCTCAATGATTTGTGAGGCAGACTCAACAACCTCCTCTGGTTCATCCTTGATCACAACTGTATCAACCTTGACAGAGGTTGGCTTGCTGGGGATCATAGGTTTACTGAACTTTTCAGTCAAAGGCTTGGGTTTAGGTGGTAATGGTTTGATGGTTGAGCCATTCATTGGCTTACTATGAGAAACTGAATCATTTTGAGGTTTAATGTGAGAAACTGAACCATTTTGAGGCTTTGTGACGACAGGTTTGGTATCCAGTTCTTGTAACAAGTTACCAAACATTTCATCTTCCTCAATCTTAACTTCCTCGACCTTCTTCTTCTTAGTCTGCATGTTTTGCAACATGTGTCTAATGTTGCCCTTACGTTCAGATGGCTCATCATCATCATCTGCATCTTTGTCTTTACCATTCTTACGTTTCCTACCAGATGTAGAGCGATGTTTTTTTGCCTGCTTTTGTATAGACTCATCATCCAAGTCGTCATCAAAAATGTCTCTGCCATCTTCAACGTATCCGCATCCCTCTGTGGCAAAATAATTCAAATTTAAGGCATAAAAGTAGCAATTTGTATAACTCTGAACACACATTCAAGACAGCCTTTATTATTGTAAGGTATTATTTTATTTTGAAACTCTGTGTCCCACTAGCACCCCCATGAAAATGACCTACAAAATTTGGTGTAAATATCTGGTAATGGCCAGAAAAAAGTCTTGAATATTATATATTTTTATGTATTTTTACGTAATTGTATGTACTAGTTATCGGCAAATAGCTTTTCTTTTTTCTTTTCTTTTTTTTTTTTTTTTTTTTCCTCCTTTCGTAAATTGGAGGGGTCTTGTAGATATTGCGTAAAAAAAAATCTCATCAAGCGATAGGCAATAACTATATAAAAAGACATATTCCTGTATTCCAGCCCAAAATTCCTGTCATATGGCAATGGATATACTTCAACCATATTTAATTTTGAACCGGTGTTTTGCTGAGGGAAAAAAAAAAAAAAAAAAAAAAAAAGATTATAACGCACCGTCAACAATCCAGTCATCATATTGACGTTCAACGACCCTCTTGCTATACTCCTTTTCATCTACTTCTTCATAAACATTATCAATGTCTTTCAGTTCAGCCTTGTGTTTTATTCCTCTGGATCCTTTAAGTTTAGCTAAAGCCGCAAATCTTCCATGTTTGTCGTGTTTTTGTCGCCTCGACCGACTCGAGGTTGGGGAATCTGCATCTGCACATATAAAAATCACGTTAACTTACAAAAAAATAAATCTTTTATGGATGAATTTATATTTGAAATTATACTTACCATTATCATCTCCCATTTTATATCTTTAAAACTGAAATATTATGGCAATCACACATAAAATTTTACGAAATTCTATCTTAATTTTAGTCCTTAAACTATTTTGCAGCCATCAGCCAACAACTTTTGGCGCGAATAAAATTTTTAACACATGATTATTTCGATCGTCAATTTAATTTACCGGCAATTTCAAATGAGTTAATTTAATTTTAATTTTTTTACTTTAATTAATTAATGATTTCCAATTAAAGTTACTTATTATAAAAAATATACTTTTTTAAATCTAAATAATCAATAAAATATGGTTTTAATCCAAGAAAACTTGATTAAAACTGAATTAAAAATAGACATACATGGCCGACTCTCATTGGTTCCTGAAAAAATCATCATCATCGATTGATCATTGAAAACATCATCATCTGGTGCAAATTTCTTTACAAAATTTCCTTCTGCATAAATTTGCAAGCAAAAATACGTCGTATGTAATTTATAAAAATGTTTATTGGTTGTGAATGTTTGTAATATAATAATATTTGAATGATAAATAATTTTAATTTATTTATTACATCGCGTGAATCATGGATATTAGAAAAACAGTAAGTAAAATAAACTCGTTTTCGTTGGGCATCTTTTGTTTCATACCGGCATTAATTATTAATGTAATGTAATATTATAAGAAAAAATGTTAATATTTATATAATTATTTTTTACAGGTATGGATGTTGGTGCTTTTTATTAGCATTAACTTATCAATATGTAGAGGTAAGCCTAGCCAACAAAAAGCAAAGTCGGTGACAACTCTTATAGAAGCTAAATGGTTAGCAACACCATATTTATTAGAAACATGTGAATATTTGGCTGAAGAAGCACCTGAATTAATGTGGTCATTTATTGAAGAAATAAAT
The DNA here is from genome assembly GCA_949318235.1 of Ecdyonurus torrentis. Lineage (NCBI taxonomy): Eukaryota > Metazoa > Arthropoda > Insecta > Ephemeroptera > Heptageniidae > Ecdyonurus > Ecdyonurus torrentis. The sequence continues at coordinate 45,422,983 of OX439131.1, read as the reverse complement.
AAAGTTCAACCAGACATCAAAAATAAAAGTATGTAATTTATCTATGCATAAGAAATATTATGAAATCTGAATGCCTGTATGCAGTACACTAATACACAATATGTATGTTCTTTTGTTATTATTGTAGTGAGTGAAAAAGATTGGTATGATGTTATATTGGACAAAATAAGTCCTATTGTGAGTAAAGCTCAAATATTGATGCTTAAACTTGCACTCTCTATGAGAGTGTATTCTCCGAGGATAGAAATGTATGCTCAGATGGCTCATGAGAGAGGTATAGAAGAGAGCAAGTGTCCAAGTGCTGCTGCAGATGTTGGTGGCAAGCTGGTCTGCAATTATGGAGAACTGGAAGCCACGGTGAGTGTTAAAGTTTGAAAATCGGGCATAATGAAAAGTTCTAAAAAATTGTTTAAAGGCGTAGAACACCTTGAACAAAAAAAGTTGTGTAATACGTATCCTAAAGAACCTGAAAATCAACATTGATTTTCAGGTTACATCAGGATATTACACAGCTTTTTTGTTCAAGGTGTTCTACGCCTTTAATATGCAGCATATCGATGGCTCCGTGGAAAATTGAACTATCTGTAGTCTCTGCACGCCTCAAATTTGGAACATCTGCGCTCTCCACCTCATCCAAAATTGAAGCATCTGTAATGGAGTGATGATAAAAGATGCTTCAATTTCAACAGAGGCGAAAAGTGCAGATGTTCCAAATTTGAGGCGCGGGGAGACTATATATAGTTCAGTTTTCTGCGGAACCTTTACTATGTGGGATATGTATGTACCGTCAGATGGGGCCACTTTGGACCATTACTTTAAATTGCTGAAAATCTGAAACAATTTAACTAAATTTCTTAGACTTTCCAGCAAATTTAGTATTTATCATTTAAAACAAATGATCTTCAGAGTTAAAGCAACTTAAAAAATGGTCTAAAGTATCCAACACATCCAAAGGTATTGGTACACCCTCTTTGTTGAGTCCTTACATCATTTAAGGGTCTTTCATTGGCTAGTACTTATGCTCAATTAATGCTCAATGTATTAATATTTTTTGGCCTAGTTTAGAAATTAGTTTCTCTGCTATGGCGTCCCTATCAATCTAAGCTCATTGCTATATCTCATTAACCAAATCTATCTATGCTCTTTGTTTTATATAAAATCTTTTAATTGTCACATAGCTAATTTTTCCCTAATACTTAACAGAGCTGATAATGAATATGAAAGGCTCTAATGTAAATTAAAATTTCAGGTGATCTCACTTCAACATGGCCAGAGAGAAGACCCAGACTTGTACCACCTTGATCACCACTTCCGTACCAATGTGCCTAATGACTCTGTACCAGTGGTCCTGTATGCTGAGTTAGGAAGTAAAGATTTTGTTAACTTCCACTCAGTTCTACGTAAGCTTGCCAAGAAGGAACTCGTGGACTATGTTCTCAGACATTACGTATCTTCTGTAAGTCAACATGCAACTATGTAACTATTATATTGTAAATGAAAAATTCAAACAAAAAGATAGTAAAAAAAGTATATTATTACACGGCACTATGTATTTCTTGCATTATAACTGTGTACTAGTGGGCATTTTCACTATTTTTTTTCTTTGAGTTTGTCATAATTTTATTTGATAATTTTTACCCTTATTATATGTTTGTTACAAACAAAATAGTCTATTAGTCAACTGGGGTGACTTTGAATGCCCAGAGTGACTTTGAACACCCAATTATCTCTGTATTGGGGCCTCATTTTAGAAATTTGAAGAATCTTAAAATTTTTAAAATTTGTTTTTGACCTTAATAACATAATTCAAAATTTTGAAATGAGTGCCTAAAGTAGAGATAAATGGGTGTTCAAAGTCACCCCGGTTGACTGTATTATAAGATATTTAAGTACTACATCTCTTTTGTTTGTAGTCCATTCAATCCAGGTGTAATTTTATATTGTATACTGTATTCTAACAGCTATTAGGTATTGTTATTAGATGGCTCTTATTTTCGAATTTCATAGGTTAACTGATTTTTTGTATTATTATTATTTTTTTAAAGGCTTGTTAATTTGCCCTCCCCCTCCCCCCAAAGCACAAAAGCACTAACTAAGTGGAATTTTTATTATTGTTAATTTTCGTAGATCACTAGCAAGTAGAAGTATGAACAGGCTTATTAAAGACAACTAATTAGTGATAACTACCCATGATAAAAATTAAAGGCCTTATGTGATTAAAATTTTTTTTTTTAAATGTACCCTAAAATTTCACATGGAGATCCTAAATTAATTTTTGTTTTACATAATTATATTTGTATATTAGGAAAAAAATCGACTTTGCGATATAGGTTGATAATTAAAAGATAGATAGAAACACATAAAAAAGAGAGGTAAATGATTTTTGGGGAATGGGAGATAATGAGCTTTGTTAGTCAGGGACCCGGCAAAAGAGAGAGAAAAAAATATTCAAACCCAGGCCGAAATATGACACATAGTGCATCGTATGCACGGGTATGAACTATATATAGCAGCTCGTAAAAGCAAATAGAGATTAGTTAATTAATTAGAGGGTTTTTTGGCTTACAAAAGCAAATTAATTAGCAAAAACGTTTTTGCTAATTAATTTGCTTTTGTAAGCCAAAAAACCCTCTAATTAATTAACTAATCTCTATTTGCTTTTACGAGCTGCTATATATAGTTCATACCCGTGCATACGATGCACTATGTGTCATATTTCGGCCTGGGTTTGAATATTTTTTTCTCTCTCTTTTGCCAAGTCCCTGACTAACAAAGCTCATTATCTCCCATTCCCCAAAAATCTTTTACCTCTCTTTTTTATGTGTTTCTATCTATCTTTTAATTATCAACATAATTATATTTGTCTTATTTTAAAGTATTAGCGTGCTTTTTTTTTCTTTTTTTTTTTTTTTTTTTTTTTTTTCATTTTAAGATTTTACAATGAGAATGATGTTATATTACTATTTCAAGTCAAACATTTATTACATTTTTGTCATATATACTATTGAGTAAGTTGTCATTATACAGTAGTTGGCAGGAAACTTGTAAATTATTGCTGGAATGTAAAAGATAATATCAGTAATATGTCCTTAGATGACATTAATATATAATGCATAATTACATAGTATGTTTTGACCAGTATACTATTTTATTTATGATTTCCTTATGTATGATGTTATCTATTTATAAATAATGTACAATTTTATACTATTAAATTTAAGGTCAAAGGCTTAAATTTTATTTAAGTTTTCCAATTTGCAATTCCATAGCATTTTTTTATAAACCAAATTTTTGTAGTTTAATTCCCAACTTGCATCACAATTTGTTCCCTTGTTGCAAACTTAATTATGGATTAAAATTCGTTTTTTCATAAGAAAAGCATTGATTAAACAAATTGAGTATTAACAAGTTTGCAATTATGACAAGCATTGTGATGCAAGCCGTGAATTTTTTGTACCAAAATTAAAATGTGTGCAAACGCTTTAAAGAGATACTGACCTCAAAAAATTAAATCAAAAAGGTAAAATTAATGAGATGAGACCATCATTCATATACATTTTATGTCCTTCAACCCTGGTTTGAGAACTTTAGTAAGACACTTTTTAATTAATGAATTCTGCGTATACAATAAAAATTGTAGATGTTCGCTTTTGACGCGGAAGCATTGGTATGTTCATTAGTCCCATCATTTTCTTTTCTTTTTTTTTTTTCTTTCTTTCTTTCTTTCTTTTTTTTTTGTCTTTTTTTTTTTTTTTTTTTGAGGCCTGTATCTCTTAAATCTCTCACAATTAAGTGTTAAATTTCTTTATTATTATTATACACCATATTGTGATGATATTAACATATTAACATACTATGATGTGTTGCATGTTCAGAAGAAGAGAAGTAATTATAGCAAGTTGTTACTATCTGGTTACGGCGTGGAGTTACAAATCAAGAGCACCGAGTACAAAGTGCAAGACGACTCAAAGGTACGTGATATCTCACTGTGGTAACCATGGCAACATGTGTTTTGATGAGATGTTTGGTTGTCGTTAGGTGGAAGGCGAGACTGATGGAGCGACACCTGGAACAGGTGACCAGGAGGAAGAGGACGAGGTCGAAGGATTTAATTTTGGACGTCTTAAGTGAGTTGTAACAAATTTTATTCAAAAGAAGACAATGGGAAAGCCCAGAAACAAAATAAGTCATAATTTTATTTTATATTCTAAAAGAGGACATTGTCTTAAATCAATTGATACGCAATGTAAATTTTGAGTTTTTGAAGTATTTTTAATTAATTTTGGTAAATAAAAAAATGACACATCACAGTTGGTAACTTATGCATGTGGGAATAGGAAAAAGTTGCTAACCATGACGCCATTTTGTGACTTCACAAAATTATATAACAATAATTAAATAAACTCAAAAATTAGAAATTTACAAGACTAATGCATGTTGTAATGATTAACATGATACATACATAATATGATCCAAAGTATGAAATGCATTAAAGAATACAAAAATATTTGTGTTTTGCAGGACTCTGTATCCTGACAAAGGTTCTCAGCTGGGCAAGTTACGTCAACACCTGATTGACTCAACTAGTGACTTAGCGCCACTCAAGGCGTGGCAACTGCAGGAGCTAAGTCTGCAGGCGGCAGAGAGAGTCATGAGCTCTCCTACTGAGGAGGCACTCAAAACTTTCAACCATATTGCTCACAACTTCCCTCTGCAGGTAATAATAACAAAAATCATTTCATTATACTCCTATAACTTTAAATTTGCCTCTAGCCAATTGGGAAATTTGGGTTTTTACTGTATCTCCAACAATGAGTTTTCTGCTAATTGTTTTCTAACTAGGTGTCATTGTTGATCAATAATAAATAAAGAAAAGGATAGAATTACCAGCACTGGTCTTATTGCAGTAAAAGTTCTATGGAGAGGTCGAAGTCTCATGTGGCACAGTATTTTGTTGTAAAAAAGTTTCATAACTGAAGCTTTCGTCGTGTATTAATGACATTATCAATCGAAAGACAAGACACTGCTCAGTTATGTGCTAAGTTTGATAATGTCATTAATACATGACAAAAGCTTCAGTTATGAAACTTTTTTATAACAAAAAACTGTGCCACTTGAGACTTCAACCTCTCCATAGAACTTCTACTTTGGTAAGGCCCTTGCTGGTAATTCTATCCTTTTCTTCATTATTATTAATCCTAACTGCGATGTTTTTATCCTTAAATAGGTGTCATTTCATTGTTGAAATATTTTTTCCCCTTAATTATTTAAATTTATGTAATTTTTTTTATTAGGTCAAAACTTGAGTATCACCTTCAACCATAGTTACTAAAGATATTTGTGTTATCTTAATCCATGTTGTCAAATTTTTCAGGCTCGTTCGCTGGTACGTACTGTTGTCTCTCCTGACCTTCGTAAAGAAGTAAAAAGTAATCAAGAAGCATTCCTTGCTTCGTTGAGTCTACAACCTTCAGACTCTGCCTTATTTCTCAATGGACTTTTCTTTGATGTGGACGCGTTAGACGCTGGAGCATTACTGGAGGCTGCTAGGTCAGAACTGAGGACAATGGAAGGACTGCATGCTGTTGGTAAGTTGTTCTGTTTTGTGATGTCACTTTCAGCTCTTCTCATACAAATTAACAAGTGGAGTGACTTTGACCAAAATTTTCAAAAGTTGTTTACTCCCTAACTAAAGCTCATAGAAATGAGAAACAAAAACTGAAGTAAATCTTGATTTTTGCACAATCAAGTTTTTGTTTCACGTTTTTATGAGCTTTAGTTAGTGACTAAATAATTTTTGAAAATTTAGCCAACGTCACTTACAAATTGATTAAAATGTGGTTCTCTGAACTGTCTTATTAAAGATTGAGTGAAGTAGTCACCCTTATTAATGATGTACAATTTATATTAAATTGACAACACATGCTTGCAGGAGTGAAACATCACCAGATGTCATCTCTGCTGGCACTCGACTTTGTGTCCCCGGCCACGCCCTCTAGTATTGGTGCTTCCTCGGTGGGCAGTACAGAGTACGCCCTCGACATCAGAGACTCAGCAGTATTGTGGGTGAACGACATTGAGAACGACAAGCAATATCGCAGGTGGTCAGAGTCACTCATGGAGTTGCTCAGACCTACCTTCCCCGGCATGTTGCGCTCTGTGCGCAAGAATATCTACAATCTCGTGAGTAAACTTTGGCATCATGGTCACTAGTTTTCATTGTTAGGATTAAATCATTTGCAATACATTAGGTACATATTCATTTAGAATTTTACTAGAAAAAACCTTAAAAAACACTAGTTTTACAAATTTAGCAGGCTTGTAGTGAACTAATAGAGCTAAAGCAAGGAAACGTAATAAATTGGATATTCATTGTAACAGTATTGATTATTTTCAAAGGTTTCAACTATAACACAGTCAAATAGGATTACAGTATAATACATACTATGCAATCACTTAGGTACTTAACAGGTGTGCAACTTTTTTACTTTTTTTTTTTTTTTTTTTTCTTTAAAGAATGAACAGAAAATATGATGCAATATCTTTGAAACTTTAACACATCTCATGTTTGTGTTCAAGTTGTAAGTTTAAGTACAGTAGCTGAAAAATTTATTTTCATTGGTTGAAAGTGTGTATATGGTAGTATCCCTCATTTAAATTTTTCCTACTTCAGTTTCTCTGGGGGGGGGGGGGGGGGGGGATAATAAAGCATATCAATCTTGTTGCGAAAAAAAGGCCTATCTCGTATTTTGTCAGGGGAAGCAAAAGGCCTAACTTCTTTTTTTGTCAGTGGAAGCAAAAGGTCTATCTCGAGCGCCATCTCTATAACGTTCGGAAACGAGATAGGCCTTTTGCTTCCACAGACAAAAAACGAGATAGGCCTTTTGCTTCCCCTGACAAAATACGAGATAGGCCTTTTTTTCGCAACAACATCGATATAGTCCTGTAGTGCCGAAAAATAGGATATAAGATAGGTTTGATATAGGCTTACGGGACTGTAAGCTTGAGTTTCATTTGATTTGTTAGCGCATTTTACCTGTAAACCTCATTGATGTGTAGCAACTTACAACGGTCAGCAAAGGCTGCTTGGCAAAAACATGCATCCTATAACAAACCTTGTTGTCATTGTCATTTTGTAGTTATAAGGTTTAATGAAATGTCCTTATGTCCTTGCTAGGTCCTGGTGGTTGATCCTAGCAATGCTGAGGCAAGACCACTTCTACGTCTGGCCGAGTCATTCCTCGTACATCAAGCACCCCTACACATCGGCCTAGTGTTTGCAGTGGATCCTGACCCTGAGTTGACAGGCATAGAGAACATGGGTCTGGCTCTGCTGGAGGCCTATAACTATGCTGCAGAGAATGGCAATGCACAGCAGGGACTCAGCCTCATCACAGATGTAAGTCATTGAAGATTTAATTAACTACGTAACTAGGGTTGCATTACGTCATACTGGAGCAATGAATAACATTGCTCAGCATAGAACAAAATGTGGTTTTTGGCAATTTTCTTTGGAAAATAATTTAAGTTTTTTTTTTTGTCATTTGTTATTTTTCTCATACATATACTTGAAACTCTAATTTAGCCTATGAACAACATCAATGTTCCCAAAAATATTGTTCCGTAATTTTAAACTAGCAAAATGTGTAATTTTTCAGACTTGTCTGGTCTATATTATTTAGTGCTCACATATGGCATCAACTTTATATAAATGCAAACACCCTATATATTAAGTGATTAGAGTATTAGCTGTAATGATCAAGATGGTGCCACTATTCACTTACTCCTTAGAAAATAAAAAGTTATTAGCTAATGTTCTGCCCATTGCTTTTGAAATCATGATTTAAACTTCATTTTTTTACAACCACATTATATATTACAATTTTTATATGTATATTTCATACTGTATCATCATTTTTTTTGGCAGGTTTATGCCGCTACAAGCGACGATGAGGGTGCAATCTCACTTGCCATGGTTCAGACCGCGCTCTCCACTAAGTTCCCCAAGGCAGATCCCGAGCTTGTGTTTGGCTCTGACTCACAGTATGACTTTGGACGTAAGCTTGCCAAGGAGTTCGTTGATAGATCAGGATTCAGGAAACTGCCAAAGGTAAAAACAAAATAATAATAATAACAGTGAACATATTAAGCTACCTGTAATTTGAATCAAAAATCAGGAAAATATTTATAAAAAAAAAAAAAATGCTGTAAAATATATAGAGCCTATCATATAGTGCATATTGTTGTATTTATTATTTTGAAAATAGCAGCAGCAAATGTTTATTAATGTGAATAAACAGGTGCTCTACATTGGGATAGTAATCTACGTAGTGACAATGCAATGTGATATAGATCTTATCATTTCTATCTTTAAACATAAAAACAATTCATAACTGCACAAGCAAATCAGCTCACTGGAAGCAGTTGTTGGGTCATTGTGAAACAATATTTTGTATAGTTAAACAAGGGCAATAATAATTTTCAGGGGCGGCTGGTGCATGTAAGCCCTGCAAGCAGTGCATGCCTATAGAAAATCGATCAAAAAGGTTTTATTCCATAATTCAATAAAGAAAGTTATTTTTCATATTTTGTATCTAATTTTTATCTATTTTCTATGTTTTTTCTAATTTTTATTCATTAAAAACAAAGCGCGCCTTCATAAAAAAAAATTACGTATGCAGCGCCCTCCTCAATAAAAATTGTGAATGCTCCACACTACAGGAGCATACGTCGGTATAGCGCTAGCGTTGAGAAAAAAAGAGGGGGGACGGGAGGCTACAATGCTTCTGAATAGACGTCGTGAAAGCACTTCAAAAAAATGCTTGCACCTTTCTTAAAAAAATTAATAACTCAATATCTAATTGTTGGATTGAAAAAAAAAGAAACATTTCCTGAATCTGTGTTATTTTGTCTATAAATGTGTGACTTTAATGTTGTCGTATGCGTAACGACTAATTAGCAATAGCGTGATATGTTGCAGTCTATGCTAAAATATGAATAAAAAGTCGTGTAATTTATATGTAAAAAGTGTTTTAAAAATATGAAACTTGGGATATATGTGTAAATCAATAGATCACACACTTTAAATAAATTTCATTTTTTAAAAACATGAATAGTAAATTACATGAATCAATTAAATGCAATTTTTTGCTCTCAATTACCTTATTTGCTTTATATATAATATACTTTTAAATAATTTCACTGGCGTGATTTGATGATGTCTTTTAAATTTTATTATTATTATTTTGTAATTTATACATAGCCAAAAATATTAAGAATATTATTGATAAAAAAAAATAAAGAGAGAGATCGAGACAAAGCGCGGTTTTTATTTTTTGAAACTTTTTACAGTAAATGAGCTCAATATGAAGGATAATCACTGTCAAAAATTCTTAAAAAAAAAAATCTATGGCTTTAAAAACGTAAAAGTGTGTCTAGTTTTTCTCATTTAAATATACGGAATTGGTGTAGTTTGTTCAGATAATCGCAAAAAAAAAAAAAAAAATACAATTAAGCCCAAGCATAAATGTTACATTATATAGAGTATCCTTATATAACATCCCCACGTTTGCCCGCACGCTAAACCGACAAGCTCCATTAAAAATATTAATATAAGAATATATAACCTGGAAAAGGTATAACGGAGAGGACTATATTTATTTTTAAAATGATCTATTGTACCGAAAAAGGGAGGGGAAATATTAACAAATGTGCCTGAATTTAGCTAAAGTTATTATTTATTTTGTCAATTTTTAAATAATAAAAACCGTGACATTAAAAATGACAGTGTTTAGTTTTTTTCGGGCATGGTGTTTGTAAACTGATTTAAAAATCAAATATTTTAATTTTTTTTATATAGTTTGCTTTGGCATATAAATTAAAGCAAAACAAATATAATAAATGATAAATAGGGCCGTACATTTGCAATTATCTAATCGGCAGTTAGTCTCTCTCTCTCTCTCTCTCTCTCTCTCTCTCTCTCTCTCTCTCTCTCTCTCTCTCTCTCTCTCTCTCTCTCTCTCTCTTTCTCTTTCTCTCTCTTCTTTTCTTTTGAAATAAAAACTGAATAGCCCAATTGTACCGTATAGTTGCAAATTTGCAGTTAAATTCGATCCAATATAATTTAATTATAGTAACAAAAAAGTCACGTTTTAATTATTATTTTTTATAAAATAATGCCATACATTTATATGAATAAATGTTTGTACAGAAGAGAATAAAATAAAAATAAATGCGCAATAATAATATTAAATAACATGCTCTTCATGAAAATATTTACGTACGATTTTGTGAAAAATCTAATTTATACACTACTTTTACAATACTCTTTTATATATAGTTTATTCATTAGTCATTATAGTAAATAAGATATATAATTAAAAAAAAATGTTAACAGCACAATTTCTTTGAAAATTTTCATTATAAAAAATCAAAATGATTGTTGCTTTAAGGTTCAGATAATATGCAGTTTTTTTTGTCGAAAATCAAAGATTAAAAGGGACCACGTGGTCTAAAAAAAATCGGCGCCTGCGGCGGGCTATCCCCCCCCCCCCCCCCAGAATATATAAGCTATCACCAAGTGCTTGCCTAGTCATAAACTTCATGAGCCGCCCCTGATAATTTTAAAAGAAAGGGAAAAAATCAGTTTAAGCTATGATCAAATTATTATTTCACTTATAAAAGTACAAAAATTGACTCATGAAAATTATTAGTTATCCAAGTAGTGTGCACCAAACATTTCTTGCAAGTCAATAAAAGCACTTCTTTTGCTTAATATTTATGTGTTGACAAATGCTAGATATGTGTACTTTTAGTGTGGGGATATTGCAATATCTGTGTTGAAATAGATAAATTTGAAATGTAGTTTGCATTTAGTGTAGATTTTTGAGGTTAACGAACGCTAACTTGGTGTTAAAGGTGCTGTTAAATGGCATCCCTCTGCCATCTGACTCACTGACTTCGGACACATTCGAGGAAGCTGTGTTAACTGAGATCATGGCTCAGACTCCAACCATTCAGCGCGCTGTCTACAAGGGCGAGCTTTCTGACAAGGACGACGTGCTGGATTACCTCATGTCTCAACCCAATGTCATGCCAAGGTGTGTATAGAGTATGAAAAATCCTGAGAATGCACTTTGACTCCATACAGCATGGGGAAAAAATTACACTTTTTATGATTAAAGGCACAATTAACCTTAAAAATAATTATTTTTATTCTTATACAAAATATTTCAATAGAAATTAGTCATTCATTTGACTTTTCTAGCCCACGGGTTAAGTGAGCCCCACGAGACTAACAGGGGGAATTGTGACGTAGTATTTTCCCCCTACTATGTCATTAAAAAGTATATTCAACTTCTCAGGTAAGCTAGCAGTTAGAGGAAGAGGCACATATTTTTACTCTCATAGTAGAGGGGTGTGTACTATATCTCGTTACCCTCGTGGGGCTTGCTTATCCCGTGGGCTAGAAAAGTCAAATAAAAGTAGAGACAGTGGTATAAATATCGCGTTTTTATTGTGTCGGCGATAGAAAATTAGCTACCTGATTGGCTAGAGGGTTCCCACTAGCCAATCAGAGAGCTAGTTTTCTATTGCTGTCACAATAAAACCTCAATATTTTTACCAATTGCATCAGAGAAGAATAAAAAAATACTTATTTTTAGGGTTAGGTGTGTTTTTAATCGGATCAAATGCTACTGTTTTGTCCTTGCAATGTTCCTTACTTTGAATGAGATTTATGTGGTAAATGTTCAGGTTGAATGACCGTATCCTGGACTCCAAGAGCCGGTACCTGGATATGAGTGGCAAGGTGGTAGAGGGAGAAGAGTCTCCTAGACTTACTGATGCGACGCCCCCTGCAGATTGGTGGCCAAGTGACTTTGACTCTATGAGCGCAAGGGAGCAGACCTCACAACTTGTGTATCGATCTAGATATCTTACTTTGAGAGATGCTCCTGCTACCTACCCTTTGACCTTGTGGCTTGCTGCTGACCTTGACACACAGGATGGCAGGCATTTGTTGAGAGAAGCCCTAGAGAATCTGGTATTATAATCACTCAAAATAAAAATCATTTTGTAACCTTAATTTAGAAAATAGAAGATACAGTACTTGTTTTTATAACATATACATAAATATGTGCCGGTATATAAAATAAATAAATAAAATTAAGAAGGGGAAAACTATTTTTGAAGAGCTTTTTTTTTTTTTTTTTTTTGTTAATTTTTATTATTTTAATTATTTATTTCAAGTGGGCTCCGTTTTTATCAAAATATACTTCAAATAGTATTTTGTAAGCACATACTATTTTTGTAGGCATATACATTGTTTTGTATACTGATTATAGGAGAAAGAAATGAATGAACACTTTTGAATTTGCACTATAGGCTGTTAATGATTTTACCATTGCTCTCACGTCAGTAGTGGCAGGTGATTTCTATTGCTTTTAAATGTAAAAAAAAAAAAAAAAAAAAAAAAATTAAAAAAATGCATGCAAAATAGATTTAAAAAAATCGTAACTATGTTGTCACATTTTGATAGTTAACTATCAAAATTAGAGAACCTTGCTTTTCATTAATTTTCAATACACGGTGCTCTAATTTCTTTCATACTATTTATATCCCTTTATTTTGGTGTCATCAACCGAAATGATTTTTTTTTTTTCATATAGAATAATACTATTTATTATTATCATACCTGTATATTTAATCATTTATTATTATTTTAATATAAGGCCTGATTAGTGTGCACAAAGTATTAAACAACATTTGTCCATATAATTTCAGCAATCAACCCCTGGAATACGACTTTCATTCCTAGCCAATCCCAGCTCCTCTGACGAGACCTCTCAGCCAATCACTAGACTCACTGTTGCTGCACTAGAGGTGCTCAGTGCATCCAAGGCACGTAACTTCCTGCTACAAATACTACAGGACAAGGTGGCGAGCCAAATTACTTCTGACAACGTCGGTTCTTTGGTCAAGGATTTAGACGTAAGTGGAACATTGGAGTTGTGAAAGATTAAAAAAATATTTAAGGGATAAAAACACAGAGGGGAATTTGAAATAGTGAGCAGTAAGCTGACTCTGTGAGAGAGAAAATAATTTTAATTCAGATCAATATTAAATATGCATAGCTTTTAAGAAGGGTAGCTGCTCATAATAATTATAATAAGCATAGGGTAGTTGGCTTGCATTTCATTAGATGGAGTGGATTTAGCACACCAGTTATTTTAAGTACACTTAGCTTGGTGGTAAATCTAACATCAAAGACGATGCCGCTTTGCGGCTTTCTAAAGGGTAAAAATAAATTGTCAGGTAAAAGCAGCGTTGCCAAATACCTGAAAATCATGAATGAATTCCTTAGGCAGCGGCATTGTCTTTAATGTTAGATTTACCACCAAGTTAAGTGTACTATCCTAAGATTGCTAATTAATAGTACCCCCCCCCCCCCCCCCCCCCGCTAATGGACCACTTGCAATGAATGTTTTTAATTGTTGTAACGTTTTTATGACAATGATTTTTCCATATCATATGCATCTAGAACGTTTAAAATTATTTTAAATAGTTTGTTCATTGCAAGTGGTCCATTAGCATTAAAAGTGAATGACTTTTAAACTATGTAATTGACTTTTGTCCCCAGGAGAGCGACGTGGCACAGATCTCCTCTCTCAGCTCCTCATCTGCAATACTCGGCACTCTCAAGACACACACGTTCTACTGTAACAAAGTACTGTCATTACCAGCTGGGGGGCGTGGCGTGGTGGCTAATGGTCGTATCTTAGGTCCTCTAGAGGACGGAGAACTGCTCAATTCTGATGACTTCGCGTTGCTGGACAAGTTCTCGATGGCGGCACACACGGACAGACTGCAACAAGCACTCAAGAAAGCAGATGAGGCTGCTGATGATTCAGAACCTGGTTAGTAGGAATTAAAATTAGGCCTATACAGTCAACCCAGGTGACATTGAAATACAACCACAGACCTCTGTGGTGTCTAGTGAGATAGGGAAAAATACCACCAATAACCACAATGTTTTTTTTTGATAGATATATTTAAACCTATAATATAAACTAACATGACACCGAGCTCAATTTACATTACATTGTTTATAACTTGTAGTTGAACGTGGCCGCAAGTCAAGTGATCTGCTACTGAGATTGGTTGCACTACTTGTATCTCGACCCCAGACTCGCAGTAGATTTGAAGTGCCATTTGTCAGCGATCAGTTCAGGTAAGTTGAGAAAACACTTACGTAGATAATGACACTCAATCTTAAGGTTAATTTATGTCCACAGCATTTACTATGTTGCAAGTGAAGTGAGGTCACTTTGGCCAAATTTTCAAAAATTATTTATGTACTCTTTAACTAAAGCTCTTAAAAATGTGCAACAAAAATTAAAAGACGGTACAAAAATCAAGCTTTACTGACGTTTTTGTATCTTGTAGGGAGTTATTAATTTTTAAAAATCAGTCAAATTCACCTGATGTGCACCTGCATTGGTTTTAATTGTATAGCTGCTAGATGTGTTGTCATAGTATATGAACATTGTATATTGATAAATGTGTACGTGATTACAGTGTGGTGAAGCTGGAGCCGAGAATGAAAGAGCTACCAACATTTGAAGTATCTGTGATAGTGGACCCAGTGTCACGAGGTGCACAGAAAGTGGGACCAATCTTATCAGTATTACACGAGGCACTCAACTGTCGCATCAAGTTGTTCCTCAATGCTGCGGAGAAACACAGCGACATGCCTCTCAAGAGGTACATAAGCCTCAATCTGGTTTATTTAGAGTTAATTCACTAATTTTTTTTATTTGTTGCCCCCCCCCTTTTTTTTACTTGGGCTAGAAAAAATAATACTAACTAATCTTAAATTTTTTTATTTTTTACTTATTTATTTACTGTATTATTTATTTATTTATTTATTTATTTATTTATTTATTTATTTATTTATTTGTACTGTACCTACTTATTTATTGAACAATGTGTGTACTGTACAACATAAATCTATAGATTCAATTTTTTGTAATGTAAAGATACAGATAGGCTGATAAACATATAAGTAATAGTAGCCTAAACCACACTATTATACATGCTAATCATTGCCCTTGACATAATAGCCCAAACTTAACTGCCTCTAAGTAGATGAGAGGAAATGATACTGATCACACGTCAAACCACATAAGGAACAAATACAATTATTAGTACAGTTATGGTATTTTTAGTGTTACAAATTGTGTGATGAGACCCGTATGCCGCGAAGCGGGTGACAACATTATGGTTTTTCTGATTTGAATTTTTTCAAATTGAAATTGTTCATTTTAAGATACAATTACTAACTGCATGAAACATTGTGATGCAATAAGGATAAATGTAAACCCTGTTCTCCGGCGCAGGAAAAAAAGAAAAAAAAAAAAGCGCTTTGTCATTTAAATTTCATTTAAAAAGCAATCAGTGATTGCCATTTTCTTGTGGAGCTCAAAAAAAAAAAAAAAAAAAAAAAGTGGTTCCAAACACCATTATATTGAAAATATAAATGATGCAACTTTTTTTAAATTTTCTTTCCATTTTTTTTTTTTTTTTTGTTTTTTGTGTAATGAATGTTATGTTGCCTTAATAGCAGTTTAAATTGCATTTTTTTTTTTTAAGCCATCTTATGTTTGTTTTTTCCTTTGACTTTTTTAATCATATTTTATAAGATTACAAAGGCAGGTGAAGGCACTAACTTGGTTCAATGTTTCAGTTTCTACCGCTATGTACTGGAGGCTGAGCCTCAGTTCACCGCTGACGGTAGAGTGGTGAGTGGACCAATAGCAAGATTCCTCAACATGCCTCAGTCAGTGCTGCTCACTCAGAACATGCACCCTCCAGAGAACTGGCTGGTGGAGGCAGTGCGCAGTCCTTACGACTTAGACAACATCAGATTGGAGGACGTCATGAGCTCAGTGCACAGGTAACACTACAACATTGTCTAGCGTTATTTATTTGCATATTAGTTTATAATATTCCATCGTTTTAAGGATTGAATTTTAATGCTAATATCCCTCAAAATCAAAATATCACCTACTGTACACTTTATTAATTTTTTTTTTAAATCAATGATAACTATGAATGATGAAAATTTCAGGGTCCATCACCATCAGGTGAGGGGGTAGAAGATTTATTGAAATTGTCACTGAGCTTTTTGGAAACCAAAATTTTCAATTATTTAAAGATGATTCAAATATCATGTTGCTAAAAAAAAATTTTTAAAAATAAAAAAACTTTTAGCCTAATTACAGCACTTTTTTTTTTTTAAAAGTTGTATTGCCTTTCTCTCAGAATGTGATTAAATTTGTTAGTTAGCTTACATTTGATCTAGTTTCATATTTTATTTAATTGTATATTGATTTATGTATTATGTACGTATTCATCTTTCTTGCAGCGAGTTTGAGCTATCATCATTGCTACTCGAAGGTCACTGCTCGGAGACGTCAAGTGGCACGCCCCCTCGAGGTCTGCAGGTTACGCTAGGCACTAAGCACGAGCCCGTGGTGGTAGACACTATCGTGATGGCCAACCTGGGTTACTTCCAACTCAAGGCCAACCCTGGTGCGTGGCTGCTACGTCTACGACAAGGACGTTCTGTTGAGATATTTGACATCGTCAGGTAGGTTCCGTCACCATCTCTCTACTTTAGGCAACTGGCGGTCCATCAAATTAAATAATTGTATTTACAATTCTTTGGTATTGAGCAAATGTAATATACATGGTTCTCACTTTGTAAATTAATCAATACATTATACATTTCATGTTGTACTGTACATAACGTGTGTTTTTTTTTTTTTTTTTTTTTTTTTTTTTTTTTTTTTTTTTTTCCGGTCCAAATTATTTGTGTGATCTTTGAGCCTAGTCTATTTTGTTATTGATTTTGCTTAAGACTTTCTATTATTGATGTTTCAGTGTTGACGGCTCTGACTCCCCCGCTCGCTCCGAGGACCACCACGTATTGATCTCATCTCTGCGCAGTCACGTGCTCAAGCTGCGCGTAGCTAAGAAACCAGATAAAATTGGTGCAGACTTACTGGCCGAGGAAGAGCCCCCTACTTTGTGGAACTCCATCACAAGGTATGTAACCCCTCATACGTACTTTAATATTAACAATTAACTGCTACTTCATCTAGTTACGAGGTGGAGGCTGCGCTCATTTACTGACCATTTCAGCACAAGCAACAAATCATTTTATATGTCTACATCTAACCAGTACTTATATTACTTCACAGAAATATTAGATAAATTTGTGCTCATTATTTTTTTTTACTTCTGAAAGTGATTTTTTTTAAACTGTTGGTATGCATTTTAAATAAGAGTAAAAAAGGAAGACAACACTTTTTTTTTTATTAATAGTGAGGCCGATGTTGAGTTAAGGATTGGTTTTCTATTTATTTATTTCCTTTGTAATAAGTATAAAAAAAAAGTTAACAGAGATAAGATAGACTTATCTGTTTCATCTTTTAATTGTTATTTACTTAAAGGCATAGACAACATGAAAATATAAACATTTAAATCACAAAACACTTGATGGGACTTACGTAAATAATATTAATTGGTCTCCAAACCCTACTGTAACGCCGTAACAATGATCAGAAAATTTCAATTTATGCAACCCGCAAAACATTTTCATGCTAGTTTTTGCCTGTTTCTGACGTCATAAACAGAAATATTCACGCAAATTGCATACTTTACAGTTTTTTCACACTCTCTTGTGGTGTCACATTTACATTCTAGTAAAAATCATCAGTTTTGTAAATCCCATTTTGTGTTTAATGATTAAAAATAACATTTTGTATCATGTTTTCTATGCCTTTAAAGAGCCCCTGGCCTCTATAACAAAGTTCCTTTCAATGATAAATCATAAGATAATCATGGGTTAATCGTGCTTTAACCCTTTGACAAACCAGGGAGAAAACTTGTAAAGTAGACAACGCGTGCTACAATTTCTATTGTAGACCTAGCATTGATGGCATCATGAATTCCTAAAGTTCGTATAGTTTCTCAACCCCAGTTTTTGAGGCTACAGAAGTGTTGAAGGATATAATATATGTATAAATAATGGTCCCATCTCATGATTTTTTATGTTTTTTATTTAATTTTTAGACGCCAGGAACCCTTTAAGTTACTTGCATTCATCACTTTGAGGATAATCCAACATTAACAAGTGGTTGATCTTTACAACTTTCTATTCTGCCATACATACTTTGCTTCACCCATACTAGTATTTCATGCATCTTCATTTTCATATTAATTACATTCTTCTTTTTAAAGCCCCTCTCTAGGCCTAGAAATATACCTTTTTAATTTATTCAACACAAAATGGGATTTGTAAAAAGATGTTTATTTTGAGCCAAAATTCAATTGCAACGTCAAAAAGACAAATGACAAATGTCAACTAATGCAACCTGCACAACAATTTCTTATGCATTGCGGCCACTCTGACGTCAGAGTGGCCGCATATTGCCTGCTTTACAGACTTTTTGTGCTCTCTTGTGTGTTTACGTTTGGGTCCCCGTGAAAATTAACACCAGTTTCAAAGGTCCCAATATGTTTTCAATGGTATAAAAAGGCATGCTCTTAAGTGTACAGAGGGGCTTTAAAACACTTCAGATCGTACTTGTAATCCTCTCATAAT
Organism: Ecdyonurus torrentis; assembly: GCA_949318235.1. NCBI lineage: Eukaryota > Metazoa > Arthropoda > Insecta > Ephemeroptera > Heptageniidae > Ecdyonurus > Ecdyonurus torrentis. The sequence continues at coordinate 45,404,313 of OX439131.1, read as the reverse complement.
AACTCATCCTTTGTCCATGCTCACATTTCAACGGTCACATGCTTCTCAGTTTAGTTACTTTTGAAGCTAAAAAGTTATAAAATCACAACATAGTGACGATTGTGTAATGAGATAAAAAAAATGGAGTACATTATTTAAATATTTTAAAGTTCACTGTTGTAAAACCAGTGATTAAAACTAAGCGGATCATTTTGTAACGTCGTGATGTTCAGGAGTGACGTGGAGAGACAGGTGTTCAGCAAGCAGCCTGCGTCCTTCTGGCTCGACCCTCTAGCTGCCGTGGCGAGGTGGTGGCAAAGGTGACGACACCTTTCACTTGACTGGGACTACCTTGCTAAGCTGTATCTGCTGCTTGCTAACTCAAGCTTACATCTTTGCACTATTGTGTTCTTACTAACCTCTTCTCTTGTATATATATTCAACTCAATTAATTAACTTCTTAATAATACTATTTTAACATACCAAATATACAAATTAATACTTTTTTTTCCCCCCTTTTAAGATTTTTTAATTTTATTGATCTTTGAGTTACAAATAAATTGCAGAATAAAATACGTACAAAGAAAAAAGACAAATTATGCTGTACAACATAATTTTTTTTGTTGTTTGATGTGGTACTATGTTGTCCAACAGAGAAACTTTGCAACATAGCTTTATTTCTTCAGTGGTGCAAAATAATTTTGCTGTACAGCATAGTTGAGACAACTTATACTAAAGTCTTAAAAGCATAGAACACCTTAAAAAAATATATATATATATACCCTATATATACGTCTAATATCCTAACATACTGAAATCAATGTAGATTTTCAGGTATGCTAGGATATTACCTGTCGTTAGACAAGTTTTTTTGTTCAGCGTGTTCTACACCTTTAAGTAGAAGGTTACCAAACTGTAGTCACAGTTCAAAGTAGCGTAAACAATTTGATCAGTCTCTTCTTTCTGTGTAGATAAAATAAAATAGATACCAGGATCAACTAAAACCATTGTGTGAATGCTCCTTTATTTTTATACCCTCTATTATTATTATTAGATCGGACGCAGTAAATACTTCACAATATTTTACTTTAATTACTTGTACCTATGTATTTAGTTTCATATCTTTTAAAATGATTACAAGCTTATTTATTTCTAGATTAATTAGAACTACAACTATCGTGTCTATTGAAATAAGTAGAAGTATTTATCATCTGTGGTCTGCTATAATGTCCTCTACCTTAAAAAATGACCTTGAAATAGCTAGATTTTTTTTTTTTTTTTTTTTTTTTTTTTTTTTTTTTTTTTTTGCTGCAAATGACTTACAATGGAGGAAGAAGGAAAAAAAAAATGAAAAAAAATTTAATATTGATTTAACATTTTTTTCCCCAGGTCAAATGGACAAAGGACAATATAGTGAAACCATGTTGGTGTTAATTTTATGCTTGTACAAAATGTCCATTGTTAAATTATTAATGAATTTCTAGGTCAGTTGTAATGCCAGATTAGATGGTAGTGTGTATATAATATACCCTATGTTTGTATATGGTAGTGTGTAGAGAAAGAGAATGACTCCTGATTTCTGTATACAGTACGTTCATCCAGGGTGGTAGTGGTGGTGCAGGGGAGGAAGCGAGAGAGGAAGAGAGACTGAACATCTTCTCACTGGCCTCGGGACATTTGTACGAGCGTTTCATACGTATCATGATGCTGAGTGTCCTCAAACACACCAAGTCACCCGTCAAGTTCTGGTTCCTCAAGAATTATCTATCGCCAACCTTCAAGGTAGTGGATCAAACATAATTTAAACATCAGAATTTAAAATTGGATTATTTAAATCAAGCAAGGATGGAGTAAAATATAAAATTGTATTTAAAGACATCGTAGTAGGATCAATAATAAAGAAAAGGATAGAATTACCAGCAAGAAGAACTACCAGTAGAAGTTCTATGGAGAGCTTGAAGTCTTATGTGGCACATTGTTTTGTCATTAAAAAATCTCATTTCATAATTTTTTTTTTTTTTTATAACAAAACACTGTGCCACGCGAGACCTCAGTGGTAAGGCCTTTGCTGGTACCTAATTCTATCCTTTTCTTTATTATTGATCTTAACCATGATGTTTTTTTTCCCCTTAAATTAATCGTAGTTGCTTGTACTAATTAACATAGGGCTTACATTGATTTTGGTTGAAAATGATTTACTTAACAGTAAACCAACCTGAAAGTGTAGTACATGTTTACATTATTATTTGTTTACTATTAACTGTAGATATAGGCTATGTTACATATTAACATTATATTTTGAGCTTCAAAAAAAAAAAAAAAAAAAAAAACTGTTATTTGATATGGCCTATTATTTCTTATTGAAATTGGACCATGCTATGCTACAATATGTACAGCTCTGGCCAAAAGTTCCCGAACGGGGCAGCGGCGGCCGCTGCGTTTTCTCATAAAGATAACATAGTGTTGTTGTGGGTTGCCTATGCAAATCGTTCGGGAACTTTTGGCCAGAGCTGTACCTATAAAAAAAAGTGCTTTTACTAGTACCATATGGTATCACTAGATCAAAACGGTTTAATTGATTTGTATATTGTAATTGTTCAAAATATTAGTTGTCATCATATTTTAGAGCTCAATCAAAATTGGTACAAAAACTGTTAAAGAAAAAAATAAATTGTTTTGTTTTTAATCCAAAATTGCTTGCTGAGACACAAATATAATGGATATTGTTTGTTTAGGATTTCCTGCCTCACTTGGCGAAAGAGTACGGCTTTGAGTACGCTCTCGTGGAGTACAAGTGGCCGAGATGGCTGCACCAGCAGACTGAGAAACAACGTATCATCTGGGGCTACAAGATCCTCTTCCTTGACGTGCTCTTCCCTCTGGACGTCAAGAAAATCATCTTCGTAGATGCTGATCAAGTGAGCAAATATATCAGTGCTTCATTATAGCAATAGAAACAATAAGAGATTTCAAACCATAGAGCCTAATATGAAATTGGAAATAATTTCAATTATGTTGGCTGGTGATTTATTAGTAATTGATCATTCCTCAAAGTGACAAAGTGACAATTTGCATTAGAGAATGACTGCAAGTTATTTAGTTCATTCTGATAAAATATTTAAAAATTATGTAAATTTTTCAGCCAGTACAACAAGTTTTAGTGTTTTCTGACTACATACTAGAAGAATTCCAACTTAATCTTTGAAAATGCTCTAAAAAGCCACCAGTTAATAGCTAAATAATAATAATACTGTAATAATAAATTTTGTTTAATTTTAATTCTGTTGTTGTACAAAGTACAGCGTAACAGCCAAATTTTAAGTTTTTTTTCCCCCAGCTGTATTATTTATAAACTGTCACTTTGGACATTTTTGAAAAATTAATTAAAAGTACTTTAATCAGTGGTCACAAGTTATATATAAAAAAAAGTTGTATGGTTCTGCATTTTACCCTCTATTCAAATGTATCGGAATAACAAAATTAGTAATAATATTAATTTATTAAACACCAAGGTGTACATATACATACATAGATACATTGCACTCTACAAGTCTACAGTTTTGCATAATGACTTAATGATAGGGTCTGAGATGGACAATGAAGTAAGTGGTACCTAGTACATAGGCCACCACATAACAAACATACACATTTATCATTACACTTGTGATATTCTTTAATCTGACAGATTACATGGTGGAAACCATGCACCGCATAAATTAGTAATAACAATATTAGTAAACTTGTTGTCATTCTCATTGTGTTTCTTATGACAAGCATGCCAGCAAATCAGTGGTAAAAAAAAAAAAAAAAAAAAAAAAAATCAATGTTTTGGTTTCCTGCCTTCAAAATAAGCAAAATTACTATTAATTAATATGCATTTGTAAAAGCTATGAAAGCTTAAAATATCATGACATTATAATGAAATTGCATTGTTAAACATGCACTAATAAATAAAATGTCTTGTTTTGTAGGTGGTTCGCGCTGACCTGAAAGAGCTTAGAGACCTTGACCTGGGTGGTGCTCCCTATGGTTACACCCCCTTCTGTGAGAGCAGGACTGAGATGGACGGCTTCCGCTTCTGGAAGCAAGGATACTGGCGGAATCATCTTCAAGGTCGCAAGTACCACATCAGCGCGCTGTACGTGGTGGACTTGCGCAAGTTCAGGCGTGTTGCTGCGGGAGATCGACTGAGAGGCCAATACCAAGCCCTCAGTCAAGACCCTAACTCGCTCTCTAACTTAGATCAGGTATGGAAAAATGAAGTGTAAATAATTATTGCAGAACATATCTAAAAAAATCTTACCAGGGTGAAATTGAAAGCCAATCACAGACCAGCTTTCAAAGTGCTCTGTGTCTAGTGAGATAGGGAAATGTGAAAGCTTGCACATGATTGGAGTTTGAATTTTACCTCACATTTTCCATTGCAGCCTGGTTAACTGGGTTATGGGGGTTGATATCACAAATTTCATTGATTTAGTTAACTTTTTAAGCCTAAACTATGTGACTTTCATAACTACGTATAATGTTTATTGTTTTAGATTTAGTGATGATTATTCATGTATAAAAAGCATTCTGATCAATAAATTTGAAACAATATTAAAATTTTACATTTCGAAAGTTATGAATGCTAATTTTTACTGAGATTTCAAGTACAGTTAGAAAATTTTGTCATGTTTCTGATTTTTGCTATTATGAGGAATTTTAACTTTAAAAAAAAAAAGTATACATTGAGAAATGAAATGGATCATGTGGTATGTTTTGTTGTTTTTCAGGATTTACCCAACAATATGATTCACCAAGTGGCCATCAAGTCACTGCCTCAGGAGTGGCTGTGGTGTGAGACGTGGTGTGACGATCAGTCCAAGACCAAGGCTAAGACTATTGATCTCGTAAGTCATAGTTAACCTCTGCTTTGGTTTATCATCGTAAATTTAATACAAGTTCAATTAAGTGACACAACGAAACTCTGATGACATATTTGATTGATAAATAAGTTTATTGATCAAAGGATTACAAAAGGATTAAAAAAAATAATGGAATACTGTAGTGGAATAGATTTGAAAAAATAGGGAATGGGAAACTAAGCTGTTAATTGACAGGGACGTCGTGCATGAAGGAGAAGATATTCTACCTCAGTCTGAAACTAAACTTGAGACAAATTTAAATTTTTCTGTTAAAATAAAAAAAAAAAAAAAAAAAGCATATTTACTTGGATCGAGACTCCAAAATTCCTGCATAGTAAGTTTGGTGTTTAAACATTTAATTGGTGATTTCAGTGTAACAACCCCTTAACGAAGGAAGCCAAACTGACAGCCGCCATGCGTATCTTGCCTGAGTGGAAGGATTACGATAACGAGATTAAACTTGTCCAGGAGAGAATCAACTCTGAGCATCATCACCAAAACAAACCAGTAAAAACATCAGGTCAGTAGTTGTGCATTGTTTATTTATTACTTGGTGGGAGGGGGGACTAAATCTATTGTAAATGATCATGATCACAAAATTTGGGTACAGTACTTTGGTTTTACATGGTGTATCTCCTAATTTAAATTTAAATTAAAATGTGTGTGTGTGTGTGTTTGGATTTAAAATAAAAAGCTATTATTATTATTCCGAAATTTTATAGTTTACTATTTTTAAGGAAGTTTGACATAAAATTGTGTAAAATGTAAAAGTATTTCTAATACTAAAAATTCCTATTCATAATAAAAAAAAATTAATAATAATAATAGTAGTTTAAAGTTAGTCCATGTAGCATGCTGAATTTCTTTTGAACAATTATTAATATATAAATTCTCATATCCTATTTAGAGTACTCTAGAAGGGGGGAGTATACGCGATCCAGCAGAATTTTTAAAGCTCTTTCATTGGTTGTTGAAATCAAAAATTCAAATCTGATTGGCTGGTATGCCCAAAAATTTCATTGTTGTCGGTCAATGTTATTTAAATGGGGGTTTTTTGTTTCTGAAAATGACCGTAAGTAATGGGGAAAAATTAGATTTTGAACACTCATAAAATTTTACCAAAACGTTGTCACATCATGAAACTTTCACAGATGAAACTTTATTATTTGGCCAAAAAAATAACATAAATTCAAAAGTCGTAATAATTCGCAAATACCGTTATTTACTGTTTACTTTTGTTCTCTTTTTCGAGAACGCTGTAGTTTTCAAGCAAGCACAAGATTTTTGAGTTTGTTTACATTTTATTTTTCATTGTTGGAGCGCATTAGCCAATGAGCGTTGAGTATTGATTTTCAAAATATGATATTTTTAAAGCTTAACAAAATTTAATTTTTAGTAAACTGAGGGTTTTGAAATTTTAGACAAAAAATCGCCATAAAATGAAGTTTCTTTTGTGAAAATTTCGATGCTGTAACTTCCTTTGTTCAATAGTTATGACGTTTCAAAATCGCGATTTTTCCCATTACTTACGCGATTTTTCGTGATCAAAAAACCCCAACTAAGGGTGCGCGTATACTCCCCCCTTCTAGAGTACTCTAATCCTATTCATTAATTTCTAATGTACACTTGCTATCTCTGAAAACGGCCATAAAACTATTTCACCTGAAAGTATCACCTGTAGCATCTTACGGAATAGAGATTTTCTGGTCATATCTAACTATCACAGACTTCAACTTATTAGAGTCTGTAAAATCTCATTTCCTTAAGAGAGCAATGTGCCTCTCAAAATATGCAAAATCCAGACTAGTTTATGAACTTTCAGGAGAGGAGTTATATGTACGTGAGCTGAGATTAAAATTTAATCTGCCAGAAACTGAAAATTATACTAAGTTTGTCCAGATTAGAGAAAGTAAAACTGATGATATTAATCTATCATTTTATAATACACCATCTTTTAAAAATGATACATGGAAAATTCAAATCAGAGAAATCGTAATATTATCACCCGCTTCGCGGCACACGGATTTCATCACAAAATTTGTAACACTAAGGAATATCATATTTGTACTAATAATTGTATCTGCTCCTTGTGTGGGATGTCGTGTGATCAGTATCATCTCCTCGCATGTTCTAGGAGACATTTAAGTATGGCCTACTGTGCCGAGGGCACTGATCAGCATGTATAATACTGTTATTTGATCTTGATATTATATGTAATGTTTATGAGTTGAATGTTTAGATGTATGTTGTACACGCATTGTGTTTAATAAAAAAAAAAAATATGTAGTTATTTGACTGTAAATGCATTTTGAGCATTTAATATTTAAACTTCTGTCTCTCTCACCAATACAAATATGATGAATAAAATGTTTTCAATAACAAGTTTCGACATACTGCAATATTTGCAATAACAAAAAAAAAAATACAATAATGCATTTTTTTTTTTATTTATTAAACACAATGCGTGTACAACATACATCTAAACATTCAACTCATAAACATTACATATACCTAATATCAAGATCAAATAACAGTATTATACATATGCATATTTTGAAATATAATATCAAATCATTTTTTAACCTAACACAACTATATATATTGTCATAATGTGATGAAATGCATGTTTGTTTGTTTCAGATTTCGAGCCACAGCCTCACATAGAGTTGTGACATCATCAATTCAAAGTCATTTTCATTTGAGAATTAAAAATAATAAATTTATTGTCCTTCATAAATATCAAAAGTTTTATTTCAATCTTCTTTTACCAATTTTTTTCCCCTAATATACCGGTAGCTATTATTAAAAAAAATTAAAAATATATGTATATAGGAAAATAAACTTAAAAATATCAGCATACTATTTGCAGAGCCTATATAATATAAAGTTTTGTCTGAAGAAATTTTAAATTTCTGTTTATAAATACAATAATTTCCATTTATATATTTTTAAAAAACAAAATTAAAATAAATTAGTGAAACTTTATTGATAAAGTTTTTTTTAATTAGGTTATTATTTTAAAACCTTTTATTATCATAATAGTTATTTGATTTGATTTTTGGTGGGTGGCTGGGTGGGGGGTTTCCTCACTTAAATTTAACTTTAGAAAAGCTGCGTTTCAACAAAGAAACCTGCGAATTGCTTATTTTGCAGCTCTAATGAGTTATATAAAAAAAAAAGTTGCATAAAATTATTCTTTACTTTTTTTTTTTTTTTTTTAATAATAAAAAAAAAATAGAAAATTTTAATAGAAAAATTTGCAACATTCAGTAAAAAAAAAAAAAGGAACAAATATTTAGATATAAATAAATTTGTAAGATAAAAAAAAAGTCTTTATTTGTACATCAATACAATTTATAATATACTGATCTGATTTGAATACATAGATATTAAATTAAACATAAAATAATTTTATAAAACTTGAAAATACATACAAAAAAATATATTTAACATAAAAATCAAAAAAATAATTTTTTGAAGAATAAATAATAAACAAGAAAAAAAAATTATAATTACAAAATATTTTACGTCTACGATTTTTACCAATTTCTAAATAATAGCAAATTTTTCTTATGTACAGCAAAGAAATACTTGATAGAAGAAAACAATCAGAAAAAATTAGGGAATGTGAGATAGTGAGCTTTATTAAAGGCGTAGAATACCTTGAACAAAAAACATGTCTGAATATCAACTTTGATTTGGCCAGCGTCATATATTTCTAATTTATTTTCCATTCACAAAATGACGCTGGCGGTCACTGACGTCACAGCTCGCCTGGTCCACGCGCGCGTAAACCGGGCAAGCTGTGACGTCAGTGACCGCCAGTGTGACATTTTGTGAATGGAAAATAAATTAGAAATAAATGACTCCAGTCAAATCAACGTTTATTTTCAGGTTTGTTAGGATATTACGCAATTTTTTTGTTCAAGGTGTTCTACGCCTTTAAGGATATTACAAGATAATAAGAATATTAAGTACGTTCCCAGAAATTTAAGCTTCCTGCTTAACAAAAGTTTTGAAATTGTTTTCTGATTGGTCGAAGTATCACGCTACGCCGCCTGCGAACCTAGGCAACCCTTTGACACCCTGTGTTAAGCAGGAAGCCTACATTTGTAAGAACGCGCTTCATTCGTCAAAATTCTCTAAATGGACCAATATGAGCGGTTAATATACATTCTTTTTTAAAATTATGCTATTTTGGATTAGGTTAGAAATTATTTTCTCTCGAGATTTTATAGTTTGATTATTCTTAAATAAATAATTGCTTATTTTATTTATGTATATAACCAAGAACTGCCATTTGAAATGGTCACAGCAAATTCCCAAATTCTCCTGTCTGGAAAGAGTTTCTTTCAGTTTATTATAAAAACTCACTGTATTTCTCATTGCCCAATATATTCTGTCAATATCTTTTTTAATAGTAAAAGTCTATTTTTTTCTTTAAAAAATATTATAAAGTTTACACTTTTTTTTATGATATAGTTTTCTTGACAAGGGTGTGCAATTTAAATAATGCTGTTCGTAAACCCTGTTCTCTGCACCAAAAATGACGATCGCCTTTGGTTATTCAAATGGAATGCGCATTTTTTGGTGCAAGAAAACAGGGTTTACGAACAACACTACTGTATCATTTTTTACTTGTATCATTTACGCGAAGATTTTTAAAAGGTGAATACGTATAGCAGCTGTAATAAACCTATATGATCTGAAGTAATGGAAAATCTGCCCAGTGAATCAACAAAAGAGAAAAAATATCACGTCATATTAATTTTCTTATTTTTAATGAAAAAGAAAACTGTTATTGGATTTTTTTTTTTTTTTTTTTTTTTTTATGAAGATATAGTTTTGACATTTATTATTGCACTTCATTGGTGTGCTTCAAATTTTTAAAAGACGTGGAATATTTCACATCACAAAATAGTAAAAGAATGTCAAAAGTTAAAATCATCAGGTTTTTACATATTACAACACTGCTGTGATTTGAGAAGGATTATGGAAGCTTTTGCACATACTATATGACAATGTGATGTAACGTCGAACTGGGCTTTTATGTACATTTATTATAGTTACAATCGTGACGTCACTGGTTCACAATCATGTGGACATGTATAATATTTATATCTTCAGACAGTGACGTACACCTCTCTCACATTGTTTGCTACTTAAATCGGCCAAATTAGTTCACAATTATCGCACTTCACTTAATATGTTCACAATTATGACGCAACCATGGTTCACAATAAGTTACAGTAAATAACATTTATCTCTATAGTCACTTAATAAGTTAAAAGTCCCTGGTTCACAACCATGCTGCGGTACATTGTATATTTAACTAACAAGGACGTATATATATCTCTTCATCGTTCAATTTATAATTAAATTGATACACAATTTTGTTATGATCACGTTATGGTGGTTCACAATAAGTTATAGTGGCGTCACTTTAGTCATTATATGTTCACAATTTTGACGTCACTGGATTCCAATCATGCTGGCACATTTTATATTTAAGACGTTCATACCTCTCATCGTTCAATTACTAAATTGGTTCATATTATAACGTTTATGGTGGTTCACAATAATTTATAGTACCGTCGCTTATATAGTTACTAAATTGATTCACAATTATGACGTCACTGGTTCACAACCACGCTATGGTACATTTTATATTTAACAAACACTAAATTGGTCCACGTTATATGTGGTTCACAGCCACTAAATTGGTTCACAGACAATAACTTGCCTTGACGTTACGCTTGCATACCTTACAGTCGACAAAACAACACCACTTGTACTTGCAATGACATCTCTCAAAGCGTTCCTCAGATCTAGTCATGTGACCACGACCACAACACATACTCGAGCAAGCGTATAACCCAGGACTTGCCTCTTCACTGGCGTTGCACATTCTGCAAACATCAAGCAAAAATTATTTAGAAAAAAAGAAAGAAAAAATTAATTAAATCATATACACTCTAAAAATATTGCTCATAATAATTAATAATAACATGTTTTTTTTTAGAGATCGCATAAAAGGTACAAACCCATACGTACTGTGCATGGTCCTTGCATTAAAAAAAAAATCTGTATTTCAATAATCAATTAAAATAATTTTCATTAATTGATTATAATATTAATATTTATTTTCTGTATACTATAGAAGAACAAGATACACGACAGACAAGATGCATTCAAGTCTTGTATCCATAGGGTCATTATGTCATTAAATTATAATATTATGCATGTTATTCTTTTTAAATATACATTCATAATTCTGATTTTTATTTTCCTACTCGGCTATAACACAAAATAATAAATATATATATGCTCCGATTTCAAAAATATTCATATAGATAGTAATAATCACTGTGTATGCAATTATAAAGAGGGGCATGCAAATGTACACTTAAAAAAATGATAATAACACCATAACAATTAACAGTAGATATCAAATTAAAAACTTTGATCTGATATTGTAAACTTTCTTTTTATTATTATTATTTTTTTAATTGCAAGTATAAAACAAAAGTTTATCATATCGTTCAATTATAGCTATGATATATGGAAATTCAATGAATTCAGCTCTAATATTATATGCATACTTTCAACAAACATTGAATCCCGTTCCGGAAGAGTTTATTATATATATATATATATATATATATATATATATATATATATATATATATATATATATATATATATATATATATATATATATATATATATATATATATATATATATTCTATATATATATATATAAATGAAAAATTGTAAAATATTATCATAATATAACTAATGTTGTATTTAAAAAAAAAAGTTTAAAACATCCGTGGATTAAAATGTAGACGTTTTGCAATTATAAGAGAAATTCTAGCGATGATTCTTTTGCTCTTACGTATAATTAATAGAAGAGATATGCTAGGCACGTAATACGTATTAATTTTTAGTTACACAAACACAAATATACGTTATAAAATTTTTACTAAATAAAATTTTTGTATAGAAAATTTTAATTTCTTTTCTTTAGCAACGACACAATAAAAATTTTATGTCTGAGAAAAGAATGTTTACTTTTTTTATATATATATTATGTATTACGACGAAATAATTTTTTTATACAAATTGTTAGAAACATTGAAATTTTTTAAATAAAGAAATTTAAACTTTTGCAGTACCGTTGATTTTTATTATTAATTTTTTTTTGTACAGAATTGATTTTTTTATTATTTTAATATTATTTTATTTGTTTATTTATTTAAGTTTATTAATCAATTTATAAATGACATTTTTATTTATCAATTTCATACAAAAATAATTAAAATTTTTAAATAAAGAAATTTCAGAATTGTATAGTGACCGCATTATTGAAGTTTTATTGCGTTGATAATTATTATTTATTATTAAAGTATATTTACTTAGAAGCATTAAAATCTTCAAATAAAGAGGAGTTTAATGTTTTAATGAGCTATTTTGTTAATTGTAAATTGATTTTAATGTATGATTATTTTATTTTAGTAGAAAAAGGGCTGAGAAATATAATATATTTTACGTACGAGTTTTTTTTTATATAACAACGATCATTCCTATGCATTCGTCTCTCTCTCTCTCTCTCTCTCTCTCTCTCTCTCTCTCTCTCTGCAGAAAAATTCCGCGAAACAACAACTTTTTGCTGTGATGACAAAAATGTGAGCTACATTTATTTATTTTTATTCCCAAGCTTGTTATAAACTCTCCGCGACCAGTCAGTCACAATGTTGAAATAACGAAACATTTTTAGGCTTCCATCAGGCAAAAAGAAAAACTGGTATGGTCCCCCTTATTGGATAGACAGGTTTTCAAATAATAAACGTTAATTTTTTTTCTTTCTTTCTCTCTGTTTGTGGCAATCTCGATGGTGACGACTTCTGTCTTTTTTTTTTCTTCATCTCAGCTGACAAAATCGTCCAACTGACAAAACTTTTAAAATTTATTCAACATTGCAAATATTTACAGTTTATATACATACTCGCTTTTTTTTAAAAAAGAAATAATTAATTACAAGAAAAAGGCAATTTAATAAAAATTTATTTTATACTTCTTAATGTACGCCCATTACATGGATATTTTATACATATATATATTTTTTTACTTTAGTGTAAAATATGGGACAAAAAATTAATTTATATGTTTAAAATATATAACGTGTGAGCGTTCATTTAATTTTGAAATTCTAAAGCTTGCTCTATTAAGCCTACGCCTTACTTTAATAAGACAGAAACAAAATGTATATTTGTAATGATTTCAAGTGGCTTGTATGTACGATTTTGTGCTCACGTGTTTCAAAGGGAAATAGAGAGAGAGATCGAGTTTAATATACTGTACTAATATAAAATATAGAAATCTGCAAGAAAAAATTAAAAAAAAAAAAAAAACGCTGATTGAACTAAATAAAAAATAAATTACGTAATTTATGCTGCATTAAATAATTCCTTTATTAGAGCACAAATGTTTCTATTTTGCAATAGCATAAGTATTTATGCTGAAAATCTTTACACCTACATGGACAAAAATAAATACGTAATATTTATTCTACCTCATTTTCAATGCAATTCAATTTCATGTTCAATGCAGCATAATTTATACTATATTGCAAAATAACTATATGTTACAAGGCACACATTATGTTGTACAATCAGTGCGGTAAAAAATGAAATTGTATTGGCTTAATATGCGGCCATTCAATGCAATCAGATGGAGATTTCAGTTGACGCAAAACTCTATCTAAATACATGTTATTCCCATATGCCAATAGAATTTCATTTTTTATTGCAATGACCGTACAGTATAATTATTTATGTTGTTCTAATTTAGCATTTATGCTAGAATGATATAAATGCAGCATAAATTACGTAATTTATTCTTTCAGTGTTTGCTAGTTAGTATTATTCGCTAAACAATATAACATATAAATTATGTTTTTATGCATAAACGCTGCTGTTTGATGTATAGCGTAATAATTACGCATTTAGTTTTTGTTTTTGCAGTCCATGTCTGAAATTATATATAATATATATTTTAACCTTTATAATGAGAACATTGTATGCGTATTCAATATTGTCTCTTGTGGTGTGATTTAAAATATATTTCTCTTATTTCAACAATCGTTTAGTTTTCGTCCAAAATGGATCCGGCACTCTTATAACTTTTATATGCGTTTTCTTATATATTATTTTTATTTAATGCATATATATATACGGAAAAAAATAAATATGCAATAATTATACACTATAGCTCATTTTCAGCACAATTTATTTCACATATATCACATATTCCTTGCTATATATATGTTATACCTTGTACTGCATTTATAATAACTATTTTACTATGTTATTATACACGATGCATGTTTACATGCATTCTATGACGACGCACAGCATTCGGGAGGTGCATGATGCATGATCGATGTGATTGAACCGACTAGCCTGCCTAAACGTTTCCACGGTTCCTCTAGGCTGTCATGGTGAATGCCGGGCTTTGTACTTAGGCCGTGGCCGGCTCGTGTGTGCTTTTTCATTGATTGGAAAGTCCTTACCTGTCGATAAGACAATGTCTTGACTGGGATTGGGGTTGGTGTAGCACGATATCACAATATGGCAAGCAAAAAAGAAAAACATAATGTTGTACAGTCTATTTATTTGTTATTCTAATTCTAATTTAGCATACATTACGTAATTTATTCTTGTCGTGTAAAGGCTTTTATTAAAAAAAAATGAATAAACTTATGCCAAAACTATAGTTTGAGTGGATGCAGTGTAATTAAGTATACAAAATCTAGTACAAAACCTAGGTTTCTAACCATACTCACCATATAGGTAATTTAATTACTGTGGTTTCTAACTAGCACCTTGGATGCAGTTTTTTTTGCTGGAAATACTTTGTTTTGACATTTGTGTCTTTTAATTTGATTTTGTATAGAAGTCTCAAATTTTTGAACGCGTGCACGTGTGGCTGGGATTAAAGAAATTTTTTATTTTATGTCCTCTACTAGAATTAATGTCAATATTTTATACATTACATAAATAATTATGCTATGCAATACAGTAAATTATTCCAGTATAGCATAGATTATGTTTTTATGGATAAATAAAAAAAACTAAATTACTACCTTTTTTTTGTAGATTTAAATTAAAATTTAAATAATTGTTTTTTAAATTTGTGTTTAAGATGTTAACTTTTCATTTGTTTCAATTGAATCCAAATTATGGTTTTAGGGGGTGATTTAGAGTATAATATTACTTAGCCCCAAAAACATTAACACATGCAGTCAAAGTTCTCATTTAATTTTGAACGCGCGTTTAATTTTTTTTTAACTTAAAACAGAAAGAGAGTGAGAGACACTATATATTTTAAACCATTTAATATTTTAATAGTTACCAAAAAAACTTAGAGAAAAAAACTTTTGAACGTTCATCATATTTCATTAAAATTTCTCACTACAAAACTAACAATTAAAAACCGCTTAAATCTGTTTCATGAATTAAAAAATATTATACTGTATATATATAAAAACAAAATTAAAAAGGTGTTTAGGAAAGAAAGAAGAAAAAAAAAAAAAAAAAAAAAAAAAAAGGACAAGAGTTTTTACATTATTGAGTTATTATTGAAGTAAAACAATAATTACTGTAATTGCAGAGTAAGTATAATAACAGAAAAAAAAGTAGTTGAAGACTTAAAAAATAGTTGGAAGAAAAAAAAAAACGTATATTATAACGACTTGGAGCAATTTAGAGTGCCTCAAGGTGCGAAGAAAAAAAAAGGCTCAAGGATTCCGAAAGAGTTTTAAAGTCTGTTAATAGCCGACCATAACAGAGCTTCATGCTTGATAATTACATGTTTGTGGTCGCCGGGCGTTAGTTTAGGGCCCGGGGGAGTAAGCACGAAGTATAAGTACGTACGGCCATGGAGTATGATAAACACCACGCCTCCTATATATAGACCCCAACCCATTGCAAGTCTATATAGCCAGCCAGCCATCCAGCTTGCCTGCATGCCTAGGAGCAATCGTGAATAATCATTGAAGCCCTCTTGATCACAAAGAATGATAAACATTTGGTATTTGAGTGTACCGGCCTAACATTAAATATATATACCTTCATTTTTACGCTTCATTTTTACATCATAGACGTAATAAAAATCATGATTTTTTTTTATTAAAAATATATATTGATTATTATTTTATATAAGATTTTTATTTTTTGATAATATTTTGACCTGGGTCAAAATAAAATAAAGGAAAATATTTGTGGTATAATATGATGAAGTATATCTGTGATGGTGAGAGAAGTGGATAAGTATGATTATTATAACGAGTCATAATTAATATGCTTGATTAGAGGTGTGGGGGCAGAAAGAGAGAGAGAGAACGTTTACAATTTTAAGAACCTGTTACAATAACATTTCGATCTTTATCACTTTATGCTTATTTATTTCAAGAACATTTATTAAAACGATGGAGCTACAAAAAAAAAGTATGTACCTTTTTATTTTTTTTTTCCAACTTGTTATATAATAATTCTTCAACTACTTTTAAAGTAATTAATAAAGTTTTTTAAAGTGTTAAAATAATTTTTTTTTTCACTCACTTAAGCCATGTAGGTATATAATAATTCATATTATTATTATTTGTTTTTTTCAGCCTTTTATAATAACGCAAATAATTTTATTGAAAGCTAAAAATGTACTTACAGAATTTATTTAAATATTATATTTTATGATGCAAAATACATTTATTTAAATTGTCAACCTATTAATTAAACTATATGATAAATTATTTGTGTAAGAAATATTTTATATATTATATATAGAATTAACTTCGTCTTGCTGGCCTTCTGATTTCTTTTTATCAAGTTTTGGACACTCGCTTGCAAATTATTTTTTTTATGATGCCTTTGCTTGCATACTACTATTTCTCAACTATTACTTAGCTATTTCTTAGCTATTCATTCATTCATTCATTCATTCATTCATTCATTCATTCATTCATTCATTCATTCATTCATTCATTCATTCATTCATTCATTCATTCATTC
>OX439131.1:45209858-45382358 GCA_949318235.1 Ecdyonurus torrentis | reverse complement strand
GCTCTAGCAACTACGTGAGCCACGGCAGCTGAGCTTAGAGCGTACACGAATGCTTGCTCACGAGTTCCTGGTAATCAAACATAATTAGAGAATTTTTACTACAGTACAATTATTGTTGTTATAGTTGATCATTTTTATTAATATTTGGTAGGGGAAAAATATCAGAATATATTAATGAACGTATTTACTATTGAATAATATTCATGAATATTACTGAATATACATTGTACTACAAAGCAGAGGCTCAAGGGACCAGAGAATACTATTTCTCTTATTTATAAAATTAATGCACTACTATATGATCCTGTATCATAAAAAATAAAAACTGGTCTACACTGGCTTTACTGGTGCTACCAGGGTCGGACTGGCTCGAAAAGGCCCACTCAGGAAGAGACCAGAGAGGGCCCACTGGGGGGGTCTGGGGGGGCGCAGCCCCCCCCAGTCAAAGGGGGTTCCGGGGGGCGAAGCCCCCCGGAAAATTTTAAGACACGCCCCTTTTTTGAGGAAAAAATATCTTAAAAAGGATGCTTTTATTATTTCTTTGTTTTGCAAAAAAAAAAAAAAAAACTTTTTTTTTTCACTTTTTTCAGTCAATTTTACATAAGTTAATATACGATGAAAGAGTAAAAAACAAATGAAAAATATAAAAGAACGAAATATTATCTATTAATTTAGTAAATGTCATATATTTTACTTAAATTTACATAAAACTGTAACGTAATATTTTATTTAATTCATCAACATAAATTCAAATGTGTGCAACTTTTATTTTTGAAATAATTATAATTATCACATGCAAAACTTATTGCGAAAATATTTTATGATACTTTGAAATTTGTTTGGATCCATGCAGCTTAATCTTTAAATATAAACCATAATTTTATTTATTTATTTTTAAATTATAGCCAGCAGCAATAAGGAATTCGAATCTAAAAAAAAAAAAAAAAAAAAAAAAATCATATTCTAAAAGAGAACATTGTCCCGAATTTTAGAAAATTGAAAAATGACGTTATGCTTGATAACTTTTATATGTCTGGGCATAGTAAAAAGCGGCCAATCACTGTGAGGCCATTTTACGTCTTTTAAAAATTAATTAAAAATACTAAATGAACTAAAAATTAAAAATTTCACATATTTATCGATTTAGGACAATTTGTCCTCTTTTATATAAAATGTTTTTTATTAAAACTACCCCTTAAAATTTCTTGGTATTCCCTGTATTCCTCTTTGTTCTGTAATAGGTAACAGCTTAATATTCTTCTTCCACTTACAATCTCTCTCTCTCTCTCTCTCTCTCTCTCTCTTTCTTTTCTTTTCTTTTCTTTTTTTTTTTTTTTTTTTTTGCGACACGATCGTTAATATTTTTTAGTATATGAATTAAATATTTCAGTCAATTTTGCATTATTATACTTTTTAATCTCTCGTAGATTAAAAAAAAAATCTTAAAGGTTGAATACTGGAAAATAAATTAACCTAGGTTTCGGAAGGTGTTGAGATAAGAGAATAGTTCATATAGTTCTTGGGCAATGAAATAATTAAGTAAATATAGTAAATAATAAATCGAAATTACACCATTCACGTATTATTGATGAGGGCTTTAATTTAAGATGTGAAACAAATAATAAGTATGTGTGTAATTTGATGGAATTTTTAAATGTTTTTTTCCAACTCTTTTCCTTTCAACTTTCTTCTTCTCCTTCTCCTTTTTTTTTTTTTTTTTTTTTTTTTTTTTCATTTTTCATTTTTGTTTATTAGCGAGCAAGGGGCCCCCAGACCAGGGGGGCCCGGTCAGGAATTCCTGACCAACTTAAATGACCAGTCCGACCCTGGGTGCTACACTATTAAATTATTAAAAATATATATATTTTATAATATTATTGATTTTTTTGCCACAAATGAACCATGCAATGTACACTAATTTGTTTTAATTGTTATGAATGTACATTTGCAATGTTGACATATATATGTTCTACTCCGTAAAAAAGTCATGGAATGTAAAAAAAATTATTTCTTCATTCGATTTAAGCAAAAATAAATGAATTTATTGATTTAGCATTTTTATTATTATTATTATTTATTGTTTTATAATTTAAGAGTCATATAGTTAAACCCAAAATTTTTTAGTCTGAATTACTTTTAAAAAAGTGTTTTAGTGAAGTTACGTGCGTTTGTTAAAGCCATAGACCAAATAAAACAGCATGTGCTTTTTAATGAATAAACACAAAATGGGATCTTCAAAACTGATGACAATTTTTATCAGAATGTTAATGTAGCCCCATGAAAGAGCGTGAAAAAACTGTAAAGTATACAATTTGCGTAAAAATTCATGTTTATTACGTCAGAAACATGCAAAAATTAGTATGAAAATGTTGTGCGGGTTGCATAAATTGAATTTTCTGATCACTGCTACGGGGTTACTGTTGGATTTTGAGACAAAGACAAACTAATGTTATTTATGTAAATCCCATCAAGCGTTTTGTGATATAAATGCTTATGTTTTTCTCTGGTCTGTTCCTTTAAAGCCCGCAATTATTTTTTAAATTTTATTATTATTATTTTATATATAAAAAAAAAAAAAGATGCAGAGGTGAGATGGATGGACAGCAGGAAGTTAAACTCCCTGAAGCAAACGTCACGTCACACACATATCCGACAACCAATTTAACCCAGGGCAAATTTAAAACACCTCAGATCTTGTGCTATAGTTTTACTCAAAATAATAATTAAGATTTCAAAACGGGATTTTCTTTTTCTTTGCAAAAGCTAATGCTTGAATTAGAAAAACATCGTAATTAAATTATCCAGGTCAGATGAAGTTAAGTACAAGCATTATCGTGTTCGTGATTTTGATGTATGATTTCATTTTGGTTCTAATCGCAAATCATTTAAATGGGTTAAAATATTAAATGCAGAAAAAGAAAGAAAATTGGTACATATTTCCGTTTGAGAATCAAATTTTCATTAACACACTAATAATGGACCATTTTCAAATGCCTCAAAGAAGAATTGTTGTGGAAAAATTTAAAACAACTATTAATTTACCTTATTGGGGTAAAAAAATACTCAAAAAAATTTTAGCGACAAATTTTATTCAAATTTAGATTTAAATATTATGCTGCATTTTTATTTTTTGAGGTCCTCTTAGAAGAGGCTTATTATTATATCGTTAGTGAAAATATTGTGTACCATTTAAGAAACATGTAAATATTGTTACAGAACTTCAATATAGAAACAGCGAACAAAAGTAAGCAAAAAATAAAAAAATTAAATAAATAAAAATAAATAAATGGTGGTAATGAGGAAGGTGAATTTTTTTAACCCCCACTATTTATGACATTTTTGAAAAGAGCGTTAAAAAAATTTTAGGTGATATTTTTTCTTAGAACGATTGGAGCATGGGAAGTATTTTTAATAAATTTGTGAAAATTGACCTAAAAAGCCTGTGACGTTATCAATCGGGCATTTATTTCGGAAAGTATTGACCGTAGAAGGTTCAGTAGCCAGTTTTTTGAAATCCTGAGGACGAGCTGATTTCATTAAACTGCGTTACTAATCCTCGAACGATTAGTATTTGCCGAGAAAAAAGTGGACTGATGACGTCACAGGCTTTCTAGGCTGATTTTCAAAAATTAATTAAAAATACTTCACATGCTCCAATCGTCCTAAGAAAAAAATAGCGCTTCAAAATTTTTAAAGCTCTTTCCAAAAATATCATAAACTCAATAAAAAATTTTCAATTCACCTTCCTCATTGCATGAGCACGTTCATTATAAATTATTACTCATTCTCATCATGTTTTTTAGCTGTATATTAATCACTTTCAATAATCTGATAAATTTATTGATAAGCTATATTGATTAAAATTTCCAATGACGCTTCTCCAATCACCTGACTCAAATGTTGATGCTAATTAGTCCCTCCTCATTTATAGTTCACGGTCTACAATTTAATTTATAACCAATAGAATATTGCATATTTCAGAACATAGCTCCTTGTGTGAAATCTAAAATGTAACTATATAAAGTAAAGATGAAATGTTCTTCGTTACTTTTGTTATGACAAAAAGCATGTGTTGTAA
This sequence comes from Ecdyonurus torrentis, assembly GCA_949318235.1. Taxonomy (NCBI): domain Eukaryota; kingdom Metazoa; phylum Arthropoda; class Insecta; order Ephemeroptera; family Heptageniidae; genus Ecdyonurus; species Ecdyonurus torrentis. The sequence goes on along the minus strand of OX439131.1, from coordinate 45,378,280 downwards.
TAAAGATAATAAAATAAGTTTTTTAAGTGTTGAGCATTAATTAAAATATCAGAAATATGATAAAGCCAGTGAGTCAATTTTAAAGGTGTAGAACACCTTGAACAAAAAAGTTGTGTAATATCCTCAAAAACCTAAAAATCAACGGTGATTTGTCCGAAGTCATTGATTTCTAATTTATTTTCCATTCACAAAATGCCCTCTCCTTAAATGCGTCTCTCCTTAAAATTCTCTAGACATATGAAATTTAAATATATGTTAAGAAAGTGCGATATTGCTTGTTACCTACCCTGCGTGAGGTCTGGAGAAAGATCAGGTGCCAATGCGAGGCTAGAACAGTTCCACCTGTGGTCCGCGAACGCCGACTGACATGCCGTGAGTGCAGAGAGAGCGGCTTTGTTCAATAATGGCAACAACCCAGGGGTGTCACGGACAAGTTGTTCCTGACGTTTCGTCAAACCAAACGTCTCCTTGGATGCACGACGACCCATGCCCCCTCCACCTCCAAGGGAATGAAGGGACATTGCAGACGGCAGGTTATACTTGGAGACGTTCCATACGCTTGGTTGTGCTCGGTGTAAAGCCCTGCAAAGTTGCAATTAACATGCATTTAAAATACATGTATACCAACTTTATATACAAAATAATTAACATTAACTCTTACATTTTTATGTACAGTCATTTTACTAAAAAATGAATTTCTATATTTGCATATGGGAATAACATGTATATTTAGATATAGAGTTTTGCGCCAACTGAAATCTCCATCTGATAGCACCCGCTTGGATACCATCATGGCTGAACCTACTGTGTATCTGTATACTATAGTGTTACATAAATGCCTCGTTCTTGATAATAAACTCCTCTTGTGAACCCGATTTATTGTTCTTATTATTTATTAAGTATCCAACATAACATGGCAATAAAATTTCTATTAATTAATAATTAATTTCTATTAATACTCTCTCTCTCTCTCTCTCTCTCCCTCCATACGCTTCTCAAAATGATGGACGAAGAAAAAAAAAAAAAATTCTGCTGTATAGTATATACAGTAACAAAGTTATATTATGCGCTTCTACAACATAGTGCTTTTTATTACTGAATACCTATACTGCTTTTTAAGTATAAATATGATTTAAAATATATATAGTTCCTTTGCAGCTACAACTATATATTTCAACGCAGCAAAATATTATTTATGTATTTTTGAACATTGCACAGTTTATACTTAACTATGTTTTACAACTGCTATTGAAAGGTAAAAAGTAAAATCTTGATTTACAATGAGCCAAAACATATAGTTAATTCTTCATCATATGCAGTCTTTTTTTTTCCTTACAATTTAGCGAAATTCCCTGCTGGTTTAATACTCATACACGTATGAGCTTGGAAATTTAGAATCAAAACAATTTCCGGACACTACTCTTAAAACACTTAAAATTGTGGAATTCGATTGTAACAATGACCTGTCCAAAATATTTTGCTAAAAATGTAAAAAAAAAAATATATATATAATAATAATAATAAAAAAATTCTATGACTATTAAATTGCTGCTCTCATTAAATTCATATTCATAAAGTCATATGCGGTTCATATATAAACAAATAATATAAATATATACACCGCTGCCCACGGATCATTTAACACCAAATGTACCCCTTTTTGTATAAGCTCGAAAAGAAATGATCGGATTTGACTCAAAACTAAGCTCGGCCAGCATAATAATAATAATTAATAACTTATAATTAGTTAAAGGCGTTGTGAGGGCTTGGTAGCCCTATTTTACAAAACCTTGACTACAACATTACAGCATGAGAATATTACATAAGCAAAAAATTAATACAACAATGAGACATAAATTGCAGAAAAAGCAATTACATAATACATTTTACTGATATTCTGAAACAAATTTTGTTCATAAAATATTGGGTTGTATAGACCAGACCATAGAGTACAGTACATGGATTTAGTTGATATAATATTTTGCTTATTATTAAGATAATGACATGCATCATTATGCTAGATTTATAAAAATAAAATAATCCATAATCTATAATGGCTTGGAAATTAATTATATTATTAATATTATTATTAATTAATATTAATAGAAATGAATATTTATTGGCTGAGGATTACACGAGATAGTAGACATTTAAAAAAATATATATTAGCTTAGTATTATTGAAATTATTGTTATTATTTTATTGTTATTATATAAATCACAAGGTATACACACAATCCAACCAAGGCATAGACTTAACGGTCGGTTCAAAAAATATTGCCACGATATATATATATATATATATATATATATATATATTTAATTTTCTATACAATATATATTACAAGTTTCATGATACAAACAAACATACAATAATCTGATACTAATTTTTTTTTTTTTTTTTTTTTTTTTTTTACACATTAAAAAAAATATTATTTTATTCTTTTATACAATTACTTTAACAAAAATTTATTGAATTTTTTTTTTTCAACACCCAATTTTCAAATATTATACTTTCTTACAAACAACAGTATTAATTTTAAATATGAGATTATATATTTAAAAAGAAAACTTTTTAATTGTTTTTTAACTTGAGTTTTAGAATTCAGAATGTGTAAAATATTTATGCTGAGAAGATGTAAGGGGTTGCTTGAGAAAAAAAAAAAAAAAAAAAAAAAAAAACTTTGAGATATTTTCCAGTGTTATAGTGAGCCAAAAATATTTGTTGGTATGAATTATAATAATTGGTTATACGTTCACTTGTTCATGATTATAAAGCATCGTCATTCATGATATTGAAGCACTTATTCTCAACTTCATCTTTTGCCAAATTATATTATTAGTATATTGCACCATATTTATGGTTTCAATGTTTTTCCTTATTTAGAAGTAATTAAGAAAAATATGCTTTGTTGTAGCGGCTGTTAAGCAAATAGGAAATTAGCTAAACGTATTTTGTTGAGAAAATTATTAAAAAATAATCAATAGTTTATAATAATATATCCATGCATTATAAGTTGTTATTTTTTTCCCCCTAACTCATCAGCCCACTAGCCCACTCATCAGACTTTTAAGTTTTTAAATGTTAATTATTTTTACCAAAATAATAATAATAATAATAATAAATTTAAATAAATAAATAAATGAAAAAAATGAAAAATAAAAAATCGCAAAGATTTTTTTTTATCTGCGTATAACTAAAAATAAACATCGCAGATGGCACGGCACAGTCTCTCAAAATCACAATTACATTTTTTAAATTAATAATTTCGTAATTATTAAAGACCTATAGTCAACTTAATTTTTTATCATTAGAATACTAGATTGATAATTACCATACCTTATTATCCATGAATTAGACACTAACACTTTGATTTTGTATTTATTTTATTTTCTTTTTGACGGTTATTTCACGTATCTGACGTCACGATGAACCGCCGCCAATCACAGTCACCGCTCTAGTCACGTGATTAATTTAAGCCCCTCCCTCAAGTTCTTTGCCCCTATCACGACCCCATCGGTACATTGTGACGTCAGACGCGTGAAATAACCGCTAAAATAAAACTAAATGAAAACAAATACAAAATCAACGTGTTGGTGTCTAATTCATGGATAATAATGTATGGTAATTATCAATGTAGTATTCTAAATGATAAAAAAGTTAGTTGACAAGGGCTTTAACACCCTGGGAGTGCAAAGCGTCAATTTAAATAAATATAGAGTAAAAACAAAAGAGGCTGACATACAGACAGACTAAATAAAAATAAATAAAACGAAAAACTTTTTAGCACTCCTAATGATTTATTATTTTTAATTTTTTTTTTGTTTATTACTATTTTAATAAACTATACTACTATAGTAGTATTTACTATTTTTAATATTACTATGCTTACTATTTTATTAATTTACTATTTTTTAGTAAATTACTATTTTTTATTCTCATTGAAACCATACTTCTATAATTTCAGTAGAGTAAAAGGTCACTCGTTGCTTTCAATTATAATTTTACATTCATTGCTCAACAAATATTTCAGCAATTTTATTTTATTTTCAAAAATTTACAATTTTTTTAAATATTTTTCTTGAAAAAAAAAAAGCAATAAAAATAATTAAATTATGTAAACAAAACATTCTTGTCGCAGCAACGTAAAACTGAAGTTTTACAGCGCATACTAACATGGCACGAATGTCTGTAAGAAAAGGTGCTGTGGAACGGATTTAATTTAATAAAATTAATCTTTGAGAAAAGTAGCAAGTTGAAAATTTAAACGAGTTAATTTTTTAACATATTAAAATAATATTTGCAAAACATAATAAATAAAAATTTAGGTGTTTTTAATCTTAATTAATCATGTTCGAAAAATTTGTTTCAAACTTATAATATTATATTATATATATATATATATATATATATATATATATATATATATATATATATATATATATAATATTATATAAAAGAACATCATATTCATAAATTAAAAGACTATTTAGTGTATAGTTCTCGAGTTGAAGTGATCGTTTTTTAATTAAATGAGTAATGAATGGGTATCAGACTATCAGAAATATTTTTCTCTATTGTTTATGATATACTATAGATTATTGTCTATAGAGAGAGAGAGAGAGAGAGAGAGAGAGAGAGAGAGAGAGAGAGAGAGAGAGAGAGAGAGAGAGAGAGAGAGAGAGGTGGGATCTAAAAATTAAAGACCTAGCAGCTCGAAGGAAGGCCGCACCACAGTTTAATATAATAAATATATATATATGAGAAAAAAGGTTCTATCAATAGGAATGCAATATTGGGAGATCCGAAGTATATAAAATTTTGATTATAGATTATACTCCAAGATTAAAAAAAAAAAAAAAAAAAAAAGTATTGGAGTGAAATCACGTAAAGGTCGGGTGTGAACCGAAGATTTACGAGCGCTAATGCATGTCTATCAACCTCAATTACAAGATAACGCATGATTTATCTTAATTACACTTTCATATGGAGATTGGAGAACACACACACAAAATGGCGTCGTTAACCGAGGTTTCAACAGACTTGTTTCTCGGGAGGTCTAACATCAATCGCCCACATCAATTTTTACTCAGCAGGCCCGCTCCATATAATCAACTTTTATTATAAAGTTAAATTTATTGTAGTATTATGTAAATATTTATATCGCAACTATACAATTTTAACTTAAAAACTTACACTTTTATGTACTGGAAATAGAATTGAATTTTATTAATAATAAATTAAATTGCTTTTTTTTTTTCATATACTATGCTGAGATCAAACGATAAATTTATTATTTTTAATTTTTTATTATTTTGGGCATATGTAATTTATAAGTAGTTTTTGAAAGAGGTATTTTATTTATCCTTTATATTTATTTATCATTTTTATTTATTTATTTATTTATCATTTTTATTTATTTATTTATTTATTTATTTATTTATTTATTTATTTATTTATTTATTTAGTTATTTATTTATTTATTTATCCTTTATATTTATTTATTTGTTTGTTTATTAATTTATTTACTTACTGATTTTGACTTATTTATTAGATAGTTTGTTTTTAATTTATTTTATAATGGACACAAAATATTATGACTTATGAGCTATATTATAGAATCTTATATTAATGCCAACAATATTTTATGCATAAAAGTCTGAAAGTCTTTATTAAATAAAATAATAATAATAATAAAAAAATTTATTATAATCGTTCGTAATTTAAGTCAACGTTTAATGAGGTTAACATTTACGCCAATTGTTCATTTTAACTGTATAAAGGTCAACATAATTATTAATTAGTTGGTAGGTTAAATAGAACGATTGGATTTATGACGCGTGTATTCAAATATAATAAAGAACGAAATCAAAAGAGCAATGCTATGAATCTTTTTTTATTGTTGTTTACGTATGCAATATTGTTACAAAAACCTTTGCAGATAATCTCTTTAATTGTTAAACCTGTGGTATATATATATATATATATATATATATATATATATATATATATATATATATATATATATATATATATATATATATATATATATATATATATATATATATATATATATATATGCCATACCAAAATCAGAAATAATTTATCATTATATTATATGGTCATTTGTCATTTGATATGATCAGATATATCGAACAGTTAGAATATAGTTTAGTGTGAGAATAAATGGTTTTATTATTATTACTTTCTGTACGTAAATATTGTCAAATTGTCAATTAATAATGTATTCGAGACGTCTTATAGACTTTATCTTTGCATCGTTCAACTATATAGAGTCCTTCTTCTATTGGACCCTTTAGTTTCAACAATTAAGGCAAGGTATACAACAAAGAAAAAGTTTTGTTATCATCAAAATATGAGGAATTAAGTGCATGAGAATTAGTATTAGTGGTTATCAATTTCAAAAATTCTTAAAAAATTCCTAGTTTTAAACAAGTATGCCTAGTATTTCTCCGAAATCTTTGGAGTAGTTTTCTCAAAAATCGCAAAAAATGTGTTTTTCCCCATAAACGTAATATTAAATTAGGGGTCCTTTAAAGCTTTCCCCTCATCTCCCTGCGTGCTAAAACCGATAAGCTCCATTATCATTGCATAAAAAATATTACAAAAAAAAAAAAAAAAAGTGTGGAAGTTAAAATAAATCAATTATTTAAATGTTAATATATTTTTTCCGCACTTAATTAATGTGATGGGACAATTTTATTAGTTCTCAAACTTGTTCAATGTAATATAGGTGTTATTTTAATTTTTTTATCGTTTCTCAATAATCATGAAAAACTTGCTTTATACCTCTGTATATGTTTTTTTATTTATAAATTTTTAATTTTTAATGTTCACTTTTATTTTATTTATTTATACTTTCATACATGTATATAATTTTATTCAAAACAACATTTTTATCATTTTATACGTTGTAATATATCCAAATAACATCAATATTATTATTATACATGATTCTAGAATCGGTTACGTTAAAAAACTCCAATGGGAGTTTGAAATATTATATAAATATGCCGAAAACATGTATACCTATATTGAAATTTTTCTATAAACTGCTTTTTTTTTTTCAATCTAATATATTTTTTCATTTATAGAGTGTATGCATTCATGTTAATGTCAACGCCATGTTGGATCACTCAATAACATGGGCCGCATATGAAAATTAATCATTTTGCCATAGTTTATAAATATTAACCCATATTTTTGAGAACATTGATGCTGTTAATAGTTTGAATTAGAATCTTAAGTATGTGAGAAAAATAATAATTACCAAAAAATAGTCGATATTGCAAAGAAAATTGCCTACAACGAAGTTTGTCCTATGCTGAGCAATGTTATTCACTAACTCCAGTATGACCTCCAATCGCATTAAATATGATGTAATGCGGATACACCCTTATTTTAATTTATTGCTTTTAGAATTTAACAAGTTGAAAGATTCAGAGAAAAACTCAGTAAAAATCTCAAGAAATTTTTAACTAAAAATCAATTTATATTATATTATATTAGTATCAAACGAGTACATTTAATATGCGGTTACAGCGGCTATTTACTTTTTTCCGCATGTTACACTTTAAATTTAGTGTTGATCTGGATAGTTTATAATACACTATAGTCACTATACCTTTCAATTAACTTTAGACCTAGATTTTTTTTTTTTTTTTCGTAGTGCAGGTTTGGAAGCTGTAATTGAATATGCGGTCACTAAAATTAAAATAAAATTACTAGTTTTTAATTCTTGAATTCTCAATTAAATAAGATTCAAAATCTTATCACTAAAAAAAAAAAAAAAATTGCATTAATCCAGTTACGAATCCTAACTTATTTGAAGGTAAACACTTAGTTATTTTGAGCATCTATAAAATAGCGTATTTAAGCAAATTATTAACAATAGCTAATTGAATTAGCCCCAAAAAACTGAAAACAACTCAAAACAACTTAAATTAGCTATTGTTAATAATTTGCTAAAATGCATAATTTTAGCTGTTCATAATAACTCAAAAGTGTTGATCTCAAATAAGTTAGGATTCGTAACTGAAGTAATTCACTCCTTTTTTGAGTGTTAGAAATATTTGAATCACATTTGTAAAAAATATCTGTAATACATATTGTAATTTTGTCAGTTTTTTTATGGCTGTTCGTATTTGTTTATTGAAATTTTCAAGTTGCAACTTTGTCAACCTTTTAGTGTGGCGTATATATAAGTATATAACTTTTTTAAGATAAGAATATTTTCTCAAATAAAGTTTGTGTGAGAATTTTGATCCCAGTTAAAAAAAAAAAAAAAAAGATTATATTGATGTTCTAATGCGCATACTACAAGCTCACTCAGATTTGGATCAAGTTAATTTAAATCAAAATTATTGCATTAGTTTTATTAAAATTAATTATTTTTCTATTTTTCTTTCTCTCATTCCTGCGTTTATAAATTTCTTACTAAAATGACTATCGGATTGTTTTATAAAAACAAAGCGGTTGATTCATTATATAGTAATTTTTGTACTTGTATTTAGCTACTTTACTGCATTTATAAAATTTATAAGCCGTATTGCCTGTATATTATTATATACGTATAGCTAAATAATTTTATATAAAAAAAAATTAACTTTTGTGTAAAAAAAATATATAATATATGATATATATATTTAAATAAAAATAAAATAATTCTTTACTGGGTCATAAAACAATGCAAATAATACATGTTCTAAAACAATTAATTATACCTAAAAGGTAAGGATTAGGTGTAAAAGTGGGTTAGACTGCGTTGTCATAAGCCTAAACCTCGCCCTTTCAAGAACAAAAAAAAAAAAAAAAAAAAAAAAAAAAAGGTTTAAGGTTCATTTATTATTATTATTGTAATCAAGGTGAGTATTTGATTTTAAAATACGTAACACTTTTTTGTCTTACTAAAATCAGAATAATTCTTCGTCAAATATTATACATTGCCAACGTAGTATAAGAAATACAGTATTATGTATATTAAAAAATAAAAAGTATATAACACAAAAGGAGCGGAGTTATATAGCCCTATACATGACAAATATAGAGCATTTTATATAATAAAGATCAACATTACTAGGAAAATTGGATGAAAAATAAGATGTTGTATATTATAAAGTAGTATAATATACTATAATATTATAACCATATAGTATAATAATAATAAAAATTTGTAACTGCTTTGCGATGAAAAAATTTAGTCAACTTTTTTTGCCCCTTCAAAAAAGTGTATAACATTTTTTATTTTTAATTTCTTCGTTCTGACTAAGGTATAGTTTTTTCATTTTAATTGGTTTTAAGGATGGCCCTGCGTGCAATATTGAACAAGAGGTACAATGAACACGGATAAAAATAAAAACGTAATATGCTTAGCGCAAATGCAGTGACATTCATGTATATAACATCATAAGTTATGCAATATGTAAAGCAATTATACTATACACAGTTAAGATGTTCAGCATATAATTGCTTATGTTATTACAAAATAGCAACTTTTTGTGCTCTACAATTAATGCAGTTCAATGCAGCATAAATTAGTATGATTATTGTTTGTTTGTTTTTTTGCTTGTGACGTTATTTCTATAACATTCATCTGATTCACGTCACTTTGCTTTTAATAAAACTTACACGAAAAGTATAAATTGTATGTAAATTATGCTGCATTTTTGTCATTAATAATAATTAACGGTTTTTATTGGGCAAAATCAGGCTACAGAACCTCTCAATTTAACCCAACTGTTACAGTCAGTTACAATTTTAAATTAGTATAGACACAAAATTCATGATGTTAATGTGTTTTTTTATATATATTTTTTTTTTTAAATAATCCATATTTATAATTTTTATAAAATAACATGGTTTAAGTCTCTAAAAAAATATTTAAACACTATTTTTATATATAATTATTCTTCATTTAAATTTTAATCTTTTTGATAAATTATAGCACAAACGATGCTAAATTGGAACAACATGAATGATTACGCTGTACAATATATTGTGTGTATATATATATATATATATATATATATATATATATATATATATATATATATATATATATGCAAATATATAGATTATACTTTATTGTACAAATTGTGGCGAAAAAGAGCTTTAGCTTAATTAATTAATTATTATACACGTATTTATTTTTAAACGTGCATGATTAAAAAAAAACTTTACCTAAAATACGTAATTAAATTTATATACTATATGCAAACAGCCATGATTTTTTAAGAGATGTTAAAAGTGGTGTATTGTTTAAAAATTCAGTTATAAAAAATTATTCATCAAAATAGTATTACTTAAAATTTTTTGTAATACAAACTATATAAAGAAAATATACTGGAAATAATTAAATAATGATGATTTAAAACAATATGTTTAATTTTTATTTTTGTAAATTTGTAAATATATATATATAATAATTTTAAAGTTATAATTTAAGAAATAAATAAAACTGACGAGATGAATGTAACATGCGCGTTTACGGACATAAATATAAATTAAATATATATTAGCTCGTTTTCATCAGCACAATTTGTTCCTTACATTATAATCTATATGCTATTTTTCATAATGAAAATGTTACATGAAAATAGCATAAATATTAAATTGTGTATTTTCTTTCATAAAAAATTGAATATGGAAATAACATGTATTTAAATGGAGTTTTGCGTCAACTGAAATCTCCATTTGATCGCATTGTATGACCATAGGCAAATATATAGAATTCAATTTTTTATGAAAGAGACGATACAGCATAATTATTTATGATGCTCTAATTTATCATCATTTATGCTCTATAATGACATAAATACAGCATAAATTACGTTTTTTTGTTGTTTAAGTAATGGTACTGTACCTGTTTCTATAAATAAATAAATAAATAAATTGTTTGAGACTTACATCCACCGAATCCCCACGGTGAGCTGTGAATAAAGAAGCACTAACAAAACTGAAATACTGACGACAACCCGTCGCCTCATATTGTCTTAAAAAAAAAACTTCACTTTTACACACCACAAAATAAACTTCACAAAATATTACACACACTACATTATTCAACGAATCAATCAATCAATATTGATTGCTACTCTGATAACATCCACATTTTTTGATAATCGAAAACACATTACACTTACATTGATCAAATATAACAGAGACAGACTTTAAAAAAATTAAAAAAAAAAAAAATAAATAATATTATAAAAAATCACGACAAAAATTGTGTTATCAAAGTTGTTTAAACACACTTTAACATTATAAATGAGTACTTGAGATAAACCGTCAAAGAGCGTACCGCCTGATCTTTCTCTCTCTCATCTCTCTCTTTTTCTCTCTCCCGCCCGCCCTAGCTGACTTGTTGGCGTTCAATCGACAGACTGAGAGAGAGAAAGGTGAGTGGCGGCAAGTGTGTGTGTGAGTGAGCCATGGCGCTCGCTGCGGATTATAATGCACTCCATCTTAATTGCCGCAAGCTAAGGGTGCCTTTTTTTGTGTGTGTGTGTGATTAGGGTAGTTTATCTTACTGACCCAATAATCAATGGGATAGTTAAAATAATTTATCATAATTCTTACGTTTTATTTTATATAAAAATACGTAAAAACACGTAAAAATGTTTGGTATTTAATTTTTCCAGCTTTAAGGCAGTAGTTTTCTCAAAACAACAGCAATAATAAAAACAATAAAAAAACTAAAACTTGCAATGTTTGGCAAAGGTCATGCAATGCTAAAGGATGGAAAATTTAGGGGTTCCTCTTCTATTCTTATATTTTTTCCACTCCCTTCTTATATAACTTTGGCTATATCGTGCAGCATCATATTGCAGCCAAAAATGCATAATTTAAGGCAGCGTCACAATTTTTTTTATTGTAGTAGAAGAATCATCTTTAATTCAAAAAAATATTAGAAGCACTTACTTTTTATTGGAATAAGCGGGTTGCAAACAGTTCTCTCTCTCTCTCTCTCTCTCTCCTCATATTTTTCAGTACATCCGTCAATAAACATACAGTATTATTATTTCTTCATTTTTTTACATATTTATTTCTTCCTTTCAGCATACAATATTTATAACAGTGTACTATGTGTACCTATTATGTTATACACTTCATTTTTATTTTACTTGTAAATAAATGTTATGTTAGTACTGTACAAAGCAATTAAATTAACAGGTCAACCACTCGAGTAAGATTGTCACAAAAGGTAATAAAATCGAGTTATTATTTTAAAGCATACACAAATGAATGAGATGTATTTCATTTCTATAATTGTTATTGTTACTTGCACTAATATACACGGAGAGAAAATTAATATATTGTAATTATTGTATGCAGGTATTACATACATCCTGTGACTTGTAATAGAGGTATATAAACGTGAGCCTGCACGGAAAAAGTAACTAAAGAGTTACTATTTAGACTTTTTATAATATTTTTTTGAGATAATACAAAGTTTTTTTAAGATGTAAAGAGAAAGAGATCTGAAGAAATAACGTTTATACTAAAGAGTTACTGCTGTTTTAACTTTTTTCAAGCAAGTGAATGGTGTACTGAAGAGTTACATAACTGAATAATTTTTTAAATTTATGTTTTCCTTGCGGAACACGACTATACAATTATGTATAACTAGAGATCGATCGTATAGTACTTCATCGTGTATAAAATTATAAATGAATCACAAATATCCCTATTTAAATATTCTATTAATTTTATTTAAAAATATACTTTTGTCTACCTGTTACTTTGTTGTGTGTTAAAAATATGTATATAAATACTTATATACTTAAAGTAAATGTTATGTAAAATATTATGTAATTTTCTAAACTTTTTTCTGTATTGTGTATAGTGTATACCGCTTTTATTGAGCAAGTGCTTATTTCTTGGATGTTTCTTGACAATCATTTCTACATTGTCTCATTTTGAGGCAATAATCTTTGCTAAATTTATACATTTATTAATTGTGTTATGGCTATAGGATGAAAGAAGTGAATAAAAAAAATTTAAAAACCTAAATTTTGATGACCATAAAATTGAATATCTGATGCAGGTAAAACTATTACATATACTATCAAATAAATGTTTGTCTCACCTAGATTAGATGACATTTCACCTGCATTAGGTGACATGGTATGGTAGTATATCAATACCTTTTCCAGGCTAATATTTACTGATTACAGGTAAATACAGGTAAAACATACTGTACGATAAAGCTGTGTCTCACCTATTGACTGTAATAAAAGAAAAACTGTTTTGAGGCCGACACATCCGCTTCCGTTTGCTTTTACTACGCATGCGCAATACGTCGAAACGGAAGCGGATGTAAGAGAAATCGCTTAAAGTCGGCTTCAAAATAGTTGTTCCTTTCTTAGGTTAATAGTCCGAAGAATGCTTCAAGGTTATTTGAAAAATGAAAATACAATAATCGATTATTTATACAATACAATAACTACAGTTCGCGCCACGTAAGGATGCGACCAATTAAGAGAACGCCTAAAAACTCTCCATTTAGTTAACATAACCCCACCTCCTAGTGACCTTGAAATCTAGAGCGTCTAGTGGCTGCCCAAGGGGAATCGATAAATCGCCCACATCCTTACGTGATTTCTAGTATATATAGTACGCGATTTTGTGCGATTGTTCAAAAAGTCGACCTATCGCCTACATTGTTAAATTCTCGAGACTTTTAAGATTATAGATGACATTTCACCCACATTAGGTGATATTGTATAGTATATCAATACCTTTTTCCAGATTAGTAATTGTAATTTACAGGTTTCAAGCATACCTGTAATTTTTCCCGTGTATAAGTGTAATGACTTTACATCCAGCCAAAGTGCAATCAAATCTGAGACACCAATAATAATAACCAGTGCAAATTGACATGATCGCTGCATGCGGAGATAATTTTTATTACACTTTTGGTTTTACGACTGTTACGTCATCAACAGTTTTTATTATACAAGAGAAAATTTATTAATTTAAAAATGTCTAGAAAATGCATGATAATAAAATTTCAATTACTAATACGTATTATTGATATAAGTATAAGTTTACTGCGTTTGTATAGTAACAGATAAAAACATTTTTTTTAAATTCAATTGAATTGTATTAATACAAAATAATAATAATAAAAAGGTATACGTGCACGGAAAAAATAAATTACGTAATTTATTATGCTGCATTTATGTCATTATCATAAATTATATTAAATTAGAATAACATAAATAATTATGCTGTAGAACATAATATTTATGATTATGTAATAGTTATTTTCAATATAGCATAGATTATGCTGTATTGAACAAATTGTGCTGAAAAAAATCTAGCATAATTATTACGTATATTTATATTTTATCCGTTGTTTTATCCACAATTGTTTTCACTATCCGAAAAGAAAAATTATAAATAGTATGGTATATATATTTATTTTCCTGATTGTATGAATTATATATAAAAATCGTTTTCAATTTTTCTGCATCCCTGTCGTATTTCTTTTGCTTTCATTTTTAAGAGTCAGAAAGTCCTATTCTAATTAAATAATTATGAAAAGCCATATAGACCACATAAAACAACAGTTGCTTTTTAATGAATAAACACGAAATGGGATCTCCAAAACTGATGACTATATTTTTACCAGAATGTTAAGGTATACCGACGAGAGAGCGCGAAAATATACTGTAAAGTATGCAATTTGCGTGAATATTCATGTTTTTAACGTCAGAAACATGCAAAAATTAGTAAAAAAAAAAAAAAAAATGTTGTGCGCGTTACATAAATCGAAATTTTCTGATCACTGCTACGGAGCTACAATTGGGTTTTGAGACAAAATAATAAGCTATTTATGTAAGTCTCATCAAGTGTTTTGTGATATAAATGCTTATGTTTTCTTCTGGTCTATTTCTTTAAGTTTTTTTTCTTCTAATAATGCTGCAATATGCTTTAGAGGCCATATGATATACCGTATACTAAATGGCTCCTGAAACCCAAATCTAAACCTGCATTAGGAGAAAATCAAATAACTTAGTAAAATTATACCATATTTACAGTCGGCGCCACCTAAGGATGCGACCAATAAGAAAGCGCCTAAAAACTCTCCATTTAGTTAACATTACCCCACCTCCTAGTGACCTTGAAAGCTAGAGCGTCTATTGGCTGCCCAGGGGAAATCGATAAATCGCCCACATCCTTACGTGATTTCTAGTGTATATATGTAAAAGGTTTCACTCCAACGGAAGGTGGGGGGGGGAGGGGAGGGAGGGGTTGAATCTCCTCAGAAGTCCTAGACAGGCGTGAAAACTTGTCAGACACGTTACGTTCGAAATTGGTCAATTTATTCCGTGAGGGGTCAAAAAAACTATAGGGGCCAGTCGGCAAATGGCCATTCCAACCAAAATACAGGTGGATGCGATACACGTATAATTTTGAATACAAACTATACAGAAAGAAGAATTTACGTAATTTATACTGTATACGTATATATGTACCCGCTAGACAGTTAAGAAATCATGAAAATTTTAAATATTTGATTTTGAGAATATATGTTTAAAATACTATATGATTATTCACCGTGTGCATATAGTCATTAATGAATGAAAAATTTACTCAGCAAACTCTTAAAATTTTAGTGACACATTTTCTAAATTTAAAAACAAAAAAAAATCGTTATGTAATAAATAAGTACTGATTTTTGTATAAAACTGTAAAATTATTTGTTCATGTGCGAGTATCTTCTTCCATAAGAAAATATTGCATGTAGTTTTGTAATTCCAATGTATAACTGAGATGTATGCCTTGTTTTGGATAATTAACAATTATGAATTATTTATGACAATATGACATAAATTTTACTAAAATGGAACAAAACAAATATTTATGCTCTACAACATTAAAGGTATGCTATAGCGCATATATAGGGTGGTTTTTATTCAAGCTAAAGTCGACGCCATAAGTGAGCGCTAAATAACATCGGACAGTATAGGAAAATGACTCATTTTGTCAGTTTAAAAATATTAACCAATATTTTTGAGAGTATTGGTGCTGTTAATAGGTTGAATAATTAGTATGTCAAGTATGCAAGAAAAATAATAATAACAAAAAAATAGCTAATTTTCCAAAGAAAATAGTATAGTCAAAAACTACGTTTGTCCTATGCTGAGAAGACATAATACATTGCTCCAGAAGAGTATCGAAAAACATTCAGAATATCGTCATGCGCACACACCCTATAGCATATATAATGTAAAATAATTATATGGATTATGATTATACTATGTAGAATAAACATTCATTCATTTATTGAATAATAAAAAAAATCCAAACCATTCATTAGCTAATTTATTTATAATTCCTCACCTCACCCCTATTTGAGATTATCTATTTAAGAAAAAAAAAATTTATAGTTAGTATAATGTACAATGGGCAATGCACATTATGTGTGTACTATAATGTATTATGTGCGTAATAAAATTTTTCTTCCATTCTGAAATCTTGCTGATCAGGCTAACAAAATTATAACGTAGCCATTTTTGTACATTTTTGTCCATGCATATACAGTAAAATAAAATAATAAGATATTTTCCGCAAATTCAATAATAATAAACTTCTATTTACAGGACCTAAATATATATAAAAGGACTTTATTTTATTGATTTTTTTTTCAATTAAAAGAGAACCTTAACCTTTTTTTTATGTTGCATTATTTTCTCTCTGTACATGCAGTATCTTATATTGTGTTCTTATTATTTTGTTAACTTTCATATTTAAAATAAACAAATTTGCATGTTCAACAATTTTTGCACATTAATAAAGCATGAAATATAACAATAAAAATGTTTCTATCTTGTACAAGAAAACCAAAATAATAACTTTTTAAAAATACATTTTCATTTATATTTTCGTTCTCATCTACACAACGAAAGAATTTTTTTTATATAAAGAGAATCTATTGCTCTTTAAAAAAAAACAACACATACACAATGAGGCGTCGAGAAGGCGGGGATGAGTGAGGTTGCAATAATCATTGAGTTTTGAAAATCAGAGCAATAATTAAGTTTTACCTGTTGTTATATTACATTGATACAGAGAAACCATTCATACCTTTGACGCAAAACTAAAAAACTTACCAAGAAAATAACAAGAAATATTCTTGGTATTTTTATATTGCCTCATGCTTGAATTAAAAAAAAAAATAAAAAAAAAAAATAAAAATAAAAAAACAGCAATAATAACGGCAAACTATACAAGAAACAAACCTGTCAATATAATAGCATTATAATTTTATTATTATCTTTTTTTATGTTTTCCAATTTTGATTTAATAATCCAGTAGTATATTTTTATAGAATTATAATAGTATAAGATATATAATTTAAAACAGATTTAAGTTATATATAAAAATTATTAGGTATTATTTTTATTATATAAAAGAGTTTATATAAGAAATATTTTTTTTTGGGGATATAATAAATGAAAAAAAAAAAAAAAAAAAAAAAGAAGAAGAAGATTGAGCTGAAGATTTTTAGACAAGTTGAAAACATCTTTATCATTGCTGGGAGATGCAAAGTGTGAGAGCGAGCTGACCACCTGAGAGAGAGAGAGAGAGAGAGAGAGAGAGAGAGAGAGAGGCGCGTTAGTCTTGCCGTGGGGCATCCAGCACTTGTTCCACTGTTTTGCCGCATCAAAATACTGCGTGTCGGAATGTTCAAAGCTCAGGTAAGCGAGAGAAAGGGAGGTGGAGGGAGGAGGGTATCATTACATCTTCAACCCCCATAGCTATATACAGCAGATCATTACAAATTATTATTATGAACAATGCACAATGCTCTCTGTTGTACAGTACCGATCACAATGTATGTATCAAAAAATTTTTTTTGTATTTATTCAATGAGTGAATTTTTTATGGTTTCTTAATTATTGCTTTGTGCTTCACTTTTTTTTTCTAGTAAAAGGTGTTATTGCTAGTTTGATTGTTGGTTTCATTATTAATTTATTATTTTTTTTTTTGTGCAGCTTAAAACACGTGAAAGTATGTTTAGATTTCTTCTTCATAATTTTAACAGCCTCAAAGTTTTCTATAAAAAAAAAAAAAAAAAAAAAGCAAGCTATGTACCTTAATGCTAAGGCATGAAATATTAGGGGTTCTTTTACTTTTCCTCTGCCAGCCATTGATTTTTTTATCCCACTCCACTAATTAGCCCAAATAGATTATATATAGTAACTCCAATAATAAATCTATGAGTTAACCTGCCCATAGAAGCCAATAACTTAAAAAAAGTTGTCATCTATATAGAAATTTTGTTAATATCCGCTTCCCATTCTTTTAAGCAAATGTTATTGCAATAAAAACCTATATACAGTTTTGGCTTTCATTACCCCGCAAATAATTTATAAAGACTTGAACGTAAAATCGTAATAATTTTGTACTTGTTTGTATTGTTTTATTTTTCTTTACCACTGGATCGAACCAACATATTATTCCCTCATTATTGGAATGGTACTTATAGGCATAGACGGAAGGAAGAGTCTGACAGCCAAAATACCAAGTAATATATGTATCGGTATAACTGAAGAACGCCCGTATACTGTATAGCAAAAAAAGGATTTAGGAGAAGGTTCTAGTGGGGAATTAGGTTTTGGAGGGTGAGCTCCAACGTAATGGAGGTTGTCGGTTTAACAAATTATTAAAAAAATTCTATAGGTTAAAACACGTAAAAGTAGGCCTAGTATTTCTCATGGAAATATCTCCGGAATTGGTGGTCAAAAATCGCAAAAAACGTGTTTGAGACGACCGATGGTTTAATTCCTTTGTGCCTTTGCAATATGTATTATTATATGAAACATGAATTAAAACAATAAAACCCTTTGAAATTGAAAATTGTTAAATTAGGGGACCTTTAGCTTTCCCCACGTTACCCGCGCACTATATATGCTCCAATCATGCAAGTAAATACAATATTAATATTTAAAAAATGAAATAATAAAATCATAGTTATCATTATTATACTGTTGAATAATAATCAAATCCAAACCATTAACTAATTTATTTATAAGTCCTCACCTTACCCCTTACCCCTATTTGAGATTATCTATTTAAGAAAAAATTATTTATAGTATACAATGGGCAGATGCACACATTATATAAATTAAATTTACTGTCGTAATGTGTGTGTACTATAAATAATGTAAAATGTGCGTAATAAAATTTTATTCCATTCGGAAAATATATATATTTTTTGAAAAGTGATGTGTTTATTAAAATCTGATTATAAAATATCTCAGTGAAAAAAAAAATAAAAGCATAATTATAATTTTCAAGTAGAACTTTTTGGATTGAAATAACGCCTGATGTATAGGCAACTCTTCGATCATTTATACTTACCACGTTGCATACACATAAGGATATTCAACAAGTTTGGAAAAAAAATGCATTTTCTTGAAAGTGCTGCCATCTATTAGGCATTCGTTATAAACTATTTCAAATAAATTTGTCTTATAATTTGTCAACTTTTATGTCGATTTATTAATATATTTATTACAATATTAAGCGATATTGTAATATAAGGCATTTTCTTTCTTTGTGTTTCAGTATTAAATGCGTTAATAACGTTAAAATGTTATTTCTTTTAATGACAATACTACTTTTATAATAAATATTGATTTGGAGCCCACTCTCTTCACCTCCTCTGGTAGCTCAGTTGGTAGAGCGGTGGACTGTAGAGGAAAATTCGTCAGATATCCATAGGTCGCTGGTTCGAATCCGGCCCGGAGGAAAAATCTTTTTACCATCTTTTTTCATGTATGTATATTTCTAAATTTTTCTTATTTTAAATTTCGGAACAATGTTCCTTGAAGATTTTTTTTTACGTAATTTTAAATAATTTTCATTTTTATCTTTTAAATTTTATGCCGACAGTTTTTTTTTAAAATTTAATTACGTATTTATTCTAGCTTTATATTCATGCGTACAATAAAAAAAGTAGCATGTATTAAGTATTGCATAAATTAAATTAAATTTATTTTTAAATTAAAAAAAAAAAAGTATTAAAAAAAAGTGACGTCACGTGCATGTCGTGCCACTTTGCGATTAGGTTAACTAGATCCTCGTACATTTCCAAGTAGTTCCTACCACAAACACGCTTTACATTGTGTTTATAGCGTATAGCGTGCTCCGAGCTTATGAGTGGATGTTTGAAATATTGTGCTTCAAAATCACGTTCTTTTTATAAGAATTAATGTATTTTATATTAAATATATATTGTGTTATTAATTAATATTGATATTATTACTAATATTTGTGGATTACATAGTGTTAAAAAGTTCCTACATACTTCAAAATTTGAAAGGTAAGCATATTTTTGTCATGAATTTTGTAACATTTTAAAGTTACGCCCCCTCATTTTTGTTTATTAAAAAAATGACTTTCAAAAATTGTATTTTTCTAAAGACTTTTTTGTTGTCTTTTTATTTTATTTATTTATTTCATTATGATTATATATTCATATTCAATATTTATGCATAAATTTCAATGAATGTAACTGTATAACGATGCTGTTTTCATAATTATTTACCGGCCCACGCATTGTTTTTATATTTTTTATCCTTATATAGGCATTATACACGTGCACTATACGGTGCTACCATTGATTACGCTAATTTTCTGAAATTATAATATTTACGTAATATAATTGCAATCTATTTATTTGCATAGTAAAAGTGGTTTTATATAAAACTACAAATTTATTTGGAACGATCGTAATTTGTAAAACTTTAGGTGTGCCATATTATATATTTTATTTTTGTCATTTTTATATCGCAAAATATGTGATACCAAACCTGTTTAATCTTAATAAATTATTCAACTAAAAAAAAAAAATGTTTAAAACGATGTTTCTGTATCTTTAGGTCAAAATTAATTATATATTTTTCTACCAAAAAAGTTGTCGTATTAACCGTTATACATGTATATTTTTATGAATATTCTATAGTGTTAAAAAAAGAAAAGTCACCATTTAATTTAAAAATGGATCTTTTTTCTGATCCTCACATGCAGTAATAATAAAAAGGGAGTGCTTCAAATTTAATAGGGTGGTGTTTGAATGTAAATAAAAACTAAAAAATAAACATTTTATACATTCCAGCTAGTTATATAGTAATGTATAGTATAGTGTTGGGGAAAACGAGGCCAAGTATTTCTGGCCCTAAAATATCAAGCTTTTACACCTTGCATCGAATTCTATTTTTAAATAAAAATTTTCTCCATGTATCTAGCTTCATATTATGTATAATAAGATGCAGCTTCTTCAGATCATACAGTGACAACTCACGAAGTATTATTTGTCACACGTTTTTAAATACTAATTGTGTCTAATGAAGACACCTAAAAAAAATGTGTTTTTAATACATTTAAACATACTTTATACATTTCTTATGGAAAAATCATTGTTAAAATTTCAATTAAAAGTACAAAAATAATTAAAACGTTTGCATAAAATAATTGGCATCACGATATATTTCTTGTCTAGCACTAATATTGTGCATTTTTTTAGTGTATACGTTTGACATTCATTTCTCATTGATTGTAGGAGATAGAAATGAATAAACATATTATTTTGAATTTTGAAATTTTAATTGAAGTGATCTTGGTCACGAGTTTACGATGACATTTTTACGACAGAAATGGCCAGAAATATTGCATCGTAGTGAACTTGATTTTAATGGTCATCATTAGCATTAATTTACCCTTTTAAATTAAAGTATTTTCAAAGATTTTATAGAAATTTACACCGCATTTTAAAGTTCATATTGGTTAAAAATATTCATCACATAGGTAATATTAAAAAAAAAAAAAAAAAAAAAAAGTTCCGCATGGACACCTCAAAAGTATGGCATAATTTGATAATTTCATTTGCAGTACACATGTGATTTGATTATAAGTACAAATATATTATTTTCAATTTCACCAAAAAAAACAAAACAAAAGATATACGTAATTTACATATTTTATTACGTTATTTTGGCAATAATTTATAGCTATAAATATTTAATCGTGTTTTGCATATAAATTACTACCTAATTATTTAAGTACAGTTATATTTTCATCATGATGTAATAAATATTTTTCACCCACGCATCATTTAGCTATTATTTAAAATAATATCCGTGATTTTGTATATTATATTTAGCATTAGAAAACACAATAATAACAACATTATTTTATTAAATTGTTTTATTATTTTGTTATAATGTTAGTTACAATACAATACATAACATCACGTAGGCAAGCAATGTGACTTTGATAAATCGTGGTGAATACTAATCGATATGCTCGTCAATCAGTTGAGGTGTAGTGGGTGTATTTTGGGCGAGGCAGTGTTTCCTGGTTTGTTGATGTATGTTATAGTTGAGATAAGCGAGAGAGATGAGAGATAACAATAAATATAGGGCAAGCATGCTTGGTGCAGCTGCATTCTTCTCTCCTGGGGTTGGGGGGGGGGTGATATTTGCGAGCAAGGGAGGGTGCAGTCGAGGGGTGGGTATGTAACAAAACAGCACTGATTGCCTATCAGGTGGCTATAGCACTCAGCATTTGAGCTTTTTATTTGTTTAGTACATAATGAGAAATAGGAGAAATATTGCAAAATATCGCTTTTGTATGTGAGCTATTCAATTTTTGTTTGCGGGGAGATTTTAAAATGAAAATTAATGGAGGTTATCGGTTTAAAAAATTCTTTAAAAATTTCTATGTCTTACAACACGTATATAAGTATGTCTCCGAAATCGGTGGGGAAGTTTTCTTAAAAATCGCAAAAAACGTGTTTTTCCCCGCATAAGCGTATAATGTTAAATTAGGAGACCCTAGCTTTCCTCGCATCTTAAATTCCCGCGCGCTAAACTGATAACTGATAATTAACCTCCATTTACAAATCGGGAAGTTTTGGTAAAATATGAACAAGAGCTTGTAAAAGATGTTTATTTTATTATTTATTATTATTTTTTTTGTAAAAATTATAAGTCTTACAATGCTAAAAAGAATAGAAAATTAGGGGTCCCACGATATCTCTGATTGGATTGCTTCGTCCATTGTTGCATTACTGTACACAGTACATTAATTTATTATCAAACATTCAAGAAAGAATTTGGAAAACTTCATTTTTGCCTTTATGTTTTTATTATTAGTTTGTTGTAATTATTTGTACGTATATAATATGTATAGAAAGTTTTAATTCTAATTACAAGTAAAAAAAAAAAAAAAAAAAAAAAAAAAAAAAAAAAAAAAGAGCATGAGAAATAACATAAACGTTTCCCCATTCCGATATAAAAACACATCATGATGAAAATAACAGTGACTGATTTTTCTTATAAAGTATGAATATTATAATAATACGATATAATAATATAAGTGTATCATTGCATACCACATTTTGATATTTTTTTATTTACTCTAGAAATTTGACTATAGGTGTAAATTATATGTCAATATTTTAATAGCCCCTTTGCACATACTTACGCTTTGTCTCCGTGTTTGTGGTGCCTAATGCACTGTCCAGCATAGAGAACATTTTTTCTTCTCATTTGTAGCATAAATAAATGTTTATTTCGCTACTGTACGTATTTTTCTCATATTCTTCTAGCTTATTAAGACCTAGAAAAAAAGGCTTAGATTGAGGTTTAAAGCTTAGTTTTGCTGTTAAAAAAAAAAAAAAAAAAAAAAGAAAAAAGCTTTTTTTTTTCCTATGCTGGCCTGTGTATTTCTTACCAAAAAAATGGCAGCTCTTAAATATGAGTGAAACTGGTCTGTAAAAGTTCTACTTCTTAAGTTCTCTTTGAATTAAAATGAACAAGAAATGCATGGAGATTTTTACCTGCAGTTAACTATATCAGTTTATATTTCTACTTGCTATGAAATACTGCACTGCAATCAGAGAGTCAACGTAATGAGATTGAGTGGGTTAAAGGGGCGTACATACTGCATAGCAATGTACCTACATACTGCACTTAGATAAAATGAAATATTGCACTTGATTACAACTTACGGTAGATGTCAAGTGCAAGACCACGCCCACTAAATGTATACCCCAGTTTTTCACTTAACTTCAGTTAATTATGTAATTGTTATTAAGTACCGGTAGGTGTGGAATTTATGTGTATATATAGTGCAGACAAATTGAAATCAATGCATAATAAATCCACTATATATACGTTATAAAAATTTAATTATATATTTTTTCTCAATTAAAAATGTATGGATAAAAAACTATAAAAAACGTATGAAAATTATATTGCGCTCGTAAGTTATTTAACTTCAAATTAAAAATATAGCTTTACAAAAAGTAATTAAAATAATTATATTTTCATATTTGTAGCGCGAAGATGGTGTGACTTTTGCCATATGGGGCGACTTTGTCACTCCATTTTTCACCCAGTAATTATTGTAGAAATTTTATGATACTAAAACCTATAAGTAAAGTACTGTATGTATATATGGTCTACATAATCTTGGAGTATAAATATCATAAATATAATACAGTAATTATAGGAAGTGAAAAATGGGGTGGTAAACCAGTCCATAGGGCCAAAGTCACCTCACGGTAAGGTATA
Organism: Ecdyonurus torrentis; assembly: GCA_949318235.1. Lineage (NCBI taxonomy): Eukaryota > Metazoa > Arthropoda > Insecta > Ephemeroptera > Heptageniidae > Ecdyonurus > Ecdyonurus torrentis. Next base: position 45,353,666 of record OX439131.1, on the reverse strand, counting down.
CTGCGTAAAAATAAATAAAATTGCAAACAAATTTTATCTATTGCACGTTTATCGACAAAAAAAAAAAGTTTTTTTTTATTGGCTTAAACACATAAAAGTGTTTATCCTATTCAAGTTTTTGACCTCACCGTAACTGAAATAATATAATTAAGTCACTGAAGTGTATTTTAAATTATGTATTGTTTATGTTGACTATAATTTCTAATTGTTTTTATAATAAAGAAATAACATTGCCTGATGCATTTATATGATTATAGGGTTAAAGAAATGAATGAAGAAATTATAATTTTAAAAAATGCTTAAAAACAGGAGAAAATTAGGGATTCCTCTGTTTTTCCAGCGCTTCCTGGAATGGGCTTGCTTGCTTCATATATAGTTTCACTTCTAAATAATGCAATTAGGGCTTATTAGTGCACACCATTTGCATTATTTACAAAAGTGAAACTAACATAAATAATTCATAATTATATAATCAGGAATTAAAGTTTTGAATTATTACGATAGTATCTCAATCAACAGAAAGAACTTATATTTAGAAAATTTTATATATAGGTATCAGTTATAATGTTTTAAATTGCCTAATGATTATAGAACTCTTAAAGCATCAGAGATATACATCGCAGTTTTTATGCTCAATGGTGTTGTAAAAGACGCACATACTTATATTGCGTATTTTTATAATGAAAGGAGAATGAATTAACAGATTTGATTGAATGAATGAAAGTTGATGCTGATGGTGTGAGATAAAAGTCACGCTCAATGCACGGCACGTTTTTTTTTTTTTTTTTTTTGATGTTAACTTGAGATAACGTAAAGTGGTGTATAGTTTACGTATGCATAGTGCAGTGTTGCAGTAGCCTCTTGTGCACTTTTGTTGTTATCGTACCTTGCTCTCGCGTATCACCCCTCGTTCTTGCATCGCGGTGCATATATTTATACAGTTCAGTGATCTCGTGTCATTTTAACGTATAGTGGGTGACCGACTTGGTGCTGCCATTATAGTCAAAGGAGGAACTGTATTTTAAAATAATGCGTAGTACTAAATATAGTACGTTATTTTTATCCAGCAAAATAAATACTTTTAACGTCCAATAAAATTTAATTATTTAAAAAAAAAAAAAAAAAAGTATTTGTTTTGAAAAAAGTGTCATAAACATTTACAAAAAAATTAATTCGACTTGAATGATGGCACTAAATTTTGAATTTTTACAATTTTAAGTGGAATAACTGTAGAATGTTTGCTCGTATTTGCATGTGTTAGTGCCAACTAAACTTTTACGCAATAGTTAATTTTGTACTTCATGTAAATTTTATATTAGGTGACAGGTCAGCTTATGAGATATCAACTGGTCACTTATATACACCAGAAAAGTCTGTTTTGAATACCTTATTTATTTATTTATTTTTTAAAGTATGATAATATAATTAAATTAAACGCAAATACATTGCAAGTGATGCTAAAATTAAAAATATATTTAAAATTACAGAGATGCATAATAATAATAATGCTCCTCTTATGGTTTATTGTTCAAAGATTTACATTGCTATATATAGCTATAAGAACAAAATCTTATGTAAACGAGCATTAAATACATTTGTACTTGAATATTTGAATATGTATGCAAAATTAATGTAATGTCATTGTTATATGTAAAAAGAATTTAATTTTTTGAAAGTGTCTTATATGCAAATGTTGTTATTATATAAAATTAAAATTCATATCTAATTTTAGCTTCATTATTTTACAAGAAGAGATAAGAGAGAGAGAGAGAGAGGGGGGGGGGGATTTTTTTGCCAGCTGTTTCATGCTTATATTAGAAATTGCTTCATAGATTGCTGGGCGACAATATTTCAATTAACTGCTACCAATATGACAAATTTAATAAATCTATTAACTTTAATAAGATCAAATTAATGTACATATATTGTGGACCTCTACACCTGTTCCCTTGATTTTAAAAATTAATAATAAATAAGCTGTATTGTAAAATATGCATATCAACTTAAATTGATTTAAGTTCAAAGTGATTGATATGTTTATAAAATTTAAAAATAAATGCAAAATAAAACTTATTTGAGAAAGAACTGCAATATTCACATAATGTAAATTTATCTTGATATTACAGTAAATCAAATTATTAACTTTTTAAAATTAAAAATATATTATTTTAACTTTTTTCGTAAAAAAAAAATATATATATAAAAAATAAATGAAATCATTAAATTTCAATTTGAAAATTAAATTGTTTTGGCTCTATAAATAACGTAGACAGAATTATTGTGACAATAAAGTTCCTGAGTTGACGATAGCAAATCAGTCACCCTTTACGTTAATGCGGATTTCCGTGAAGTATATTTAGTTGCAAGAAGTAACAATTACTGCGATTGCAATGAGTGGAAAAGTGTCTGCATGGAATATTGATAGTAGAGTAGATCTGTCTAACAATTCCAAATTTAATTGATTTTTGTGCTCTATCATTAAGATAGTGGTAATTCCTTGGAGGGGGGATGGTACCCATATGTTGCCCACGTGTATCAGTGAATCAGTATAACATGTGTGTGTGTGTGAAATCATGATGGAACGAGACTCAATTAATGTTATAGACTAATGGATTTTTAAAGCTTATGACAAAAATTGATTTGCAATTAAAAGTATATTGACAAAATTATTGACCTGAGAAGAGGCTAAAACTTTTAAAACTGATAGTAAACATTTCATGGATTGTCTCTAAACATTCTATGCATGCACGTAATATTATCCAAAATTTGATACATGTTTAAAATGTTTACTTTCTGCCAGTGAATGTTTACTCACTATACCAGTGTATGGGTACTGTCTACTAGTGAAATGTGGTAGAGAGTATACTCTAATGTTTACGGAGAACCCATGTATATTTTGTAGTCTTCTTACTAAAAAAACTTGATTTTTATTGGCATATTATGGTAATAACATGTATTTAAATGGAGTTTTGCGTCAACTGAAATCTCCATCTGATTCCATTGTAATATATGGCCATAAGTTATGACCATATGCCATAAGTTATGGCTATATGCCATAAGTATAATATATATAATTATATATATTTAGGAAAAAGACTGTATAGTGTATATATATATTTTTTTTCTTTTTTATATTATGGTATATATTTAAAAAAATTTCACTAACACGTCGGAGTAATTTAATTAGGACCATACGTCACAAACCTGATACCTAATTTCTGTGTGATGGTTGTGACAATAACTGAGAAAAGCTTCTAAATAATTAGATATTATTTAATTATGAATAACGCATTGAATTTATAATAAAAATGACCAACTATGGGTATAATAAATTTAAAGTTTGGTCTTTTACTTATAATTTCTGTTCATATAGATCCGAATATAAAATTATCTTTTATTATAGCAAGTATACGTTGTTTTCATTGCAATAATAACCACCGTATAAGATGCAACCTGTAGGCAACCCTTAGTTATGTTTTTTTTTTTTTTTTAAATAATTTATGTTGCACCAATGAAATAAACAAACTTAACTAAAACAGCAAAATTAGAGATTAAAAAGTGTTGCAACTTCATGGTGGTCAAAGCTATTTTGAGCTAACATTTTTAATTTCCTGCATTTTAAATATGATTTATTGTTCTTTCTTATTAGATTTTACTATCAGCATTAATTTATCTATATTTATGCATGATAAAACCATAGTATAAAACATTAAAAAAAAAAAAAAAAAAAAAAAAAAAACTCCGTTAATGGGTTGGAGTTTCCCAAGTTTTGATCAGTACAATACAATATAATAGACCCCTTGCACTCCTTGCGCTTTGTCGCCATGTTTGTAGTGCCTAATGCATTGTCCAGCATATAGGGGAAACATCATTTCTCCTAATTTATCACATAAAAATAGTTTATTTCAACTGAACAAATTTTTCTCATATTCTTCGAGCTTATTATAGGAGCTAGAAATGAGACTTTGATTGAGGATTGAGAAGCTATTTGCTATAAAAAAAAAATGACGTTTTTCCTATGCTGGCCTATGTATTCCTGACCAACAAAATAGTGGCTCTTAAAGCCATAGACCACATAAAACAGCATGTGCTTTTTAATGGATAAACACGAAATGGGATCTTCAAAACTGATGACAATTTTTACCAGAATGTTAATGTAGCCCCACGAAAGAGCATGATAAAACTCTAAAGTATGCAATTTGCGTCAAAAATTCATGTTTATGACGTCAGAAACATGCAAAATTTATTATGAAAATGTTGTGCGGGTTGTATAAATCGAATATTTTGATCACTGCTACGGGGCTACTGTTGGGTTTTGAGACAAACTAAATTTATTTCTTTAAATCACATCAATTGTTTTGTGATATAAATGCTTATGTTTTTCTCTGGTCTATTCCTTTAAATATAAGTGCAACCGGTCTATATTGACATGATCAGGGAGTGCGTTATTTTATATAGATTTGACAAAAAGGTTGATCGCGTGTGTAGAAGCCAAAAATGACAACAATCCCTATGTCTGTACTGTACTGTATAGTAGGGTGGGTCCATATATTTAATCACAACAATACCGCCACGTGCAGCCATGTGAAACCCCCAACACAACATTACACCGACAATAAGTCGTATTATTGACCTACACACATCAATAAAATTATATTCTTTTCTCTGTAACCCCGTGTCGTTTTCATTTTCTCTTTGTTTCACACTTTTTAGTTCAATGTTGCTACATGAAGCCTTTCAGTAAGCTAAACATTTCAAGCCTGTTGCCATTTTTTTTTTGCTTTCATTTGGTTTCATATTATGTAACAGCAATATAATATATACGTATTGCGAATAACTTTTTGAAATTGCAAAAAAACAGTGCTTAAAATAAGCATAAAGTTACTCTGTAAATAAATAAACATATTCATATTTATTCAATAATATAAAAATATATATATATAAAAAAAAAAAAAAAAAAAAAAGAGCGAGGTTTAGGCTTGACAAATCTAGCCCACTTTTGGAAAGGAAATAAGGAACTGTCAATATACGTATGGAAAATAATAAAAGATAACTGTTGTACTCTTTCTTAGTTTTTGAGACGTTTAAATGTCCTTTATCTACAAAAAAAAAAAAAAAAAAAAAAAAAAAAAAATCCTTTTTTGAAAGTATTAATTAAGGCTATATAACTTTAAATTCCTTGTTCAGTATACTGCATTTTTTCCTGATTTTAATAAATGCGATTTTTATATTTTTAAATTTCTTTGTAAATTCTTACAAATTCTTCCATATTTTTAAATTTCTTTGTAATTTCTTTTCATGCTGATTTGCAAAATGAAAATCTGATTTTTATTTTAAAAATTATTAAATTCATTCCTCTAGCTCACATTAAAAATTGTAACTGTGGGATCGAAACGTGAAATAAAAATAAAAAAAAAAAAACTTTTTTTTATACGTGATGAAAATAAATAATGATTTAATTTAGTTCAATTGTTATTTAATTAAGCTGCTTATTACGCAGATATTACAATTGTTCTCCGGATGTAAATACACATAATCAAGTTTAATAATTATACACGTCGAAGCAGAACAGAATTATTGATAACGGTTTTCTTAGCGGTTGATAATTAATTATTATTATAATTAAAACCAATGAAAATAATTATAATTAAAACTAGTATTACTTAATTACTTTTACTCTAATAAGTAAAAGTAGTTTATTTTATACATAAACTTGGAATAGTTTTATATTAAAGATATACCACCTGCAAATGCAAAAAAAAAAAAAAAAAAAAAAAAAAAATCATATCATTAAAAATCCCAAAGAAAATATTTTTGCACGGTAAAAAAAAACAAACGTAATTTATACTTTATTTGGTTTCTATTTTGTAATAACTTATCTTAACCATAGACAAATTATATACGTATATAAGTCTATGATGTTAACTATTAAGCTAAGTTGTAAGCACTATAAAATTTTAGTGATTATATACTACCATATATATAAACACATTTATACTATGATGTTACTACTTAGCACAATAGTTAAGGTAGCATAATTATAAAATTAAAATAGCATATTTTAAATTATGTTGCGATGCAAAAATGCTGCTGCATTGAGCTGTAGCATAGTAATAACTTATAACGTATTTATCTGTGTACAGTAATACGGCATACATGAGACTGTCAAAAATCGACCATATTGAACCATTTGTCATATTGCTTAATGAAAGCAATTATCTCATCGTTAATTAGTATTATTATTTTGCAGCATCCAAATGAATTCTTAGTTTTAGTTTAAAAATATCAGCCACTGACCCCTCTCCTTAAAAAAAATATTAAAGGCATATAGAAAACATGAAAACATTAGCATTTATATCACAAAGCACTTGATAGGACTTGCATAAATAACATTAATTGGTCTCAAAACCTGGCTGTAGCGCCCTATAGCAGTGATCAGAAAATTTCGATTTATGCAACCCACACAACATTTTCATACTAATTTTTGCCTGTTTCTGACGTCATAAACAGAAATATTCACGCAAATTGCATACTTTACAGTTTTTTCACGCTCTCTTGTGGAGCCACATTTACGTTCTGGTAAAAATTATGATAGTGTTGTAGATCCCATTTTGTGTTTAATGATTCAAAAGAACGTGTTGTTTCATGTTTTCTATGCCTGATAGTATTTTTATTTTGTATGTTCTGAATTTTCAGGACTTACGAACAGGTTTCGTATATATATAAAATTTTATATATATATACACATATTATACGATATAAAAAATTGAATTAGAATTGTCTTTGTTTAGGCGGACGTATTGAGGTTGCAATAGATATATAAATTGAAAAGAAGGTGTAGCCTGTAGTAGCATTAGATCACTTATTAATTGCTGATGTGAGAGACATGGACAATAAAGCATTGTTGACGTTGTCGTAACAAAGCAATTGTTATTATATTATTAAATGTCTGGATGTGACATTTCACTCTTCAAAATTAACGCTTCACCGACTGAGTAATAACCTTTTATGTATATGTATGTATGTGTAATACACACACACACACTGAGTTACACACTCGACTTGAAACTTAAGGAAATGTCAAAATGTATTTTATATCAAGTACTATATAGAAGAGGGGGTTAATTGTCCTATATTTCCAGATTATGAGTGTCTATCAATTTGTACGGTCATTTTACTAAAAAAGGAATTTTATTCGCATATGGGAATAATATGTATTTAGATAAAGTTTTGCGTCAACTGAAATCTCCATCTGATTGCATTGAATGGCCGTAAGCCAATAGAAATTCATTATTAAGTAAAATGACTGTACAGCTTTTTGTTACAGTTACCACTGATACAAAGATCGGGATATATTACAGTTGAAATACGGATTAACAAAATTATTGAGCTGACTGGATCTCAAAAGTCCGTATTTAACTCCCTAGACAATACCAAGTACTCTTACACAATTATTGACTTTTTTTCCCCTGTATATTTGTTAAAAACCTCACTATAAAATAACAAGCACTTAAATGGCAATCATACATGACCTCTCATCAATGTAACAAAATTATTGAGATTTCTTATGGGGCTAGAATACGTGGTAATTAATTTCTACCGTATAATGATCGAGACCCAGTTGTTGTGAGGTCCCAATTGTTAGCAGCTGTGATCATGAAAAATAATAATAATAATACATTAAAAGTAAAAAAAACAATAAAAATAATAATAAAACAAAGTAAAAAAAAAAAAAAAAAAAAACATCTCCTCATCTCAATTAAGACTTGAACATTTTGGATACCCATGGTATAGTATTGGACTCAACTTTGGCATCAACAGTGCTTTCATCTTAATATTTCTCAAAACAATTTGGACTCGACCTTTTACATTTAAATAACCCGAAAAAATCCAACAACTTGGTCTCTATGCCATGTTTCTGTGTCCATTTATTTATCATCACGGAAAATCAAATTTTCACGATAGAAAATTTTAATCAGATAGGTTTACTAATGATCTATTAAATATTGATCTCAGTTTATATTCTTTAATATTAAGATAGGCAATCCACAACTTAAAATACATAATATACCTAATTTGTTAATTTGATATCACAGTATCATATTACTAATTGCCAATTAATTATTTTATAGCAGCAGAGTTAACTGATACAATCTTTTTTGTATTCACGGCTCACGATTTTGTTTGTTTTAAAAATAAGCTGTAACAAACCCTCATGCATATTGTTTTTAATTTTATTATTTAAATTAATTAAATGTATAATTATTTTTATTTTAAAGTATAAAATAATTATATTTTACGTGCGCTATACAGTTTTAAAGCTATATATATAATGAATGGGAAAATAATAATATATACTATTTAGTAATTAACCTTCATTTACTTAATATCCTATTTTAATTTGTTGTATTGTTGTTATCGTAATACAATAATCACACCTCCTGTGTCTACTTTAGCGCATTGTTGTTTGATTTCACTCTCATAGTCGGCCCGGTAATGAAATATTACGTTGATAAATATTTTGTGAGTGCATTAGTAAATGAATTATTATTAAATACATTGAAATTATAATTTAAAAAAAGTCGTTATTTATTTGAATTTTGATTTGCTTAATTATTTTGCTTAATTACTCCATTCAATATAATTTTAACTTTCAAAGTTAAGCCCGCGTGTGTGGTTTTCATTGTAGTTTGTTCTGTAAATTATAATGAGGCTCATTAACAATGATTGGCTGTCCCAAAAAAAGAGACACATTCATTGGGTTGATCTTGTTTTTTGAGCCGATAAAAGTGAGTCTCATGTTGAGCATGGAACTTTTTGTTGTAAAGTTTCGTTCATTCTTATCAGGTCTAAACTTCTAAACAAAGAAATAACAATGATTCACAAAACATATAAAAGTGATAAACAGCTATTGACGTCATGATCAGATGTTCTTTAACAAAGAAAAAAAATATCGAAGCTGGTTATATATTTGTGTGTAGTTTACAGAACGAACTTGTATATTACAAGTCTAGTAAAGTCTCTAGAAAATACTAATTTCTATCACCGAAACTATTAAAAACCACACTCAAATAACATGCATTTAAATGTCAATGGTAAATTTTACCTCTCAATAATAATAATAATAATAATAAATATTAAGAATTCTTATGAAGTGAGAGAATACCTCATGGTATTTTCTAGGGACTTTTATGATAAAAACAAAAAAACAATTCGGCAAAAAAAAAAAAAAAAAAAAAAAGTTATTTTTTTATAACATACATTCTGCTAGTAAAAAAGATTCTAATACAAAAATATATGAAAACGTTTATCTATAAAATCTAAACTTAAATACAATTTATCCTATACATATTATACTATAACAAATATAGGTCAAATTAATACCTTATTTGGTCACGGATATTTACGTTTTAATAGACAGACTGAGAGAAAGAGAGAGAGAAAGAGAGAGAGAGAGAGAGAGAGAGAGAGAGAACAAAACTGATCTGTAGTAGATTAATGTTTATAAAAAACATGAAATATCTTGTTTGTAATTTTAAAAATTAAAACCACTTAATTTCAAATGTAATTAACTTATATATATAAAATTTGTAACTGCAAAATAATGACGGTAAATATATTTCTTAAATAAATGAAGTTATTATCATTTGTGAACAACTTGCAACTTTCCATCTCGTTATATTATGTTACATTTTACTGACTCAGGAATAAATAGTACAAATAATATATTATAATATTATTAAGAAATTTTATTGTAATAATTGAAACCTGTTTTGTATAATATAACAATGTCGTAAGAAAATTAGATATTTTATATATCATATAGGAATTAATAATGTTTTAAATTGAAAATTATATCCAGTATGATAATTATTATTTCTAATGTAGTTCATGTACTATAGACTTATGATTGAAAACATAATTTTTTATCTTGGAGAAAAAAATAATAACAAAAAAGAAACTTAAAAAATATTTAAATATTAAATTAATTAATAAATTAAAGTCCTATACTGATAACGTGATAAGTGATAAGTGATAACTATAAAGATCATACAGAAAATTATTACCGTATTAAAAAAAAAAGAAAAAAAAAGATAAATGTTATGAATTTTGTGGTAATTCAATATTTTACCATAATTAGTCATTTTAAAAACGCCGTGCATTAAAAAATGATTTTTCTAAAAATTTCATACTATACAGATGAGAGATTTTAAACAACGCTTGTCGTATAACTTTAAAAGAGGTGATTTTTAATCCCCAAATGTTTTACATTTTTACAATTTTAGGTTCTTACGCAAGATTGTGATAACATTTTACCCTCCAAAAATTTGCACTAAATTTGCAAAATATGTTGTTCTTATGAAGAAACCCGTACTGATTTTAAATATAGTAAAATAAATATTTTCTGAATCGTATGTATATAAATACTTTTTTTAAATTCAGAAATGCAATCGTAAAGAATATTTATTATGCGAGAAATTTCGAAAAAGGTCCGTTCAATATTATGAGTCCTATATCCAAATTATGATCACTTTTAAATGATCTGTTAGTTAAATATTAGTAAACGCAAATACAATTTTTGCTTCAGTAGGAACAGATTTGTTAAAAACCAATTTATACATTTTGCCCATAATTTAGTAACCCTGACAAGTCAATTTATTTTTATTAAATTTTCGTAAAATTAGGTTACTTTGCTAATGTATAAAATACAGGAAATTTGATCAAACCGGGCGCGATAAAAGTTGATTAATATTGTGCTATGTATAAGGGATGCTACCCCCCCCTCTCTCTCTTATATAATATACTCAATAATGAAATTGGAAACCTACACAAGGTAAACAAATGACGTGATCAAGGCGATCAATTGATTTTACGTGGGAGAAAAAAGCAAACAATAGTTTGCGGTATAACTTACTACTACACGGTGAGTTTTGCCAAAATAAACATTAACCCAAGAGAGGAGACTTTATAAGGAATTGAGCTGAGCGTGACTTTAGTATACTATACACAAATATTTCATAATAATAACGCTTGACCCCTGAGGCTTTTTACTTACATTACAATATTGGTGTCGTATGTATGGCTTGAAGTAAAGCAACCTTCAAGAAATTTAATAAACAATAATGGATTTATATTAAGCATGATACCGCGTAGTTTCTTTGTGTTTATATATAATAGTCTATAGAACGTTTTTAGACTGAATTGCAACAAGAAACAAACTGTGCGACATTTTACAGTGATGGACGTTTGAAAGTGGTAATTAACGGGTAATTAATCAATACGTTATAATTACCTAATTTTAGAAACATTTAAAGGAGTAAGTGACCGACTGATATCTCGCAAACTATAGACGGTTGCGAATTATAATATTAACACAAAGAAGAAGAAATGTTACGCTATATCAAACATGTGAAAACAAAATCAAACATTTAAGTTATTCCAGTTTAATGTTTACATGCAAATGTGAAGATTCAAATTTTAGTCAAATTATAGAAATTTTTATAAAATTAAAAATATTTATTTAAACTTTTTTTTTGGAATAAGATTTTTTTTTTTTTTTTTTTTTTTTTTCAAATTTACTCGATTTCGTTTGAAAATTACAGTGTTTGTTTTGCTGGAAATGAAGAATGTTTATTTATACAAAAAAATATTGTGAAAATGTAGTTCCTCTTTTAACGATTTCCGGTCCAAGTCGGTCACTCTCTTCGTTAATACTCCCAGATTTACGCAACATTCAGTATAACAAATATGTTGTGCAGCATAATCATTTTGCTAACTGCCAGAATAGCAACACATGATATCGAAATACAACATACAATAACGTTATTATTTATTTTATTTACGTCGCCCTATCAATTAATTCTTTGAAAAAAAGATCGTTTTTGTTTTACGTAACAAACATAAAAAAAGTACAGAAGTGCTTAGCAAGTTTAAAAGCTGTCAATATTGATGTTATAGAAGACATCTAAATTGTATAAATAATTAAAGTATAATATCGTGCTCATTATGCACACGAAAAATTATGTAATTTTTATACTGCATTTGTGTCATAAATGTTTATTCATTGTAATTTCATAAATACTGTATACAATATTATGTAATAACATATAATCGCAGTACAATTAAATTGCATTCATTATATTGCTATAAATTGATCTGGGATTATAGAAGTAAGTATTTATTTTTCTTCTATCATGGCAGTAATAACTGCACCAGACAGTTCTTTGTTTTATAATATACATAAATGAAGATTAATCTTATACGACACTTCACTTCGAACGTGTTAAACTAAATAAGTGACGTGTAGTCACGTGACCTGGTCACTGGACAAGGAAGTGCAGGTCATATAAAAAAAAAATCACGTGGTATGTATGTACTCCGCCATGCCGTGCCAAAGGTGGGCGTAGTGGTCAGGTCCATATATGCCGCACACTCACACACTTGTCTTATGTATATACTATACACGTCACTTACTATACATAATATACAACCATATGTGGGAGTGCGCAGGTATGTATGTATAATACGTATGTATGTGCTGCAAGTTCACGGTCACCTCACGTCACGTCACGTAATCATCGCATTGTTATATTTATCACGTCAAGTGTGTTCTACCGACACTTCGATTTGATCTCTCTCTCTCTCTCTCTCTCTCTCTCTCTCTCTCTCTCTCTCTCTCTCTCTCTCTCTCTCTCTCTCTCTCTCTCTCTCTCTCTCTCTCTCTCTCTCTCTCTCTCTCTCTCTCTCTCTCTCTCTCTCTCTCTCTCTCGCCTCTGCCAGATTATATTTGTATGTTCTGTACTGTTATATTATAGAGACATTATACATAAAACTTAGAGCAAGATCAGTGTTTTCATTTCGAATTGCTGTATTATTTTTAAATGGATTTTAATTTATTTTTGGGTAAACAGATATATACAATGATGTTTGTAAACCCAGTTCCCTTCCTTACTTAAAAAAAAACGTGTAATTCCATTTAAAGTTTTTTTTTTTTTTTTTTTTTTGGTGTATGGTTTAGAGCACCCCCACCCCCCACCCATTTTTTTTTTTACGATTACCATTACTATTTAATATCTCATTTCAGAATAATGTCTTTAGTTCATTTTGAATGACACACAGAGAGAGAGAGAGAGAGATGTTAATTATAGGCTCAAGTGCGTATAGTATAATTATTTCGGGTACATAGTATTCTAAAACAGAGTTAAAAAAAAAATTATATAACGGACAATATTTTGCAACTAGTAGATTATTGCAAAACTTTCATGTTAACTTTTATCTTGTAGATTTTTTTAACGTTTTTATTTGGTTAAAATATTTATATATTTTTCTTAAATGACATTTTTTTTTTTTTTTTTTTTTTTTTTTGTTATTTACACTAATTAATATTTATACAGATTTCTAAGAAGTCAATAAAAAGCTAATACACACCAATAAAAAATATATATCTTGCAGGCCTATACTTACTAAAGTTTTTATTATTATTATTATTATTTTTTATTATTTTAGTTATTTTTCAAATATTTTGGCTTCCGTTTTGCTTTACGGTGCCAAACGCTACTTATCACTATTTTTATATTTCATCACTACTCTATGAATTACTGCACACCAAATGCCAACCTAATTGTGGTGATTTTGCGGTGGTTAAATTGAATTATTACGGGGCTTTTTCTTTTACAAAAAAAGAATTTGGAGGACAATACACATAGTTTTAACAAACGGTATATTTAATTTAATTTTTCAAATAATATTAAAAATATTTTTGAGATTCTTGCAGCTAAATTAGAATGATACTTTGTGAACATCATTTCTTTTTTTCTTTTTCAGTTTAGAATTTTGTTTGTTGTATTTTAAATGAGGGTTCCTTTTGTGGTTTAAGAATTTTCAATAGTTTGTCTATATATGGAAATAAGAACATCAAGAACTGACCGTAACTTATTTATAGAAGATCATTTATTTATTAAATAAACAATGTATCGAAGTATATATGAATGACACGGAAAATAATTGAAATGTGTTTGAACCGTATCCGTGGTTTGAAATATAACATATTATTATACTTTTTCCCCCCCTTTTTTTAATTTTGTTATTTTATTGTTATGTTCTGATTGAACAATTTACAAACTCTGTTGTATTAAAAAAAAAAAAATGCTGCAATACTGCATTATGCGTTTCTGTAAAATTGATGGACGTCTACTAATTATCCAAATTAAAGACACTTTTCTTTTTTTCTTTTTTTTTTTTTGTAATTTTTTAAAATTTGTGTTTTTTTAATTTTTTTTTTAATTTAATTTTTTATTTTTAGGAGAGCATAAAAATTAACTTTACTAGACCCACAGACAAAAGCAATTCCGTATTAATTATTCTAGACCGATTTCAATACTATTTATTCTATATAACAAAATACAGTATTTAAATACGATAGAAGAACAATTATTATACTGCACAGTAGAAAAAATCATTATTACGCAGCATAGTTATGTAATATGGTATATTCCAGATGAAAAATTATGAAATACCTATGATAGAAATGTATAATTTCTTTTATGCTAGATATATATAGTTGAGGCAAAACAAACCACAATAACTCCTTCATCTCTTCCTTTTCCCTGATTGATTGATTGTGTGTGTGTGTGTGTGTGTGTGTGTGTGTGTGTGTGTGTGTGTGTGTGTGTGTGTGTGTGTGTGTGTGTGTGAGAGAGAGAGAGAGAGAGAGAGAATAAAAAGTGAGTAAATGAGTGAGTATAAATAAGTAAATTTATAAACTTAATTCACGCATCATTTATAAATAGTTTTTGCTATTGAGTTCCAATTATCATTAAAAATATCAATATCAGTACATTGTAAAATAATTTTTATAATTATTTTATTTTAAGAATTTATTTTAAGAATTTATTTTAAGAATTTATTTTAAGAATTTTAAGATGAACTATAAAAATATTATTGTCATAGGTCGACATTATTTCTTATACAGTATACCACACACTGTCATTATTTATTTAGTTATTTATTTCCACCATAATTATGTACATGAACAATTACAAATAATATGGAGCAAAAAGTAATTTTGCAAAAATAATTACACCGCAATAATTGTTTGTTTGGTGGAAGTGTGTGCAAAAGTAAGGCATTATTAAATACCATGTACTATACCACCACATTATACATAGATTATAATATGCATAGTATAATATAATAACCACTATACCACATTTGGTATAGTGATATTGGATGCATGTAAGTGCCGCACAGTATAAGTTACACTATAATATATGCACTTGCATCCAATAATAGGATGATTGCATTCATGTTAAAGTCGACGTCATAAGTGAGTACTGAGTACTAAATAACATGAGCTGGTATTGGAAAATGACACATTTTGCCAGTATAAAAATACTTAGCAATTATTTTTTTCGAGAACATTGATGCTGGTTTACAAGTTGCGAATTAGGATTTCAAGTATGCAAGAAAAATAACAATGACAAAAAAATTACTCTTTTTCCAAAGAAATTAGCAAAATCCCACGTTTGTCCTATGCTAAGCAATGTTAATCGTTGCTCAATTATGGCATCAAAGTGCATTTATTATGACGTCATGCGCACACTATACGCAGCACAGCCCATAGTCATTATAATAAGCATACTAAAAATAGTATTTTGTTGAATTAAATTATTAAAATTAATTTAATTTGTATATACTGTATTACATTGGGATATGATCTATAGAGATAGAGACCCACATCATTTACAAGTCAAAATTTGATCATATGTAGTGGGTCGATATAAGTTAAACAAGACAAGTGCTTTATTGAAGGGTGGTGTGGGATATGATGGACGGAGGAGTATATTAATGTGATTTGTATGTATAGCCAGTCACTATGCAATATGTAAATTATACGTATTGATGGTGTTCACTCATGTAATCAAGGCGAAGGTAACAAGGATTATTAAAACCACAACTAGGTGATTGTTTACGTAATATACTTTGCAATTTAATACACTTATGTATACCGACTATAATACGTTGTGTACCTCGTCAAGTTTCAAGGGCCGGTCTGTGATTTAAAAATATTATAATATACAGCAGTGGTTTCTATGCAAAGAATTCATTTTTCATTATAATTTAAGCTAGTATTATACTTATGAAACCCGATGAAACCAATATTTAGTTTATAATTATTATTAATGCGTAACTAATTTACTATAAAGCATTTTGCAGGAAATTAAAGCAAAGATTGATTGATTTATGAGAAAATTGTTCTATACCTATATAAAGTCCACGCCACGTAAGGATGTTCGATATTTCTTACATAATCGTTTATTTAACCAAAAACTGTCATTTGAAATGGGCGATATCTGTGGGCGATCATGCAAACTAAACTGTTCTTGGGTGTATCTTGATAGGAAGTAACGAAAAAAAAAATCAACAACTAAACACCTCTAAAAGCCTCATTGAATATTGTTACGCGTTATAATATATAATTTATATATATAAAATTAAATTTTTAAAAAAAAGTGTGACCTACTTTTATTATTGCCAAATTTAAGTAATTTTTGCTCCGCGGGAACTATATAAAAAAATTAAAAAAATAAATAAAAAGTAATAAAAAATAAACAAATAATAAAGCATCTTATAATAATTATAATTTATATTTTTTACGTAACTCATGATTAAAATAAATTGTAATAATTATCTGCGTTCCGAGTAACAAAACAATAAAAAAAAAAAAATACTTTCTCTGCAATGGCAATGAAATAAACAGTAGCTATAGCATACAATGAACGTGTTTAATGTAGCGAGTAGCGACTAATGAGATTATAATTAGCAAAAATCTCATTGCTATGGATATTTAAATTAATTGAAATTTGCATTCTTCACTTCATGTAAAATAAATTTAAATTGTTAAATATTTCCTGTATATGTACATACATAATATATATATTGCATAAATTATTAAATAAATAAATGCAGTATACATGAATAGAATAAACTACATAATTTATGCTGCATAATTAGTGTGTCATTATATCACAAATGATGCTAAATTCGAGCAGCATAAATAATCAAACCTTATACAACACAATATTTATGCTTCTTTTTAAATTAATTGAACACGATATGTGTACAACAATTAACAATTAATTGCTATGTAACGCAATTATTATTATGAAGTTACATTATCATAGATTATGATGTAATGAATAAATTATGCTGAAAATAAGCTAGCATAATTATTATGTTTATTTTGTTTGTGTATATATACATAAATAAATAAAACAGAAAAAAAAAAAAAAAACGTAAAATGCAGCCAGTTAATCTCTGTTTCATTGTTTTGCAACAATCGCATAAACAAGCTTAATAAAAGATTGACTGCTTTATGCAACTTGCGGGGTTAAATCAATGAAACCAAGCTTTTTGGTAAAAATAAATAAATTTTATTAGCTATGCAATAGATCAGAGAAAAACATGAGCATTTATATCACAAAACACTTGATGGGATTTACATAAATAACATTAGTTTGTCTCAAAACCCAACAGTAGCCCCGTAGCAGTGATCAGAAAATTCGATTTATGCAGCCCGCACAACATTTTCCTACTAATTATTTCATGTTTCTGACGTCATAAACATGAATTTGCACGCAAATTGCATACTTTACAGTTTTTTCACGCTCTCTCGTATAGGGCTACATTAACATTCTGGTAAAAATTGTCATCAGTTTTGAAGATCCCATTTCGTGTTTATTTATTAAAAAGTACATGTTGTTTTATGTGGTCTATGGCTTTAAGAACTGTTACATATTTTTTCTTTCTCTTCAATGTGTCTATTTTTTGTTAAAAATAATAATAATAATAATAAAAAAAAAAAAAAAAACTGAGTCGCAGTTCTTGTTCATTAAGATAGCTTCGCTTACATAATTAAGCTCTGTCAGTCAAGTATTCTTTCCTCTTTAGTTTTAAAAAGCTGTAGTTAAGTCAAAAATTCTTTTATATTGGCAAAACGCCATATGTAATGATGAAAACGACGATGATAGTAAATTCGAAATCGCAAAAACTTCAGCTGATCAAAGTCAAAGTGCATAACACTCCTAGCTTGGCCTAGCACACACTAGTACTGACCCACATAGGTCCGCAACATTGTGTCATTTTTTTTTTCTTTTTTTTTTTTTTTTTTTACCAAACTATCTTTCACTATCTTGTGTGTTGAGCTTACTATAAAAAAATAACAACGTCTAAGAAAATTAATTTTAAAAAGTCGTAAAAAAAAAACATTCTCAAATTTATTGAACGCAGATAAAATAGAAAACGTGTTGTATATTATCTTGATAGTTATAAAATTTCTCTATGTTATGTGTTGTATATAGTTTTTAATTTAATTGCTTTTGTATAATATTAATTACCTAATCAAAACTATAATTGCTTCGTTAATTTAATATAATTATATTAATTATCAATAAAATAACACCACAAAAGATGTAAAGTTAATTGTATATATATATATTTTTAAATAATGAGTTCGTCACTTTGTCAGTGTCTTGTTTGTTGTGTGTGACGTCATTAGCTTGCAAATTTTACAAATTAATTTCATGCAGGCATTTTTTTTTTACTGGAAAAATCAGCACGTGTTGTACACCAGTGAACATTTATAAAAGACTGCTCTGAAAGTCGCGTCTTTGTTTGCAAATTTATACTTTTTTCTATATATCGATCTTGTTGCGAACAAAAGGCGTATCTCGTATTTTATCAGCAGAAGCAAAAGGCCTATCTCGTATTTTGTCAGTAGAAGCAAAAGGCCTATCTCGTATTTTGTCAGTAGAAGCAAAAGGCCTATCTCTTATTTTGTTACGCTTAGCATAATGTCTATCTCCGATTTTTGACAAAAATGACTTTTTCGAAATTTTAAATTCTTTGAATTATATTCTCGCTCGAGTTAATTTTTTATAGTTGAAATCGCTTTATTTACAAAGTTATGGTAAAAATTGTTTTCACTGCTTTTACTAGATATTTAGTTACAAGTTTTGTCACTAGGTGGAATAGTTTTTATTTGAAAAATAGAGATCTTAAAAAGAGTGGTACCAATTTATAGAGTTATTTAACTTTTTATGTAATTTTTTATGTACTATTTTATTCATCCACTATTTTTTTAAATTGTTTATTTTTGAGCTTTAAATTATGTTAAAAGAAAAATATATATAAAAAACTTCGAATCTCTATTTTTAATAATGACTTGCTACATTTTTAAGAATTAGGTAATAATAATTATTTTTTAGTTCTGTTTTTGTAAAGTTTTATGCAAGTTTTACAGAAAAACACATGGCTGTGATGCACTGCATACGTGAATTTAAATACAACAAATAATTTTAAATTTACTACACAAAAATTGGGGATGATTGTATTGTTTCTGTTATATATTTTTTATTTGATTAAGTTAGTTTATTTTCTTTTGTTTAAATGTGCAAAATGCTATTTATAATATTTTATTCTTTTTGTATTTTTTCCTTTCTTTCCTGAAAAAAATTGTTCAAAAGCAAAAGGATTAAAATATATTATTTTCTTTACAATCTGTAATAAAATTATTGTAATAATATAATTGTATCCAAAAAGTTTATTATTTTATTAATTTTTTTATACCTAGAATCTGCTATGAATACAAATAAAATAAAGGAAATTTTTTTTTTCGTCTATAATAATAATAAATTAATTAAATTATTTTGTTATGATTTTTTTCAATATTATAAAAATACAGCCTTTATATATATATTAGTCGAATAGGGTGATTTAGACAATTTGTTACAACTTACAATATCAACTATTATTGTTAAATGCATTAAATAACACCAATTATTTAATAGAAACCATTTTTAACAAAAATCAGTTTATTTTTTAAAATGCTTCTCCTGTAAAATTTACTTTTTCAGAGATAGGCCTTTTGCTTCTGCTGACAAAATACGAGATAGGCCTTTTGCTTCTACTGACAAAATACGAGATAGGCCTTTTGCTTCTACTGACAAAACACGAGATAGGCCTTTTGCTTCTGCTGATAAAATACGAGATACGCCTTTTGTTCGCAACAAGATCGATATATTTTTATTTGATTTTCAAAACGCTTCGTCTTAAGACTGGTATGTTCTGAATCTGTATCGTAGAGTAAAAACACGTTCACTGGACGTTTATTTTCAACGTGCAGTAAATTTAATTACATGCACGAAAAAAAAATTACGTAATTTATGCTGCATTATTTACTTGCTTGAAGAGCACAAATGTTGCTTTACTTCATAAGGCCGGTTTACGCAGACGCTGAAAGACGCTGTTACCGATAGACGCTCTTAGAAGCCCGA
Organism: Ecdyonurus torrentis; assembly: GCA_949318235.1. Classification (NCBI taxonomy): domain Eukaryota; kingdom Metazoa; phylum Arthropoda; class Insecta; order Ephemeroptera; family Heptageniidae; genus Ecdyonurus; species Ecdyonurus torrentis. Next base: position 45,333,333 of record OX439131.1, on the reverse strand, counting down.
GTTAACTCCTATGCTAACAAGTGCGCACGTTTATGCACGGCGCTGGTACGCTAGAAGCTCAAAGACGCTGTTACCGATAGACGCCGGAGTTGACCAACTTTCAACTCTAGGAGCTTCTTCCAGCTTCAGCGTCAAGGAGCGCATGCGCAGTAGGGCCGCTGGAGTGGCGCGAAATTACAGCTGATATTTAGCTCCCACGCCGCCCACATAAGCGAATTGTTAGATAGGTAAAGACACCAATATACCTTTTTAGTGTTAATTAGTTGGTGAAATCCATTAAAAATTAATAGATAAATAATAAAATTTTCCTCGAAACGCGGTAAAAAAATTATCAGCTGTTTGACCGATTATAGTCGGAGATTCACGATGTCACACGACGGTGGAATGTAACGTCATCCACTCCAACGAAGCTGAAGGTAACGTAAGGCAACGACTGCGAATTTCGTTCGTCTTTTCCGAATTTGCCCGATCGACGAGATCCATTTCCGGTAAAATTTCATTTTTTCAAAAAAAATTACACACGATAATATTTTCCCGCCATCAAAACGTGAAAAATACCGGAAATAAAGATTTAAATCTTGCAGCAGACGCACGAAATGCGCAGTCGATGCCTTACGTTACCTTTAGCTTCGTTGATCCACTCTTACGTGCGTGAACCGGACGCCCATAGACTCCGCAAGAAGCTGATAGACGCGGTAAGAAGCTCGTAGCTTCGAGCTTCTTTGAGCGTCTGCGTAAACCAGCCTATAGGGAGCTAGCTTGGAGATTCGGGAGACAAAGTCAACCTTGCCAACCAACTTGGCAACACAACTGATTGAGTGTTTCCACGGTTTCCTTGGTCTGCTATGGCGAATGCCGGGATGTTTGCCAGATCGTGACAGACCCGTTTCGGATGAACCCTCACAAACACATAAACCCGCAGTGTTTTGAAAGATTCAGAGGGTGTAGAGATGCAGTTGGGAAACTGTCAGTACCTCACTGAGGTTTAGTCAAAGCAAAAAAAAAAAAAAAAAAAAAAAAAAAAGTTGCTACTTTGTAATAATTTTAAACTAAACATCTTATTATACTATAGGATAATTACTATAAAATATATCATAAATTATGTTTTTATGCATAAACGTTGCTGCATTGAGCGCTATAGCGTAATTGTTATACATTTTTATTTTTGTCCGAGTGCAATCCCATGTAATTTGCTTGTGCAATTAAATGTTTATTACTCTTGTGTAAATATTAGTAAACTGCTGGGATTATGAAGCACTTCATCTTGATAATAATCTTCTTATTCTTTTTATGAGATATTATATAATCACTTAATTTTGTACTTTGTTTAATGGTCTCATCACACAGATTTACATATTAACGCAATGAAAATGCCTCGTTACGCAATGAAAATATTGCACTGGGATGTAAAATAAAGTACTTCAATCTCCATGTTTTACACTTTTTTTACATTAAGAAAATTTGATTGTGTTATATAGACTATAATATAATAACAAATTAATTAACGTGTATACAGTTAATTCTACAAATTTATAAGTATATTATATTAAATCATAAACAGCCTAATAACTTCTATATTCGTTTTTGTTATTACATATTTAAATATTTTAATGGCTTGTTAACACGGATTAATATTTGCACTTCAATATAACATAAATTACGTAATTTATTTTTTTCGTGGCAATCATGTAAAATAATGTCAGACGTAATATTTATATTAATTTTCTTAAACAATCAATGCTTGCCTGAAAATTTGTTCTACAGTGTTTCAGAAATTCAGATCATTTATCATTAAATAATGTGAAATACTGACTATAATTTAATCCATACGTAATTTTTAATTCCCTGATTGTTACAATGAGTGATGTCATTCATTACATATTATTGATTGCATGCACTGTTGTATAATTATTGAAAATATGTCTATGTTGTGTTTTATGTTATGACTTATTTCAAAGACATGGGAACGTAATAAAATCTTATTAAAAATATTGCCCCGTTCCAACAATCCTTATTAAACATGATATATAGTATACGGAAATAATATATTATGCAATTTATGCTTCATTTATGTCATCATAGCATAATTGATGCTGAATTATAGAACAATAAATTACTTATGTTGTACAACATAATATTTATATTATTGTATCACAGTTATTATGCAGTATAGCATAAATTATGCTGTATTGAACATATTGTGTTGAAAATGAACTATAGCATAATTATTACATATAGTTATTTTCGTCTGTTGTATGCGCATGACGTCAAACTAAATGCACTTTGACGACAATGAATAGCATTGCTCAGCATAATACAAACGTGGTTTTTGGCTATTTTCTTTCAAAAACTAGTTTTTCTTTTTTACATGCATGTATTTTAAAACTTAATTTAACCTGTTTATGAACTCAAAACAAGTTATTTTTAAACTGGCAAAATTTACCATTTTCCCATACTGGCCCATGTTATTTAGTGCTCACATATGGCGTCGACTTTTATATGAATGTAACCACCCTATTGTACACACATGGTTTTCCATCGAAGATCTTATACTTCAGTTTTCTCATTATAATTTGCTATAACATTACAGCATTATTAAGAAATAAACTTATATGCCTATTTATATACATAAAGTCTATATAACAAGAAGCAGGCTGTGTTCATTTAGTTTATTAATTTATTACAGACGTTCATCGACTTGCATTAATTTTAAATGCGTTTTTATCATTTTTATTAACACTGACATATTGCAGTCTTCAAATTAAGTTTATGATCGGCAAATGACGGGGGTCCATCAAACTATAAATGTCGGATGTGTTGCTCATCTCTTATACAGTATTTTATGAGAGAAATACGAATAGGAGTATCAGTATCCAGTCCAAGTTTCATTTTTTTAATTGAATAAACGATTCAATTCGATTCAAAATTTTTTTAATTATTTTTTTATTATTATTATTTTTTTTAATTTTAAATTTTTAGTATATTTGTGATTTATGTGATTTTGTTTATTTCAGTCTAAAAATGAGGCATTGCGTTAAAACGACTATAAGTTGTAAAGGCAGAAAAAAACAATTGACTTGTTTTGGTAAATGATAAAAAAAAGAGACAAAAAAAAAAGAAAAGAAAAGACAAAAATACACCAAAATTTTAAATTTAAAAATTTAAATAGCTTAAACCCAGAAGATACAATATTTTGTTTTTTCTTTTACTTATCTGCATGGTTATGGGTCCTGAAATTTTTTTATCATAAGTAGTTGCAACCATTAAATTTGGGCACACTTTTGAATTTCAGAGTTACGAGTCGTCTATACACTTATTTCAAAAACGGAATGACGAAAAATAAAATAACATTATAACTATAAATATATTATTATATTTTTTCTTTTCACTGATTTTTAAAATTATAGAAAAAATCCTAATAATATTTTCACAGCTAGAGATCGACCACGATGTTAGTTCGCTAGTCTTACCTTAATAATATCAGATAATATGTTTGTTTTTTGACAGCTAATATGACGTGACCGGTTCACAATAGAAAAATGTCATTCAAAAAGAAAAAAAAAAATGTGACAAATAGAGATATCTAAAGATTAGAGCGTACTATGTCAGTTTTTACAGATCTGTATTAATTACTACATCAGCTGTTTTGTGCGTAAGATGTGACGTAAATCTATATCAAAATACGCCCTGGAAATCTTTTTCTATATGTACAACCTTAATTGTTATATAGAAAACAATGGGAGAATAAATAATCATAATTATGATGCATGTTCTCCCTCATTAATCTCTATGATTTTGAAACTGCAACGAAGAAAGAAAAAATCTTCGTATATTCGTATACTTTGTCCTAACAAAAGAATCTTTACGACGCCTACGCTAATTTGCAAACTAAAAAAGAAAATCTCAGCGTGTGGGCTTATATTGTGCATCTAATTTTATTTGTAATCGTAATATCGTAATACAAAATTGTCTTCCCCCTCTATTGAGAAAACTTATAAGAAACTGTTCTTATGTCATCAAATAAGCAACCCTCATGATGTGATATTGTAGTATTATAAATGGGAAGCACGCGATATGCTAGAGTAAGAATAATTTTGGAAATGTGCCCATATATAATATAAACTTCATCATATGACCTATTATAATTATTATTAATATAAGACCATATAAAGTACAGGTACATATAATAAAATAATTTAAAAATCTCTTTATTATAATAATTTATCTATTTAAACTGTGACGTAATCATATTATATACATACATCAAGTCATAAAAAGAGTGGTTATATTATTAATGTATATTTTTTCAGATCATAAAACTATATACAAATTAAATGTTGGTTTGAAAGAGGGGCTAGATCCTTGTACTCAGCTGCTGCTTAAAGAGTTTCTATAGTACGGCGCGCGGGCGCGCGGGCTTTGGCGGGTGATTCTCTTTTGCCTTGCGCTTTGCGACTTGCTTGCGCCCGAGCCTCGAGTCGAAAGAGAGGAGACGAGCTAAGAATACAAGCAGCCGCCTCCCTTATTTGGCAATGAGAATTTTTACTTGTGCTGTCTCTCTCCTAAAAAAACTTCTTTACTATACAGACAATATTATTTAATTTTTAACTTCCCTTTTAATCTTTTGCTTCATTTAATTTAACAAATATTCAGTTCCAGTTTGCAGGAACTTCCTATTTGTTATCGTTTAATTAAAGAAGAAGAAAAGTTACGTTTTCTCTTTCATAATACGAGATTATTTTTAAAAAAGCAGAACTAATTGAAAAAAAAAAAAATAATAATATATATTTTTTTTTTTGGCTTCTCTAATAACACTATGTATATTATGAAAGTGTTTATAATTTTTGTAATATAGATTCAGGGTATACGCCTACACCTAAAGGCATTTTTTTATGTATATTCCGCGGCTTTCACGTCAAATAGAAAATTAGCGGTAAAATATACATTTTTTTTTTTGTAGCAAGATACAGTTTTTATTGTTTTACAGCTTACTAAATTGTATGTTTATTTTATTCTCGTTCGTATATTTAGCAAGGTCAACAAGTAAAATGACCATTGTAAGTTTCATGGACCAAATTTTAGTGACAATTGTCAAATATGATAAGGAAATTTAATTTTCTATATACGTAATATAAAGAGTGTATAATTGATCATATTTGACGTACAAGTCAAATTATTGTACGAGTTGACAATAGGGATAAAATAAAAAAACTTGATTTTAGTTTGACCATATCAAGGCTACAAATATATATGATTATCGTGTTTGATAAAATTGAGAATATTTATATATATTGCGACGTTGTTTTTAATTGTGATTTTTATCTAATTGTACAAAATGTAGCCTAATTTGGTTAAGAAAGGAAGTATTATTTGGATGTGTGACACCTATATAACTTTTGTAGAACATGAGAATACGCAGACATAAAACATTTCAGTAGGAAATTAAAAAAAATATATAATATCAAATAGGTTTGAAAATGCATGTAAGGACAAATTTCAGTCTTTATACGCCGTATTGATAAAAATGTAATAATTATGCTAGCTCAATGTAGCAACATTTATTCATAACATAATTAACATTATATATTGTATACAGTGATTATACTACATAGAATAATAGTTCAGGCTCAGATGTTCAATGTTCAGCATAAATATTTACGTTATTACAAAATAACAAAACATTTGTTCTTTATATACAATGGAGGTTATCGGTTTAAAAAATTTCTATGGCTTAAAACACGTAGTAGTATGTCTAGTATTTCTCATTTAAATTTCTCCAAAATCGGTGGAGTAGTTTTCTCAAAAATCGCAAAAAATGTGTTTTTCTCCATAAGCGTAATGTTAAATTAGGGGACCCTTAGCTTTCCCCGCAGCACCCCGCGCGCTAAACCGAAAACGTCCATTATAGGAATGAGGAAGACTAATGATTTTTGGGACAGTATTTGAGCACATTTTTAGAAAGAACATAATTAGTAGATTCTATTGACATCGATTAATTAATGATTTAAAAGTGGCGGCCACGCCCCCAAGAAGCCTGTGCCGTTAGTCATTTGTTTGAATTTGCAGCGAAGTCTGATGTTCTTCTGCAAATTTGGATACTAGATTTTAAATTTTACGCAGGCGCGATTTTTTTACCACGTGACTATTTACAGGGAATTCCGTGCATAAATTCAGTATACTTGTCAGTGCAGATAGCTTTAAGAAAAAAAAAAATCTTTTTATTTTGTTTTTTTTTTCTTTTTTTTTAAACAATTAAACTTTAATTTAGAATGAAATATTTTTAAAAAAAAGTGTACAAAAATTCATAATGCAAATTAAATTATTTTTAATTACTTTGCAGATTTAGGCGAGATTAAGCGCATGCAAAAAATGTTTCCTTCATATTCTCAAAAAGCTAAATTTTAGTTTTTTTTTCTTTTTTCTGTTAGAATTATTTTCAAATTTCCGAAACAAAAGTGATGTTCGTAAACCCTAGTCTCTTGCAAAAAAAAAAAAAAAAAAAAAAAAAAAAAATGCACATATTCTATTTGAATAGCCAAAGTTGATCGTCATCATCATTTAAGGAGCAGAGGACAAGGTCAATTTGACGAATACAAATGTTAAAATTTAGGTAGATCGAGCTATAGTGTTTATTTATCATTGAACAATTTTTTACCTACGCCAGGCCAATGAGGAAGACTAAAAAAGTTTTCAGGGTAAAATTTTTTTTCAAATTCTAAAAGAAGACATTGTCCTGAATCAATTTATTTGCAGAATTGTAAATTTTAAGTTCAATAAGCATTTCTATTAAAAAAAAAAAAAAAATCAAAAAATCAAAAAATGTCAACACGCAATACCTCTATGCATGCGGGCATAGGAAAAGTTACCGTAACGTCAGTTTAAGAATTTTAAAAAGAATTAATACTCAATGAGCTCAAAGCTTAGAAATGTCCATATCTATCGACTTAGGACATTGCCCTCTTTTAGAATGAAAATGCAATAAAATAACACCCTGAAATTTTTTAAGTCTTCATTATAATTCTAGTTCTATATTAAGTATAGTTTATTTTACCTTTTTAAACCAGGGAGGCCCTTGTTTAAAAATATAAGAAAATACTGAAGTATTATTACTAGTAAATTAAAGAGATATTGTATTTTTTCTGTAGATTTATATATGCTTTAGTTTTTTTTTTTTTTTTTTTTTTTTTTTACATTATAAATTTGTTTGGATAATTTGTTTGCTAGTAATAAGTTTACTAATGAAAATCATTAAATTGGTTCTTAAACTTCTCTCTCTCTCTCTCTCTCTCTCTCTCTCTCTCTCTCTCTCTCTCTCTCTCTCTCTCTCTCTCTCTCTCTCTCTCTCTCTCTCTCTCTCTCTCTCTCTCTCTCTCTCTCTCTCTCTCTCTTCTTTCCGTCCCTTAAGTTCCTTTTTTTTTTCTTTTTTTTTTTTAGCTTATTTGAATTTTTTATATGTAGGCCTCGTCCCGGGCCCCCCAAACCTAGTGGGCCCGGGGATATCCGCCCCTCAATCCCCCCTGTAGGACCGCCACTGGGTATTTTTGGTAGTGACAGTCTAGAAAGACATTTGCCCATTCTGCAATATAGTTTAGGGCTGAGGAGTTAGGCAACGATTGAGTAGAAATGATAAGAAATTAGCAATTAGAAATATTATGGGAAATTGATAAAAGATTTTGTCGTAATATGTCTGTCTGTACAGTATATTACGTATGTAATAAGGTTTCTAATACATTTGATATTTTGTTGTTGCCGTTATGTCTAAATGAGGGTATGTAAGTTAGAACCATTAGAACTTTAAATCTTTATACCCACGCGCATCTCTGATTAAGGTTAGAGTGTCTAAAACAATATTGTCTTCAGCTCCCCGCAAATTATTAATTTTGCAAGTGTATGTATGTATATACAAATGAGACATTTTTACTATAAAATATTAAATTTATTACAAACAATGACAGAGAGCAGAAGTTGATGCATGTTCATGACGGTACTGGTGTGGGCAGTGAATGCAGACTGTATTTTTCTTTATGAAGCAGTTAATATAACATTGTTGAGCGTGACGTCACGTGGTGCTCGTTGTCCAACATCACTCAGAAGATCTCTGCTGTTGCTCCGGTTTCAAAGACGTAATTTTTGACGGTAGCAATGAGGAAGATAAAGGATAATGAGGCGAGGATAATTTTATTGCATATTCTCAAAAATATAGGACATCGTCCTGAATCTATAGGATTGATACGAATTTCTAATTTTTGAGTTTATTAAGTATTTTTAATTAATTCTTGAAAGTCAAGAAATGACATCACGGTCGGTAACTTTTTCCTACGCCCACATGAATTACCGTGACGTCATTTTTTGATTTCCAAAAATAAATTAAAAATACCTAAATAACTCAAAAATAAGAAATCTCCATAATAATATCTATTAATTCAAAAGTCAATGCCCACTTTGAAAATTTGCAATAAAATTACCCCCTAAACTTATTTTTTTTCCTCATTATACAAAAGCCATATTATGTTGTGTATTTATAAAAATGTATTTGTGGAAATTTTACAAAAATTTAAAATAATGAATAATTATATAACTTAAATAATAAGGACAAATCAAAACTAACTATATGCTATATAAATGGTGTAAAGTAAAACACGTAAAAGTGTCTGTCCCTCATTTAAAAGTTTCCTGCGCCAAGTCAATAGTTTTATGTTGGTGAGATGGATTTCGCAATGTAAGAATAGTAAATTATGAGGTGGAGACTTTTTCCATATGACGCCTGCATATGTGATTTGTAAGCATGATGCTTCGCCGGTAACATCTATTTAAATAAATTCAAGATTCTGATCGCATTTTTAAAATACCTATCTTGTATATAACTGAAAATAATTGTATTATTTTGTATAAATTACATAGAAAATAAAACTTGTTATATTTAACTGTAAACTCTGTATAATGAAACAGTGACGGTCGATGAAAAGATTTTGTAAATCTGATTTCACCCAAATAAAAATACGTAACTTCCAATAAATAATATATATATATATATATATATATATATATATATATATATATATATATATATATATATATATATTCAAATTGTTTTTTTAGTAAAAATTAAGTTAATTCTTCGAAGTTCCTAAAATAAAAAAATAAAAGTCCTATCTAAAAAAAAACAAAGAAAAAAAAACAACAACAACAACAACTTGATACTGTCTGTACATGGCAATGCTGTTTCACCTATATCCTGGACAACGTACGGCAACATGCAAAGATGAACACAAGTGGTCTATGCTGGACTCAAACTCAGTCCTCTATATTCAGCTCCAGTTATACGCAGCCAAAGACGTGAGGCATTTCCGTACTCTACACGTATATTTTTTTTTTGTCCTCCCCTCGCGTATACGTAGAATTTCAAGTTATAATTAATATGTACTCAAGTATACACATACGACTTACGTACGTGGACATTATGTAGACGTAAAATTTTAATTTCGTCATCAAAGACCAAGCCTTAATTCTTATACTTGTCCTGGTTATTAATTAACATTCATTTGTTTAGCAATAACTTAAGTAAATAATATTAAAAAATAAAAGTACTTCTTTTGAATAAGCATTCAATGGATAAGATTATTCATCATAAGAACGATTGAGGTAATCTTGGTGTGTGTGTAAAATGGAGGTTATCGGTTTAAAAAATTGTTAAAAATTTTCTATGGCTTAAAACACGTAAAAGTATGTCTAGTATTTCTCATTTAAATTTCTCCAAAATCGGTGGAGTAGTTTTCTCAAAAATCGCAAAAAACGTGTTTTTCTCCATAAGCGTAATGTTAAATTAGGTGACCCTTAGCTTTCCCCGCAGCACCCCGCGCGCTAAACCGATAACGTCCATTGTGTTGTTTTTTTTGTAAATAATATTAGTGTGTATTTTTTGAATATGTTTTAAGGACAATAATTTCTAATTGTTTTGTAAAATGACACAATAAACTAAGCTTGATTGATTGTAGGATGAAGGAAAGGAATTTTAAAATTTTGAAATATTTTTAGAATGGGAAAAGAGTATTGTGCTAAATATTACACTTTGTTTAAACTTATTCAAAATAAACAAAATTCTTCCCTTCCTACTAAAAAGTAAGGGGAAATAAATCAACAAACACTTCTTGTAAAATTATTTATTTTTACTATATGAACTGCCTGGGTCAATAACATTTCTTATACTCTTATGGAAAAAGCTTTTATATTTATCCATTTAATTTTTGCAAAATTTTTGGTCTATATATCCACCAATATTCATATAAATTCCAATATCCTTTTGCTATTTTTGAAATACCATTTGTATTTCATCGTATTGAAGTTACATTTTCATAGATTAGAACTTTTGAAAGATAGATAGACATGTTATTTATTTTTTACAAAAACATTTTGCACAAAAATTGGGTTATGTTGATCGTAAGTCTCCGCGAAATATTTTTGCACAGCTGATTTGCAGACAGACTCGGTCGCCAACTTTGCAATAGAGCGTGCCTATTGCCTCCTGTGCGTGCGTGTGTATTTTTTTTTTTAAACCCATGGCGTCTAAAAGAGATTTTTTTTCTCTCTCTCTACGACTATTTTACACATCCATTCAACTAAAGCAAGTAATTATATAAACACTATGTCAACTCAAAAGCTTATAACTAATGCTAATTTCAAGTAAGAATTTTACACTTAAAATATTCTCACGTATAAAAACATTTTACTCAAATTTCTCTAAATCAATACATACACTATATTATAGAATTAATTATACAATCATTTAATTAATGTACCAATTAAAAAAAAAAACGTGATATTTTTACTTAATATTACTAAAAGTAGAAACTTGTTTTTTTTTTTGCCCATGCATATAAAAAAATTTAGTAATTAATGTACACCTACTTAGAAATTTTTGCATATATCAAATTTTTAACATGATTGATGGGTTTATATTTTTTATGTGAGAGGAAATGCATCGTGTAACGCCCACTTTCATCTTAGCCCTGGGCTACATTATATACATACATGTATATAAAGCCCACGTTAAGCCACGTGTTGCACTCCTATACCCTCCTTCTTTTGTTTTACACTGAGAGAATAACATATGTCTTGAGTTGACATACCTGCAAGTTTTAAGAAGAAAAGCGCGTTTCCATAAATATAGACTTCCTGCGTAGCAAAGGGTCTGGAACGGTTGTCTATGTTAGCAGGTAGCGTTGAGTGATCGCTATTTAATATTAACGTGTGATCTGATTGGTTCCCCTAATTTCCGCACTTTTGATTGGTTGTAGTTATCATGCAACGCTACCTGCAAACGTAGGCAACCCTTTCAGACCCTTTGTTACGTAGGAAAGCCTAACTTTGTGAGAACGCGCTCCTCCTTCAAAAATGTTAGGTGTTAATTTTATTTCATATTCTAAAAGAGTACATTGTCCTGAATCGATACATATGTGAATTTTTAATTTTTGAGTTTATTAAGTATTTTTAAATAATTTTTGAAAGTCGCAAAATGACGTCACAGGCTGCAACTTTTTCCTATGTCCACATGCATAAGTCGCAGCCTGTGACTTCATTTCGTGACTTTCAAAAATTAATTAAAAATACTAAATGAAATAAAAAATAAGAAATTCACATATGTATCGATGCAGGACAATATCCTCTTTTATAATATGAAATAAAATAAACACCTAAATTTTGTTGTAGTGTTTCTCATTGTTAATCAATGCATAGATATAGTAACAATTACCGGAGAACGTTTGGTGCTCTACCTGAATAGCTACTTCATCTGTACACAAACAAAAATAAATAAGTAATAATTATAATACTCATTTTCAGCACATTCAATGCAGCATAATCTATGTTACTTTATGTAACAACTATGCTACAAAAGCATAAATATTATATTGTAAAGCCCATATAAATAAATATTGTAAATATTGTGTATTGAAGTATTATTTATGCTATAAATTGTAGCATGAATTACGTAATTTTTTCTTTCCGTGTAGTTATCACTTTTAAAAGATTCATCTTTGTATTATACTCACAACGAGTGCTTTGGTCATTATATTTAACCTAAAGATTACATTGTCTGTACCTGAGTGTTTCTCAGTGTAATATTATGCATGATTAGTCATTGCGCAATATGTATGGACCACATCTTACGAGCAATCATCCGTATTACCACAACTATTTATAGGTCATAAAGTAATAACTGATTATCTTAATTTTATTCAGACGTTATAAGATAAACAATAAATAAATAAAAAGTCACGCTACGTATGTTTGTGAAATCAAGATTCTATATATTTTGTAGTAAAAATTTAGTTGTTGAAAATTCATTGAACTCTATAGCTGTTATTATTACGAAATTTTCTCTGGCATATGTATGTCTGCTGGTTTTCCAGTACACTAAGAAAATAGATATCTATAGTGTTGCTTAGAGAGAATGAGGAAGACCAAAAGAAATATGAAGGGGGTAATTTTATTTCATATTCTAAAAGAGGACATTGTCCTGAATCAATTGATGCATGTTTCTAATTTCTGCTTTCATTATGAATTTTTAATTAATTTTTGAAAATCGAAAAATGTCGTTATGGGAGGTAACTTATTCATGTGGGCATAGGAAAAAGTTACTGAACGTGACGTCATTTCGCAACTTTAAAAAATTAATTAAAATGCACTCAAAATTAGAAATTTCATCTATTGATTCTGGACGCTGTCCTCTTTTAGAATATGCAATAAAATTAACCCCTTAATTTTTTTTAAGTCTTCTTCGTGCTCTAGTGTTGCGTAATGCAAGTAAATACTGTATGTCATATAGTATACATATGGCATACATTTTTTTTACGCAAATTTTTTTTACCCAAAGCTTTGTTTTGTCCCTATCTAAATGTTTTTTTAGTGTACTTGTTTGTTGATACTGTGTATACTACGTCTAAAAGATCTTCTAATGTATAGCTCTTCAAATTTACAAACATACGCGTTAATTTAAATAAAAGAGGAAATATGTTGATTGAAGACGTAGTATTGCGTCTTAACTGTGTATTTTATTAAACTAAAATGTCAAATTAAAAAAAAAAAAAAAAAACTACCTTAAATTTATGTAACAATTACGAACTGTATCTTGATTTATTAAGTATTGATTTATTTGGAGTTAAATAAAATAAGGTTAATTTGATTTTTATGTGTTTTTTTTTTTATAAATTTTTGAATGAATATTTATTATTTATATATAATATTCAGTTATGAAATGTAATCAATTATAAATTTAATATATTCAATATTCAGTTATATGTATTATGTAGTAACGGTCTCTCATATCGTTTTTTTTTTTTTAGTTAAAATAGTCATAGTGGAGTAATTTTTAGTTACAAATCGGATTTTAATTTTTTTTTTCAAAATTTCAAATTGTCCGTTTCTTGGTATTTATATTTAGGGATATGTACCCGTTGTTTTGTTTTATTGTATTCCAAGAAACGAGAAATACAATACAATACAAACAAACACAAATACAACACAATACAGAAACAAACTACATAATTATACGTATACATAGTATTTTATTTAGATTATATATTGAATAATATTTTATGAGTAAAGTTTAACAATAATGATTTATTTATATTGTAATGTATTTATTTATTTATTTATTTATGTATTTATTTAATTATTTATTTAGTTATTTATTTATTCACTTATTATTTTATTATACTGCACGTATATTCATTGCCAAGTGCCCCTGGCAATATAGGCTTCCAGGCACACATATCTGCCACAAAAGTTGCCTACTTGTCAGGGGCTTGTCTCGCCACGTTATAAAAATATCACAAACTAAACATTAATTTTTGTGTGTGTTCTTGTTCCAGGTCACTGGCCTCGCTGTAAAAAAAAAAAGATGACAAATTTGAAGGATATGAAGAGAAGACATCTTCAGTCTAAGAAGTATAACCCTGAAAGTAACATCAGAAATAAGAATTAGTGTTTGTATGTGTGAGTGTGAGAGAGAGGAGTTCGGCTTGGCCATCGTTTCCTTCCGTCTGATGTATTTTTACCCTCGTGAGTGGAGCAAGCTTTGGTGTTAGGCACTAAGCCAGTTAAAAAAGCCAGTTCGCTGAGATGCCTCTATGTGGCCAGTGCTACTGTATATAACAACATTTTTATTTTACTCTCTCTTTTAAATATCAATCTGTGATTTAAAATAATTATGTTATATCAAATGAATAAGTTATGTCAGAACAGGTAAATAATCACTTTGTTTCCCCTTCCTCTTCAAGTTCATCTTTATCTTCTTCTATTTCTACAGGATCAAAACAACAATCATCATCTATAAATCCTGTTGACATCAAATACTCCGCTACAAGACTGACCAAATATCAACCATGTACAATTGATTTAAGACCTGGTCGTGTGGTACATTATCCGAATTTAAATGCGTGTTTAGTTAATGAAAGAGTTAATCATAATAAGCAAGAGAATAATGTGGACTGTCGTGCAGTGCATTTTGGTTACGCAATTCCGATTAGTGTATTGCCATTAGAGCAACAACCTGATTTAGCAGAGCTTGTATTAGATACAGGTTCTGACCTCACTCCAGAGGCCACTAATTATTTACTACAGCACCATCCTCAATTAAGAGACATGTCGAGTGTTCACACGAAGCGTGGTCCTCCATCACCCTCTACCTCTTCGGCCCCTGATGACGATGATATAGCCGCCATTGCAAAGCAGATCTCAGATCACGCAGAAGCTATTTATCAAACATGGAAATCACGTGGTCTGGGACCTGCGGAATTACGTAATATTTGTCAACCTTCAAGTGCGGCTCAAACTTTTGCCCCAGTGTTAACTCCATCCCCTAAATCAAAACCTGAACCTCTGAGTCCTAAACCAATGGTTACGTCACCTAAACCAATGTTATCTAGCCCTAAACCAATGTTATCTTCTCCTAAGCCATTTGTTAAACACAACGATGTGGGTAAACCTGCTAGTGAAGTGAGTAGTCCTGTTGGGTTACTTAATACCAGTCAATTAGAATATCTAGTAAGTAGTTTTGTAGAAGAAGATAAGGCTAGAATTGCAGCAAAAGCTATGAAATCTCCGTCCTTAATTCAATCTACAGTGAAAAAATTTGATCAACAAGCATCATCAACAAGTAGTCCATTAAATAAAGTGATAACCCCTAAAAAATCTACCTCTGTAATAAATAGTAATAATATTAGTAATAATTATAGTCATCAGGATAATAATATATCTGGATTAACTACGTGGCCATTAAAAAATCATTTAAAAGATTTATCTAATAAAACAAAATTATCATCTTCACAATTACAGACTATACCACAAAATATTCCCGTGCATAATAGTGAGTTACCAGTTCAGTATTGCGCGGCACCACAAGTGCCACAAGCTAGCAATGTGGCGCCATCTAGTCCAACCAAGTACGCCACATTACCTGCCAAGAAAAACGCGACGAGCGCTGCCGTGTTTCTCGAGGAAGTGGCACGTGAAGAAGAGAGACTCATTAATGCACTCAAAACTGGATGCGTCATCGAGGATTTACCATCCCCCTTATCACCTCTTACACAAAAGAAAACAACCCCTAAATTAACTGATGATAAAATATCAGGTTTATCTCGTATCGATTATGCAAAAATACGTTACCAAGCTGCCCAGGAGAATCCTCTTACACGTCAAAGACTCGAGGATGCTAGAGAACTGGACCATTGTAAAGAGTCGTTACAACAAGCTCAACACTCGCAGAGTACTGTATCAGAGGCGAGAAATAGGTTCGAGACGACTAATTGTGTTAACAACAGCGTGACTGACTCGGCCTGGAAGTCCTCAGAGTGGGTACCGGCAAAGTTCTCGGTGGACGAGACAGGTGCACTGACACCAGTAACGGTACCACCCTCACCTGAGATACTACCCACTGCACCGGTCACGAGACTCAGAAACAAGTTGAGTCGTAAGTCTAGAGGTGAGCTAGAGGTCCCACACCCTGAGCTTACTACCCAGCAGAAACAACACATTAAGGAGCGAGGCTCCGCGGCTGCGGGGGCAGCGGGGGCTAGCTCAGGATTAAATCCTATCAGACCTTTCCTCACGAGAGGTTCCGTGGCGGAGAGAGTACTCATCTTTGAGAAATGTCCGCCCTCCGAGGTGCTTAACCCGTTGTTGGAGAAACGTAAAGCACCTCCAGTGATCACCACCTGGCGCAGTGGCAACGAGGTGCACAGTAAAACTCAGGTAGGTGTCACCTTTCATTTTATTTGGTAAAGTAAAGATGTCGCGGAGTTGGGTACGGGAAATGTAATAGCGCAGCAACAAGTAATTTTATGAATATTAAAATTTCTACCGAATAAATCGTCCTTTTTTTAAAATTTTTTTTATTAGTTTATTTAGGATTATAATTTAATAAACTACCATAGAATATTGATTTCATAATTTTGTATTTATAAAATGCTCAGTCAGGTTTCCAGCATCCAAATATACATTCCAATGTCAAATTATCATTTCAAATTGAGTCCCTTTTAATTTCACAAAATCGAGATTTTACTTTATTATTAAGACTTTATTAAAAATATAAAGAGAATAATACAATTAAGATGTATTTATATGTGGCCTCTAATACTGATCTAGGGTTTTTCAAATCTTTTTAAAAATAGACAAATACAGATTGTAAACAACGCAAGAACAAGTAGTAATATATTCAAATTAAATAAAAAATTACACGGAGAGTATATAAACAGTCATGAGCGACAATAAAAGTTAAAAAATGTCTTGTGATTTACACATTATAGTCTTGTTGTAATAAAACATGGATCATAAAATAAGCGTGTAATTATCGAAGTAATATATAAGCATGAAAATAATTATCGTGCGGATGTGAAGTACACGTAAATTAAATTTCATTATTTATATACCGCTATAGCTTATATAATTAGTGTGCAGTTTTTTTTTTTTTTTTTTTTTTTTTTTTTTGTGTGTTAAAAGTCTATATTTTGAACGTAGGTGGTTGATTCAGACTTGATAAATAAGAAAACGTAGGCTGTGCAGATAATTTTTTTTTTTAGATGAAAGGCTTAAGTGTGTTGTGTTTAAAATATATATAATAAATACGTAGGTTTTTATTTTTGTTATAAAATATTACATTGTATTTGTGTGAGGCGAAAAAGAAAAAAATATAATTTTTCTTGCCAAATATTATAATAATATCTTATCTCTAACTTAAAAAAAAAAAAAAAAAAAAAAAAAAAAAAAAAAATGAGTTTTTTATATTAGCACCTGTAAATGAGTTGTTTTTGTATATTATACACACATCAGACATCACCATGGTATAGTTGGAGAGTAATGTTGTGCTCAATTCAGACTATATGATGATGACAAAGCAAGCTATGCTAGGCTAGGCCAGGCAGGCAGGCAGGCTAGGCGATATCTTGGCTCAACTCACGGGTGTGGTCACAAAAATAATTGATGACGTCACACATTGATTCTTATATATACAAACATATTGCTTGGTTAGACCTACCTGACTTACTTAATGAATAATTTCAAGTGACATAAATCATATTATTACGTGAGATTTGACAGCGGGACGTACGCTATAATATACAAAATACTTCCATGAAATTGTATTGCATTGCAAGCTTATATTATATAGAAATAAGCGTGTATTTATAATATGGGCCATTACGCTCACGATTTAAAGTCTACATATTATTACACTTTATATTTCCTAAAGTCATTTCACGACTTGCCTTTTATTATTATTATTTTTTTTTTTTTCATTTTAGAAAAATGGGCGATAAAATACGTTTTTCGATGCAATGAGCACCATGTTTTTAAAATTAGGAAGAATTTGTTTTTGTTTTATTTAAATCTAATGTCACTCGGTTTACACCAATAATAAAATACAACGTAACGTAATTGATATACTATGCTGTATTTATGTATAATATTTAGTAGAAGTTACTATTTTTGAATTGCATTTAATTTCAGTATTTCACTTGTAATTCACGATTTAGATAAAAAAAATTCCCTGTTGCAATTTTGGTAATTAATTTTTTTTTTTTTCCCCATAAGAAAAGCATTGTCGAGTAAATATGCTGATCACTAAGTTTGCAACAATAGAAAAACAATAGTAATGCATGTTGTGAATTGGATTATATCGCGTATGTATGGACAAATGAATAATTACGCTGTGCAGTATAATTGTTATTCAGTATTGCTGAAATCTTGGATAGTATTGCTGAAATCATAGGCTAGTTTAATTATTACGTGTTTATTTTTGCTCGGTGCATATTACGACGTTTTTCTCGTGCAAAAGATCGCAATCCATGACTTGTTAAATTTTTTTTTTTTTTTTTTTACTAACATTATATTATCTTAGAAATTCTCAAAGTGCTTGATGATTCATTATTTTATTCTTTAGATTTTCTTTTAATTTGCATGTCCTAGTAAATTTTGAAATGTAACTATTCCATGTAGAAAGTATTGGCATTGCTTAATTTAAAATAATAATAAATAATAATTTAAGTTATCATTATTATCACCTGTGAATGTAGTTTTAAAAGTAAATAATTGATCTATTAAAAAAAAAAAAAAAAAAAAAAAAAAAAAAAAAAAAAAAAAAAAAAAAAAAAAGCATTTTTGAAGATTGAACTATATATAGCACTTCCGTTATAAAGAAAAACAAAAGAACCGACATAGTATATTGTTTATGGCTCTTTTTCTCATAAGAAAATCATTGTGGCCATTAAGTTTTCAGCAATGTATTAGTTTTTATTTTATAATATTATTGCAAGCAGTGTTATAGTATAATGCTTTGACCAAAAGTTATTTTTAACTTTTCAGCGTAAACAAGCGATTTTTTCTTTCTTTCTTTCTAATGAGTGGTCAGCGGTTGATATTTTAAGAACTGCAAAATCTTTGATCAACAAATTTAAACATTTTAAAATTTAGTTGTTTTTTTTATATATTATTATTATTATTTTTACAAGAATTTCATTTAGGTAAAAAATAAATCTATGTTGTGACTGATAATCAAGTCTAAAATTAAGCATTATGACATGACAAATGATTCAATACTGCGATAATATTACACACAAAAACGTGCTAAATTTGCTGTACAATTCTTTGAAAAAAAAAAAAAAAAAAAAAAAAAAAAAAACGCGCTATGGATTTAAATAGTAAAATATATTATTACGGTCCTGTGTACATCTATATGCGCTCATAAGATCTATTTTGGTCACTTGTCAATCTAGTTTTATAAATTAATAATTATAGGAAGGATTTTGCAATATGTGACCATTAAATTATAAAGAGAGAGAGAGAGAAAGAGAAAGAGAAAGAGAGAGAAAGAGAGAGAGAGAGAGAGAGAGAGAGAGAGAGAGAGAGTAAATCAAAAGAGAATAGAATCAAAAATATTTTTTAAATGACAATTTTAATAGGTATATGATCTTTTACAGCTACAACTATTTTAAAATGTTAAATGACATTATATGATGACTAGCATACTAGTCACTGATTGACCCCTCCCCCCTCTCGTAGTAAAGGAGAACGTAGTTTCGTTTGATCCTCTCGTGTCTATTGTTTTTGTGTAGAAAACAAAAACTATTTTTAGATGAAGTTAATGAAAAAGAACAGGGGACTTAGCTTCTGTTACTTAATTTGATAGTAGAATTTGACACAAACAGGCAATTTGCGAACCTATAAAGCATTATTCACATGCCGCGTAAATTTGACGCGCGTCAACGTGCGTCAACGCGCGTAACAAAGTTGGAACAATGTAAACAAATAGAGCCGTTCACATGGTTTTTGAAAATTACATGTGAACGGCTCCATTTGTTTACATTGTTCCAGCTTTGTTACGCGCGTTGACGCACGTTGACGCGCGTCAAATTTACGCATCATGTGAATAATGCTTAAGTCTTGTAAATAAACAAATTATTCTTTGCAACAATTAAATAAGGGAGACAATCAACAACCCTTTGTAACGTAAGGTCAATTTTTGAACTGAAGTTGTCCTCTTTATTTATATGTTATAAAAAAAAATATATAAAAATATTCAATTATGTGAGGTCGATTTCAGCAATAATCATTCATATAGCATGACATACTTAAAGCTTTTATTTTTTTCTTTTTTTTTTTTGATAGCAAAACGGTGAGGTTGAAATACGTAATTATTTTTATGTAATGCTTAAATGGCAACATACAGTATGCTGCATCAATAACTATTGCTATTTTTTTGCCTTTGCCTTTGCCTTTGCCTTTGCCTTTGCCTTTGCCTTTGCCTTTGCCTTTGCCTTTGCCTTTGCCTTTGCCTTTGCCTTTGCCTTTGCCTTTGCCTTTGCCTTTGCCTTTGCCTTTGCCTATTTTTTTAAGTAACATAAAATAATTATCACTAAAATTTAAAATAAAAGATAAATGAATCAAAAACTAATTTAACTGTATAAGTTCTACTTAATTTGAGACGTGTATATTTAATATAATATATATTTTACCGAGTTACTTTTAGGTTTAATTAGATAATATAATATCACATTTTATAGATTTAAGTCTAAATAAGTAGAAAAACAAGATAATAAAAAATAAAAAGTAATTATGAAACTATTATATATTCAAGTAATTCTAGTTTTTTTTTATCAATTTTAAATATTTTATCTTAATTAGTTCAATTTAAAATGTTATATCCATGTACGGAAGTTTAGCCTATATTTTTCTCATGTGAAAATTTTGCAATATATATAATATAATATGTATTTTATTCCACGTATAAAAATTTCACTTGTAATACAAGTCATATGTAATAATCGTGCATGTATACTCTATGAATGTATATCATACATTATGCCAAGAGAAATGAATTTATTTATTATTATGAAAGTAAAAAAAAAACATGCATGAACATTTGCCATCTATATGTAAAAAGAAAAGTAAAAGTTTTTGTTGTCTGCTAAAGATATTTATATTTAATTAAAAAAATATTATGCTACAATAAATTCGATATAAATCGTGATTATAAGCACCTTTTTATTAAATTAAGACAAGGGGTGAATGTCTGATACTTTAAGAAATGCATTCAACTTTGATCAAATTATTTATGTTGAGAAGTATTACAAATATTTTGTTTGGGTGCGGGGAAAAAAAAATCACAACGATTCATTACAATTTTTTTGGTAATTGCGAAAAAAATTGGTATTCATTTAGCATGGATGATGATGGTTTTTTGACTGTCATTTCTGAAGCCAAATTTTGCGCAGTTTTATATACAGTCCTTTATATATAGTCCTTTTTGATACACGAAAAAAATAAATAACGTAATTTATGCTGCATTTATCAAATTATTTCACAGCACAACTGTTGCTATTTTGGAATAACATAAGTATTTATGCTGAATATCTTCACTTTTATGCTAACAGTAAGTAGATAATCATTAACCACTAATACAATATAGCATAAATTATTTTTCTTTGCATAAATTTTGCTGCTGCATTGAGCTATAGCATAACGTGTTTATTTTTGTAAGCGCATATATATAGATAACCTATACAAAGCTATTGAAAAAAAATCGCAAAATAAGTTTCATCATTCCCAGTAAATGTTTAAAATTTACGTAACATTTTGACTCACGTATTGTCAATGACTCCTCACGTTAAATTAAATTTTCTTTGTTACTTGCTATTTTTAAGCCGCCTTACAGATAGGCAACTATTTCAGCATGTAAGAATTGTACGGCTGCCTAATTTGTTTGTTTTTACAAAAAAATAAAAATAAATCACTAGCGTCACTAATTAAGAAAAAAAAAAACTTCAATCAATTAATGTCAAAGAAGATCGATTTTTCTAAAAATTAAAAATAATTGCATATATAAATATATACACAAATGATATTTTTATTATTTTGTGACGTTTTGTATAATATGATGGGTTGTTAAAAACGATTGAGTATAGAATGCCGGTCCTCCCACATCTTTTTTTGGTCCAGCAACAGCAGCAGAATCATATGAAGTTCGCGGAGTCAGATTTATGATTTCCGTGGTAATTGGGCGGGGCAAAATTTTTACATACATAACATTATAAATTTAAAAATGTTATAGTATTCATTAGAGACCCTTAACAGAGAAGAGACAACCTCATGTTTTAGGCAAACCTGCAATACATTGTTTTGAAAGGCCCGCTAAAAGTACCCAAACTTTCTAGCGTTCTGATTGGCTACCCTAACAATCTCTCAAATCTGATTGGTTCCGACGCCACAGGCCTTCCTGTAATGTTTGCTAACCTGATGTATTGCGGGTCTGCCTAAAACATGAGGTTGTCTCTTCTCTGTTAAGGGTCTCTAGTATTCATTGGTTGGTAAGGCCATCTGTATCTATATGTCACGAACTATAATAATAATATAATCAAACGACCTTAGAGATCACAATACTATAGAGAGATGAAAAGTATAATGCACATCTTATAATGCGCGATGATACGACCTTTTTATGACCGTAGCAATAATATTATGATTGATATGTTATTAATAATTTATAAATATATATATATATATATATATATATATATATTTTTATTCTATATATTATATCCATATATGATCAAAATAATAACTATAATTTATATTGAGTTATATATTTCGTAATTTATGGAATGTTTAAGAAAATAATTTTGCAAGGATATATATGATTTGCAATTCACGTCAATGTACTCCTCGTAGTTACGATTTGAGACTGTCATTCGGTCGTGTATAACTATAAACAAATAAAACATCTTTTATATTGTGAAATATAATATAACGACTGTTGTTGAAAACGCAATTTTCATGTGAATGAAATATTATTTTTGGAGAGTTTTCGTGATTTTCATGTTATTTTCAAAAACGATGTAAGAAGGAATGTCTGAAAGAAGGTCTTCGGATAAAAGGACCTGCCTTTGCGCACAGGTGTCGGCGAGCTGCGCACAGGTAGGACCTTTTATCCGAGGTCCTTTTTTCCACGGACCTTCGGTATATACCATAAGAAGACAGTAGTGGTTGTTCGTAAATCCTGTTTTCTTTTTGCTATAAAACAAAAGCGCATTACATCTGAATAACCATATTTGATCGTCATTTTAGTAGCAGAAATCAGAGGGTTTACGAACAGCATTAGTATTATGTTTCTAATCAAGTTGAATCTAAATCAACGTTGTCTGAAGATATTCTCCATATTCTATGATATATTGAATTGATTGAAACAAAGAATTCCATTAGTTATCCTCATATTCCATAATTCAAAGTGTTCAAACTGTTTATTTATTCACGAACACATCAAGTCCACTGGAATACTTAAATAAACACTTACATAATTTTTTATTATAGTATAGAATAGCGTAGTACAAAAGATAAATATAAAATCGATTGTATAAAATAAATTTACAATGCAAGCATGCAAATCGTCGTAGCCTGGTACCACTGCGTTATTTATTTTTTTTCCTTCGTTCGTTTTGAGAGTATAGTAGAGAGAATAACCACAATTTTCTCTCTCAATTTTTGAGACAAGATAAATCGCGTGTATTTGATTATCTTTTTTTTTTTATTATACTATGTTTTTTTTTTCTTTCCCTTGATATTTTTGACATAAAGCTGTTTTGTTATTTTCTACAGCTATGGAATTTGCTGAGCGTGGTAGCAGAAAACGGTCCCAGAATGGTAATTCGATATAAATATATTACGCTGTTCTGCTGCTAGAAATATAATTAATTAATTAATAATATAGTAGTTGTTGAATATTATAATTATGCTCTAATAGTGCATGTTTCTATTTATATATAAATACCAGTAGTTTTACTTGCGTGTGGTATGTTATGTAGTGGCACTTGTTTGTCATTAACCATTAGCCGTACATAGCAACAATTGATACTGACGTACTTTATATATATACGTACTTCATGTATGACGTCATTGTATCGTGCGTGTAACGTGCGTAATAATAATGCAATGCAATGCAATGTCTGCATGCTTATATGTGTGCAGTTTAGCAAGTTAAATTAATTTACCCCTTAACGAGTATATATTTTTAGAACTATTCCTCTGTGTATTTTTTTGTTAAGTGTTTTTGACCATTTATTGCATTGTTATGTATTAAGGGAGTGAACATTATAATGGCGATCAGTTAATAATAGAAATGATTGCCATAATTGAATCTGTATGATTTTTTTGGTCGGTGGACCAAATCGTTGTTGTTTTTTTTGGACAAAGTGAAACACCCTATATGAAGGGGGGGGGGGGGGAGTGAAAAAAATATAGGGTGTTACGGTGTAAGATTTTGAATTGCGGGAGTTTGAAATTTTAGCCTCGATGTTTATTTACCCCCCCCCCCCCCCCCCCTTGCCCAAAACTGTGACCTCTATTATGCAATATTTATCATGGTTAGCTGGAACAATGAGCTGTTTAATGATACTATCATCATTAATAGCAATTGAAGATAAAAATCCGGAGATAATATGGGAACAAAATAGGAGTGCGCAATTATCGGTCACAATAGTCTCAAAATATTTAAGTTTGTAAAATTGGTGCATTATGTGTATTTGAATGAGAGAATATAACAAAAGCCTGTAAATTATAAACCGCGGATCTCCGAACGAGATAGTAAGTTTCTAAATTTTAGTATTAAAAAAAAAAAAAAAAAAAAAAAAAAAAAGATAATTTAGATGAAAAAAAAAAAAAAAGAAAGAAATTATGAGAACTCCTTTCTTCTTCTTCTTTTTATTTTTTTTTTATTTTTATTAAAGTTATAATTTTATTAGAATTTTGCGTGAAGTATTTTACTATAGGTGACCCGAAACAGTGCAATTAATTTAATTGAGAAATCGTATCAATGCGACTTCTATAGCGTAATAGCGTATTTTTAGTACTTTTAATGTGTAATTAAGTTGTTCGTAAAAATAAATTAACAACCGAGCTGTAACTAAAATTCATCATTTTTCACCCGAGATGTAATAATTTAAGTGCGTAGAAAATTTGTCAAAATAAAACAATAATATTTCCATATAATTTGAAATTTTTGTTTATTATACCTTGGCCTTTATTTAATGAAAATAATTTTTTAATATGGACCTTCAAAATAAAATATCTGGCAATGGCAAATACCATAATAATATTTTGCAACTGTTTTTGCGTCGTCCACCATACACCTAATGATCGTAGAATTACGGAGAAAGGGTGAAAAATTGCAGAGTAATGAATTGGATCTTTGGTAAAGAGCGGTGTTTATAAAAAAAGTGCAAGTAATATGTTGATTTGGTCTAGTTAAAAGTCAAGTAGCGTTTCATTTTATACATTCGATTCCCATGTGCTTTTGTCTGTACTGAAAAGAAAAAAAACCTGACTCGCGATTGAATAACCTTGAAACACAACCTGTCAAGGTTTAAAATACTATTGTCCCTTCAGAACATCTGATCACTTATTTTGCAAATTTACTAATTTATATGCAAAATTAATGCTTGTTTTTATGTTTGCATCATAGAGATAGATATAAGAATTATTTTTAGTAAATAAAAA
Organism: Ecdyonurus torrentis; assembly: GCA_949318235.1. Lineage (NCBI taxonomy): Eukaryota > Metazoa > Arthropoda > Insecta > Ephemeroptera > Heptageniidae > Ecdyonurus > Ecdyonurus torrentis. Next base: position 45,307,797 of record OX439131.1, on the reverse strand, counting down.
GTTATTTAAAAATATAAAAAGGGCTTGAGGGGGCACCCGGGTTTGAACCGGGGACCTCTCGATCTGCAGTCGAATGCTCTACCACTGAGCTATACCCCCGAAGCTGAGAGATCTGGTGAAAATAGTACTACTTAATATCTTTTACTGGCGCTGCGTTCGCTTATTGGTAGGCGAGTCGCGTGTGGGAAGAAAGAAAAAGTTGTTGTTGCTTTTTTTTTCTCATGCGCAGTAGAGTTGCGCGGTAAAAAGTTAGCAAGTTTTTAAAGTGCGTATGTTTTAATTTTTTTTCAAAGTTTCAAACCTACGAGAGGATAAGGCCGTAGCGGACATGTAGTTTGTATATACGTAGGTGGTGTTTGGAGGTGAAATGTGTGTGTATTTGTTATAGTGCACAATCTGTAGGCGTCAAGAGGGGTGTGATTTTTTTTTTGTTTTTGTAATGTCATCTTATCATACTTTTATTTATTATAATTATTTAAGAAAAAAGTATAATTAATTAAAATATTAATTTTAAATTATAAATTTTTTAACCAAATAATGCCAAGGAAACAGTGAAATATGTGATGTGAGATGGTGAATTTTTCTTCGCGAAAGTGTCTTGCTTGCCAATGGCTTGAAATTTTAAAAAGAGAATTTGATGCATTTAGTGGTGGAAAACCTAGATTTCCATACAAAGCTCCGGCTTCTAGAAAACCAAGATCTTATAATAAGGTAATTAAATATTATATTTTAAAAAAAGAAGAAACAAAAAATGGCATTTAAACGATAATGGGAAATTGAAATGTCGAATTCGAGGATACTTTTTTTCTCTGAAATATGCAATTATTGCGCAAACTGAAAGCACGCATGACTCTTATTCTTTATCTTTTACATTTAATAATCACCTTTAACACCGTTCGATAACATTAAAAAATAACGGAGAACAGGTTCAATTTTTTAAATTCATATATATAGAAATGACGCTTATTTCAATCATTTATTCAAATATAAAGAGAAAAATAAGCAACACTTTGCTATCGTGTTCGAGAATATAAATAATTTCATTGATTAAGTCTATTTAAGCCCATTTCCGTTCTCCGTGCAGTACTGTGTTTGCCTTCCTTGTATAGTCGTATAGACATCTCCCTATAGCTATTACGTAGACAGTTTATATAAAAACTCTTTATTTAATTAATATAATAATAAAAATATGACAGTAATTAATTATATAAACGTTATTTTTGTTATCATTAAGACGCCGGTATATATATGTGCAAGTTGCTATTAAATTGATAATTTATAATCAATTTAATGATAAGAAAAGAGCTATAATTATTATACATTACATTTAACGTGTGGTATTATGTAGATTTTTTTTTCTTCTTTTTATAAAGTTAAAAAAACAGGTTGCAAAATATCAGTAGACGACGCTATGTGACGTCATATTTGGGAGCAGCGTGGCTTGGTTAGATCAATCGCCTACGCAAATTTTGTTATACATATTATACATACATACGTATACATTTTTTTTTTTTTTTACTGTGTGTCTATGTTGGCGTATTCGTGAATATCATAACAATCATTCATCTTTTTTTATTATTATTTGTATACGCTGCATGCAAGCGGGGAGGGAGGAAGAGCGGATCTTCTATAACTAAAAAAATTATGAGTATAGAATACATAATTTTTCCTATAACGATAATTGCGTATAGAAGGAAAAAAATAACTTAAAAATGATGCGAAAAAAAAAAGTATTATGAAAAGTTACTGAATTAATATATACTTAAAAGTTTTAATCGAAGTTTTAGTTGCTGAAGTATATAAAAACAATGCAACAAGTATGAAATTTATTTTTTGAGGCTCCGCTTGGGAAAGAAACGTTTCACATAGAAAGCATTGTCTTTTGTAATTAATTATTAATGAACCGTAATCAGTATCACTAATTTGTACATTAATACTACTCTGAAAGAGCTTTATTGTCTGTTAGATCAAAATATAATATTGTTATTGTCGTCGTTAAAAAAAGAAAAATCTTTTATCAAAATTTTTATGACGTTAAAATTTGTTTATCTTAAATGTGTATAAGTCTAAATTCTAATATTATTTTGCACGTAATTTTGGTTTATATTTAATTGTGTGGGAACAAATAAATAGTTGTAAGGAATATATCTATATAAATTACGTATATAATTGAAGTATAAATAATAACAAAGTAAAAATGTATTGAAATGAATTAGTAATAAATTATGTTGTTTACAATGATAATATTATATAATTACGTAAGAGAGAGAGAGAGAGAGAGAGAGAGAGAGAGAGAGAGAGAGAGAGAGAGAGAGAGAGAGAGAATACGTTTAAATTGGGCTCTAATCATCCCCTGCAAAGAGGTTAAATTATCAAAAGGGAAATTATGGTACTATAATATGATTTTTATTTCATGCCAGGGTTTGCAAATTTGCGTTTTACAATCTGTAACTGAAATTTTTTTTTTAACTGTATTATTTCTTTATAAATAAAGAGAGTGAAGTAAGGTCCATTCACCTTTTGATATTACATTTTATTTAGCAGTAGTACAGACATTTCTTGTCTAACTATACTGCAAAGATTTTTGACTCTTGCATGAGCTTCATCCTATATTTGAACAAAGTGGGTATTATATATATAAAAAAAATAATAATTAAAACCATTTTAAGAAAAATGCATCTCTCGCCAGTAACTGAAGATTATACAACAAAAACATTTTTCTATGTTGAAACTATTTTATATTCAATCCTATAAACCTATACGTTTTATTAATTTAAAACTAATAAGCAGAAAATTCAGGGTTTCTCGCTAATAAAATTAATTTTCTTTCTCGCATGTATGACTTTATTTTCCCGCCGAATCATAGAGAGCGAACTAATATTTAAAGTTCCCCATGGCGTCTTCACGGGTTGCATAATTATTGTAATTTAGTAAAGAAACCTTGCACAGTATAATATAAGTATAGAGATTACGTGGATCAAACTCATCACTAAACGGCATTTATATCCTTACGATTAGCATGAGAGACCATGAGCCTATAATCATTATCTCTCTCCGCTAATTCTTTTATTGCTTTCTTCCTAAAATATCTCCTTTTTTCTCTCTCGCAAAGTGTTTCTTTATTATAGACCCGGCGATAAGACAATCAATTTTCTAACTTCTTTTATAACATTGCGCCGATATTGAAAATGTTTATAATTTGTCTATTATTATATACAAAAACCTATTGTAAATCTTATTATTACTATTATAATTCCTAATTCTTAGACAACCTATTATAGACAATTAATTTTAATTAAAAAAATATTAATAAATAAAAATCGTGATAAAAAGTTATTTATTTTTTTCTTTAAAATCTTTCAATTCTTTCGACATTTTAAAAGATTTAATAGGATTTAATTGGGCGTGAAAATGTTTGGTTTTGTGGTATCTCGCTGTGTGTGACCGCGAGCCGCCTAGCTTGCACATCCATGTGACATGCGGTTAGTTAGCGTGTGTCTCAAGCCACAAGAATATTGAGAAAAAAAAACTATTGAATGGCACATAAAATACTTATAGATTTCATTAGCGTTTCTGTCGCAAATTTTTTTCTGCGTTTTTCGTTGGAAGAATTAAATTTAATTGCCTTGAAACCTTTATTAACTCTTTCTTAAAGCTGTTGTCAATATAGTTCATTAATTAATAAGACTTATCGATGAAACGAGGTAGCCCATCGCTGGGTGCGCGGGAAAAGAAGACGGACCCTTTTGGCATTGCTGAACTTTATTTTATTTTATTATTATTATTTTATTTTTTTTGCGGAGTGGGGAACTATTAATTAATGGTCAGAAAAAAATTAAAGTAAGTGATACTAAATGCACTCATTTTTTAAGTTAATATTTATTATTACTAATTATACTGTATTATTTTATACCTACGGGAAAATCTGATGTGTACTGTACGTCCATGGGTATTTACTATTTACATAACGTTACCGATTTCATTTGCTTTCACCGGAACAAAATGCAATTTCATTCACGGAAAGATGACAAATTGTATCTGCATCAGCATGAAAATAATAAATTACGTAATTTATGCTGCAGTTATATCATCTAGCATAAATGTTACCAAATTAGAACAGCAGAAATAATCAGAGTATAGAAGCAACATAATATTTATGCTTATGTTACATAGTTATTATGTAAGATATAGCATAAATTGTGTTTTAATAAACAAATATTGCTAAAAATCATCTGGCAATAATTTGCGAATTATAATAAAGTGGCGAGTGCTGCCGTCCTAAGATATGGTGGTCCGAGCTGCACAGGTCTATAGTATTAGGAGCCCAGAGGAGTGTGGTGTTAAGGGTAGATCCTGTGGTTTGGTAAGCCACAGATCATTGTAAGCCCTCTTACCAGAAGGGATTCGTCCTGGCCTACCCCGAAAGGGATTATGGCGTCATGATATGTGATGTAAAAATGAAAATCATAACGAAGAAACACATTTTCACACAATAAGATTCTATAAGCTCTATAATTTAAAAGTATGTTTATACAAAATTTTATGTTGACATGATAATAAAATTTCGTAACAGTTGTCACAAAATTGTATTTTAATACGTCTCCACATTTGTTTCTTACGTCTAATGATTAGTAAATAGAATGTCAACTCTCATGTAAAATTTAAATTTGTTGATAAATAAAAGACACTATAATATAATCTCTTGTCTTCTCAGCAACACTTGTCATCAATATTTTGTATTTTCTTGAACTTTTAACATCACGCAGTCCAGTAATGGAATTGCTTCACTCTATAACAGCGGTAGTATTTTGTAATAAGATAATTTATAATATAATATAATAAAATCTATTATTTCAGCGTTTTTATATATCCATTGCTCAATCAAAGTAGGAGGATTATAACTATAAGCCAAGCCTATAAGTACAGACGAGTGTATATAAAATTGGAATAAAATATTCTTACAAATCAATAGACACGTGCTTTTTTATATAATAATATAAAAATAATATTAAATAAAAAAATGGAATTATCGTCACGTTTAAGTGCATGGGGGTAAAGAGTTTATTTAAGTGGTAATAGGTCATCAACGTGCAACTAGAAGCAAAATGGAGCTATAATAAGCTTAACCAGCAAGATTAATATACAAGTTTTTTTTATACGAAGCTGTTTACGCCATCAACAACTTTATATATAAATACAAGTACATAAACGACATTCTTTGCTGACCTGTGTTGTCAGCGGCGCCATGCCAGCCATTTTCAAAACATAATCTTCCACTTTTAGTCATTGCTATACTCTCTGGCTGCATGGCTTTATATAATTTGACCCAAAAGACGTTATAGTATAGTAGTTTTTTCTTTTTAATTAGCCAATAAAAATGAATAGATCTTCATGGATATATATATTAATATATTATATAAAATGTCTTCTGGCTTTTAAGCGAGAAAGACGTGTTGACCATGAAAAAGTAAACAAAAATATAAAAACGTTTTAGGTGAGAATTTTTAATGTTGTATAAACAAAAACTCAAATGCCTTATGGTCGCTGAATGTTGTGTAATATAGTGAGTTGATTGAATGTTCGTTGGCTATAAGTTATTATGAAGAATTTTTTAATTTTCACAGTTGAATTTGGTAATGAAATTATCACCTATTGACGTTGGCAAAATTTACTATGGCGAACACTAAAAAAAATAACGATCACCGGGATCACCTTGTACTTTTTATAGCGGAATTGTGCATTTTTTTGGGAGGCAAGGTAATAATTTTACGAACAAGCCTAATAAGTTTGTTTTTGATAGGTTTGTTATAGGGGTGGGAGAGCAATCTTTTGATGATAAACAGGCAGAAAAAAAAATAGGTTAAAAAAAAAAACATTTTTTTGAAAGCAGTAAAATTGTGTGCAATGGAGCTTATCGGTTTAGCGCGTGGGGAAAGCTAAGGGTCCCCTAATGTAACATTACGCTTATGGGAAAAAAAACACACGCTTTTTGCTATTAAAAAAAAAAAAAAAAAAAAAAAATTACTCCACCGATTCCGGAGAAATTTAAATGAGAAATACTAGACATACTTTTACCTGTTTTGAGACAGAAATTTTTAAAGATTTTTTTTAAACTGATAACCTCCCATCGTAATTAAAATAATGAGAGCGTTTTGAGCAATGCATATATGAAAAATGGATAGCGTTTGTTTTTCTTTGTGCATACCTTACTATACATAAACAAACAGCTATATATAACAACTTTTGTACACATAATTACCTATATAGTAAAGTATAAAGTAAAAGCCACACCGCGTGTTTTGTTTTGTTTACCTTGTTTTCTAGATGACTTGAAATCAACAAGTTCTATTTTAGCCGTGAGAAATGCTAATGATGTATGTGTGTGTGTGTATTAATATATATATATATATATATATATATATATATATATATATATATATATATATATATATATATATATATATATTATATATATATATGAAATTGTCCTCATGAATGACCACGGTAACTATACGGCAATGACCAGGTGTGTTACGTGCGTGCGCCGTGCTAATGCTTACGTGAAAGTATTATATTTATACAATACTTCATATTGCCCTATTTTGATTTGCAATGACCACTACTATATATATTTAATTATACTACTTTTGTTACATGTTAATTGTGGCGGGTTTGCCTACTGTACAAGTAAAATTGTTTTCATATTTATAGAGGTTAAAGTAATTATATATACAATGAAGCCTGCGGGGTGTTATTGTTTGACGATAGTCTCGTTTATTTCATTATAGCTGTTGTATAGGTTAAGTCAATGTAAGTAGATAACTGTGTATTCCAGAGAGGATTCCCGCTGAAAAGTACTGGTCATCTGTGGTGACTTGTATTTCGGGTCAAAATTACATTGATTAAATGGGCAACAAAATATAACTTTCAGGATAAAATAAATTAAAAGGCAACAGAAAATTGAATAACGATAGTCTCTTTGGATTACCTATCTATATAGGAATACCTTAGGTTAAGTATATAATGTATCTCATATGTTTGGAGTAAATGGGTGTTACCGGTAATGCAAAAAAAAAAAAAAAAAAAAAAAAAAAAAAAAAAATTGTCACGTAAAAGTGTCTAAATATTCCTCATTTACATTTTTTTCTGCTGTCAGTGCAGTAGTTTTACCAAAACTGAAAACAGCTTTCCGCAATCCTAAGGATAGGAAATTAGGGGTCTCTTGCATTTTCCCATACCGCCTATTATTGGCTATCGTGAAATACCATGCAAATCCCATGAAGTTCATAATAACAAGGTGTTGGGGGGAAAAAAAAGTACGTTTAACATAGAGTATAATCATCATTGTTCACCAATTAAGGCCACTCTCGTATGAAATCTATCTATAAAATATTTAGATTTAGTTTACAAGTAGAGCTATATAGCATTATATGTATTTGAAAATGTAACTTGTATTGTTGTTTTATAGTGTGCTATGTGTATAATATGTAATATGTATACGTGTATAGCTTTCAATTTTCGTAATAAATTTCGTAACATTGTTTTAATTATAGAAACTTGATATATTGTAATGTAAACAAAAGCACGTTTTGTTTATTTATGATTTTTATTTTGTTTGATGAGCTGATGTAACTAACATTTTGATTGTTTAATATTACAGACCTACACTTCCCGCGATCGCGATGTCAGCAACAGTGGGTCAGCGAGAAGTTCGCCAGGTCACACCCCAACTTTACGCAGCCCTGCCTCTCATGCAGCCATACCAAGGTAAAATCTACCCCCCTTGCATGGACTTTTGTCTGACTTTATGAAAGTGTACTTCATACTATGCGATATATAATTTTGTTCATATAAAAGTTGTTTTTAAAATAGCTTGAAATTCTTTATAAGTTAATATTTATTATTCAAAAAAGCATTTTTTTTTTTTTTTTTTTGAAAGGGCCAGTGTTAGGCCTGACAACACGTCATGCCCACTCTTACACCTAACCCCAAATCTAATTCGTATTTTTCACCGGCGCAAATAATAATAATACTAAAGTCAATAACGTTTAGAATCTTATATCTATTGCAATAGACACATATGTGCAAGCTAATTCAAGGAGCATTCACATATTCATTTATTTTTGTAACTTTGCTCAGCAAAACGTTAAATTGCATTGTTTTAAATGGGAATAATTATTATGCATTTACAACAAATTAATGAAAATGTGTACCTTAACGTTTAAATAAGCTATATGTTTGCATGTTATATATAAGCGCAGTTGAGACCATCAACTAAGGTCGCAAAAATAAAATTATCTCTTTGAACCAGCCATGAGTTTCACATTACCATAAGGTGGGGAGGCTTTGGCCCTATTGGGCGACGTTGTCACCTCGTTTTTAACCCTCTAATACTGCAGAAATATCATGATTCTAAAACCTGTGTATAAAGTAGCAGCTAGATCTGTATATCTCAGATATTGGTGGGTGAAATATGGGGTGCCAAAGTCAACCCACCCTACGGTTATATTGTGAATGTGAATGTCTGAAAGAAGGTCCTCGGATAAAAGGACCTACCCTTTTGTGCACAGGTATAGCGTGTCGGCGAGCTGCGCACAGGTAGGGCCTTTTATCCGGGTTTTTTCCACCGACCTTTCTTTTGTATAGCAATATTGTACCCCAAATAGCTCTGATTCTATATTTTAGAGTGAGAAAAAAATATTTAAGGGTACATTTTCTTGTCACTATATTGCTCACAACTAAATGCTATAATAAATAATAACTATAAAACTTTATTATTAAACTTATCATGTTGTTGTGTAAATTTGTTTATTATAAAAATAACATTGCGATGATATTTGTACCCACACATACAAATAATGCAGCAGCCAGCCATAAGCAGTAGCGGAGAAGTTTGTATTGTTTGCGATGTAAATTGAAGAATAACGAAAGAAAGTGTCAAGTCAGGGCTCATGTTTGTGTTGCATTTAGGCTGGCGACAACGATGTAACACTCGGGAACATTACACACGTTTTATTGCCTCGACCGTCAACTCCATATAGCAAAATATTATTTATTATCTCTATACAACTCGCGTCATCATAATATCTCAATTGTTACGTCAATATAGGAAGTAGTAACAATAATATGAGCTTGAGAATCGGCACATGTTAAGTTTTTTGAACTTGCATCTTTCTGATCAGATAAAAATTTTAATAGTTTTTGTGAACCAAATTTTTTTTTTTTTTTTTTTTTTTTTGAAGAAAAAGAAATTTATAATAATAAAGATTATATTATAATTTGTATAAAGATAAGCTTTTTTTTTACGAATATTAAATTTCTTTTACTATAAAACCTGTCAGAACAAAATGTATATATAATATTTTATGATTATTACATAGAAAATTCATTCAAATGACATTAACACCTAACTGTTTATATTATTGTGTTGTATTTTTTATATTTAAATAGAGATGTTAGAGCGAAAAACGATGTTTATCATTATGACAGTAGCAAGCTATATAGTGTCCAAAGTTTATACTCTAGTACGTGTTTCTGGCAATTTCTATAATAGTGTAGTGGTCAGTTGAAGTAAACTGGGCTGACCAGGTGCTCCCGTGTTTGGTTTGAGCTAGCTCAGGGCAAACTAGCTAAAAAGTCGTGCATATATATGTGGGTGGGTGTGCCCGCCGTCGTGTGTGTGTGTTTCTAGGTCTGATAATCGTTCTTATACGTACTTATATATTGTACAGTCATTGGCACACAAATGGTGTTCAAATGGTGGCTACGCTTCTGTGACAGGTCTGTTATTTATTACATCGCGAATATAATACAGTCTACCATTTAAATATATAAGTAGTGTATAGTCTCTTATAAGTGTAATACCATTGTATGCTATTTTATATAATATGCAGACCTTGGCAGCACAAGAAAATGTTATCAGGACTTGAATGTTAATGTTTGATTGTTTTTATTTACTTATGCAATATAGTTGTATATTATTGTATAGTCAGTATACACTAGAGCAAAATTACGATCACGTCTGTTGTGTATCCAATAAATAATGTAGAAGAATTTAAATCTATTAAATACAGGTTGCAGTTATTGACTTTTTTTTTAATAGCGTAGCCAAAGCATCCTTAGCATAATCCACAGCATAAAACACGTCAAAGTGTTTATAATATTTTTTTATTTAAAAATTTTTGGTGTCAGTGCAGTAGTTTTCTCTAAAAATAAATAGTGAAAATCATTTTAAAGAAATGGTCTTGCAATGAATATGTAATTTCAGTAATTTGGGAGTCCCTTGCTTTTTCCTGCCCCGCCTGGGGTTGGTTAGCGCGTTACACGGATGGTAATCTCCACTCGCACTACTGTATACATGAATTTTACAATTAGAGAAAAATTAAATAGTTTTTAACCTTTTCGTATGAAACCTTACTTTAAAATGGTTTGGCATTTTCATAAAGCAAAATGTGTTTTATATTATGTAGTGTAATATGTATGCAAAACACAAATAGTTGAGTTTGGCTTTGCGACAGCTATATAGTCTCTCTGCTCTGTATTGTGCAAAAAATAATAATAATAATAAAAAAAAGGTAGAGCAAGGATGTTTGTGCATGCATATATGTATGTAATATTGTACAGTCTGTGGCAATACAATTGGTGCTCAAATGGTGTTTGTGTTGGTTTGTGCGACAGGTTCCACTTCCCACGCGGACGCCCCACGCCGCAACATGAGAACGACGCAGCGCGGCACGCGGTCATCGCGCTTTTCAAGACGTTTCCTGGGGAGCGAGCAACCAGAGAAAACTTCGCGCAAGTCGCCAAGGTCGGTATCTACATATCTATAATTTATCTCACCCTTTGACCAACTGTTCATTTGTCAATACGTCAATCAGTCGACGTGGGGTTGAAGTTTCGTGGAAATACGCAAGCAGATGCATGGAAAGTGTGAGAAAATATTTTTCAACGTAAAATATACAACACCAGACAGAAATTAAAAATCAATGCATTTTAACCTCGATTTCATAGTTTTCTCGTCTAAATATGTCCCTTTTTTATTAATTTTTTTTTCTCAATATAATAATACGTTTTTATTATTAAACGTACTATACGTACTATACTTTCAAGTTGAAACAAAAATGTGACCTCAACATTATAAACTATATGGCTTTTTTTTTTCTTCAAGTCATTAACTTACTTTTTAGGCACGAGATAGAGAGAGAAAAAAAAGTAATTTGTTAGTTAACCTTCATCAATTTTAATTCAAAATTCCAAAGCCATGTGCAGTATATAAAGCTACGTATATTGAATTTGAAATGTTTACATGATCCTGACCTTCGTAAATAATAAGAATAATACTTTAAGAAGATGATCCTCCACCTCCTCCTCACCCCCTCTCCTTCTATCGCCAGTATGTCATTCTTTTCAAATGTAAATGAAATATTATAAACTATTTGCCATGCTTTATATCATTAATCAAAGTTAATCGCAGAAAAAAAAAAATCCACATATGTTTTGCCTGCAGCTTTATTTTAGTCTCTATTTAAAATAAAAATCAACATAAATACGTTATGAAATTATGTAAATGATTGAAAAACTTTCGTCAGTGTGAAATAATTACATAGTACGCTCGCTAATGAGGTCACCTAAAAGGACATATCACTAAAATATGATAAGAGCGGAGCATATTATGAAGTCTATACTCGATACTTTGCACGCTACACTGACAAATATACATATATATATATATATATATATATATATATATATATATATATATATATATATATATATATATATATATATATATATATATATATTCATAATTTATGTATCATATTTATTTTGCCAATTACACAGAAAGAATAGAATACGTAAATGCATTTATGTCATATTATAGCATAAAAAATGATGATAAATTAGAACAACACAAATAATTATGCTGTACAATACAATATTTATTGTATGTAACGTATTTATTATGCTGTATAGCATAGATTATGCTGTATGGAACAAATTGTGGTAAAAATGGTTTAGTATAATGATTGCGTATTTATTTTTGTCCGTGTAGTATACGTAAACAACGTACAGACATTGTAACAAAGTTTTTATTCTATTGCCTTTAGGTAATTCTATGTATTTATACGGAGCTGTTAGAGGTAATTAAATTGTCCATATTAATGCAATTGATTACCATTGGACAACCAAATTTTATATCAGTGTCTTTATCTGCTTATTATTTCTGAAAACATGGAAAATTTGAGAAGTGTGCATCAAAAATTAAAATTTATAAGACCATATTACTATTTTAAAATGTGAGTTTAACAAGCAAAGATACAATTAAATGCAATCATCTAAATAATAATAAAAAGTGTTGGTCTTATAAGCAAGTAGGGAAAAACCACATAAACGTTGACGTAACTTATCAAATAATGCATTTTTGTAATCGTTTTTTTCTTCTCTACTTATTCATGTGCTTGTCTAAAAATTGTCAACACACGCGTTGAAAACTTTTTTTTTTTTTTTTTTTTTTTTTTAGTGTAGGAGAAAGTGTTTCTGCTTCATTTACTTACATACCTTATATTATACAAACAATGTGCATGTTTATTAGTTTATTTATATATATATACATTTTAATGACATAAATAACCTTTTTTATTTCTGTACGTATTTCAAAGGAAAAATCCTTGGATTAGATTCATATTAGTATATAAATAAATAGTTTTTTTTTCTTCTATATTAGTTTAATATATTTGATTGACAAATTAAATTTACAATATATAATAAAAATTAGTTTAGTTTTTAATTTAGTTGTCCTACCCAAGGGCTATGACCTCACGATGTATAGCTTTTTTGTTCTCTCTTTCTGTTCATGTCGTGTTATATTTTTCTTTCACTTCCTCTTATACAATGTTAATGCAATTGAATGTATAATCAAAAAGTTACACGGGATTTTATAGAGAAAAATTTCTATGAGAATTTAGCTTCATTTCTCACACATTAATATTAAATTTCAATTAAACTGTGACTTTATATTTTATCCTTATATATAGTTTTTTTTTTGTGATTTGATGTGGGTCCACATATGGTTACCTTGATGGTGACCTCGTGGGGTCATATATATTTATAGGGGGCGCCAATGGGAATGTGTCATTTATTTATTTTTCAATATCATGCGTTATACGCAGGCATGCAAGGTTCCGTACTTTCTGTGGCTCCTGCGTGGCCTTATGTCATTTGTTTAAGACGTTTGACGTATTGTTGCTAAATCAAGAGGAAATATACGCATATTTTGAGTCCCGTCTCTTACTAAATGACCATATGTTTTCTATTTTCAACTTATCGTATTCAATAGACCACTTTTGATGAACGTTTTTTTAATTGTTCTAACTTATTTATAATAGATTTTTCCATAAGAAATGCAGGAGGAATTTTCAAAATTATTTTAAATAGTTTGTTAATTACAAGTGGTCCATTAATATTTTTGACTGATTAGCATAGAGCTTACTGGAAAAAGTACTTTAATGCACTGTATTACGGTGAAATATATTGCCCATAATATAGCTAATGTATATAAAATTACTGTAGAAATGTTAAAGGTTACCAAAAATTGCAGTATAAAAGTATAAAATATATCTTTGAAACTCACTACGGGAACTATATTTTGACATTACAGTTACCGTCATTTTTTTTTTTTTTTTTTTTTAATGAGGATCTTTAAAATTATTCTATTTATCTATAATTATGTGAAATAAAGAATATACGCAAAAACTACAAATAATCCAAATTTGGTTAAGATCGCAATTTTGCATTCTTGGCGAAACATTCGTGGTATGTCTTTTACAGTATGATTATCTTATGCGATATTTCTTGCTTTTTTTTTTCTTTTTTTTTTTTTAAATTTAAGCCAATGTAAAATTTTTAAAATTTCTCAAGCTTTTTTTTCCCCCCATTTAGCTTTCTAAATCCCGAAAGTTTTGAATTAAAGATAAAAATATTAAAGCAAAGTAGACTTTAATTAAAAAATCCTCTTGATGAATATCTGACAAAAAACGAAAGCAGAAAAAGTTTTTTTCCCCTGTGTTAATTTTACCAAAGTGCACGTGAGGCTATACATATACGTTCCGTAAGTTATTTATACATTTATTTTCACCCTCACGTAGGTCACATGACCTACCTCAAGCTATAGCTGTGCACCTCGAGTGAACGTGCACGGCCTCTCTGATGCATGGCTGGTCATTGTTAACCATTGTTGCATAGTGACGTCATCGTATTTAATTGTTACTTAATTGTCCTTTTACTTTACGTCATGCCATCTTGTTACTTCAATTATATTTTAATTAAACAATTGAGTTTATAAAGGAGAATATTAAGTGTAAGATCTAGAGAGAGAGAGAGAGAGAGAGAGAGAGAGAGAGAGAGAGAGAGAGAGAGAGAGAGAGAGAGAGAGAGAGAGAGAGAGAGAGGTGCAAAAAAATCACATTTATTTGCAATATAAAAATAACCAATAAGCAAATTTACATTTTCAATTTAAGTTTTGCGACACAGTTTTTTTTAGTGCCCTTCTGTGTTTTTGAGTGCACAATTAGCCTATGTCCTAATTTTGTATCCACGTATATTGTATATTGAGAGAGAGAGAAAGACAGATGTTTATTACCAAGGTTCAATTAATTACGGAAAGTGCGAGTGAGTGTTACGTCACGTGGTCTTGTTTAGTTGCGGGCGTACACACTTCATTTTCAAAACATGGATATTTTTTACACTATTTTTTTTAAATCTCTCATTTTTATATGTAATGATATATCATTATAGTTGTAATTTTGCTACTTTTTTACGTAATTTTGTATTCAAAAGTTGAAACTGATGTAAAAAATTAATATTCAAGAGGTAAGCTGTGACTAAATAAATAATAATAAATAAGTAATAAAAGTCTTTGCTTTTTTTTTTTTTTTTTTTTTTTTTTGAAATAAAAACAAACTAAAGTACACTAGAAATTCCCAAGTATTCTAGCTCCATAAGAAATTTATATAATGTTTTTTGTCATTGTTGAGAGGTCACGATTGCCATTTATTTTATAAATTCATGTTATTTTAGTGAGTTTTTTTTTAACAATAGAGAAATAATTCGGTCAGAGTACTTGGTATCTTCAAGGGACTTTAAAACAAATCAACAAACACTGCTCAGCCCGACAATATTCTTATTAGATAATAAAGTTTTCACTTTACATACTTTTATTCTTACACACGGAATTGAATCAGCGATTACTTGTGTTTGAAATTTTGTTGAAGTTGTATGGTTTTTAATGCAGTTAAAACAATGATAACAGTTAAATCAGTAAGCTTTAAAGCAAAAAAAAAAAAAAAAAAAAAAAAAAAAATCATATTCCTGAATTTTTAAAATAATAATAATAAAATCTTATCCTTCAATAACTTTAAATTTAGAAAAATGAATAGTCCGCAGAAAGCTTCAGTAAAAATTTCATCGCTAAAAAATTATTGATACACAACACACACAAACGCTGTTTAATTATTTTTCATCATAAAGAGAGTAAAATCAAGACTGTGCCCTATTATAAGTCGTGTTATTGTAATATAATTTAATGGTGTAATAATTAAAGTAATTGCTTTAAAATAAGTACTTTAAATTAGACTATTGGTGCGATTTTTAATTGCAGTCTATATTGCAAGTATTATGCAGTACACGACGAGTTTTACTGCAAATTAAGAACTTTTAAAATTGGATTGCTTTAATTACTTGCGATACTTTTTACACTTTCAACTTTAAACCAAGGTGTATAATAAACCTTGACTTGCAACGTTTTTTTTTTTTTTTTTTGACAATTGAAAACGATCCTTACAATATTCGATATATTGAATCTCCCCATGACATCGCTTGCTTTCTTAAAATAATTTCCCTGTATTATAATATGGTCTAACATTTTTTCTTTATTATAAACTTATACTTATTTTGCAGACGTAGTATTGTAATTGTATTCCGATGTTTTGATTGCAGGCTTGCAGTTTACCTGTATACTGGAAACTTCCACTGTTCCTAGCATCAGGAGGAGACCTCGCTGTGACTGGAGGCTGTGTCTCTCTGCAAGCCTTCCTCGACCTCTGGACCAAGTGAGCACCATTACATTACATAACATTCACATCGTGACATTGACTTAGCTGCCTCTCCTCTCTTCAAGAGGGAGTGCCAATGCAAATGTATCATCATAATAATTTGTATCTATATAGCTGGGTTTAACTAGAAGATTATGCTTATTCTGCATGGTATTAAAAAGTACTGTTATTTTAAAACAATCTAATTTTGTTAATTAATTTTTATGCTTTGTTTTATGGCTTTTATATTAAGGTCCTGTTAAAAGAAAAGTACTCTCGCGATAGGTAAAATTAAATTCGTATTAACAAACTATATAAAAACTTTTTGGTAAAATATTGCTTTAGTTCTTCGAGATTTTTAGAAGTATATTATGACCGAAAGCCAGGGTTTTTCGACGGAAGGGGTCTAGTCTTAGTGAGCATGGGTAAAAGATAGGGGGACATGATATTTCAGACCTGACGGTGGGGGTCCCGGTGGGGGTCCCGATGGGGGTCTGGACCCCCAAAACCTCCTGCATAACGCCCCTGTATTATGGGATATATTGTCCCATGTGAAATTTTGATTTAAAGGGTTTTGACGGAAGGGGTCCAGTGTAGCATGGGTATAAAGGATAAGGTGGAAGTCTGGACCCCCAAACCTCCAGCATATTCCTGCATTATGGGATATATTGTCCCGTAAAAGTTTGATTTAAGAGGTTTTGAAAATAGACTCTTCTCTTTGATGTATATACTAACACGATGACGTGGTTAAGGTTGATCGCTGGCGGCAATGATGAGACCTCACGTATGGTCTGGCTGCTAACTGGCGGACAACGCTCGTGGTTGGCGCCTGAGGACCTGGCGCCTCTGGTTCAAGATGTCGTGGACACACACCCCGGACTCAGCTTCCTCAAGGAGGCCAATGAGTTCCACTCCAGATACGTGCACACTGTGAGTTAAACCACTTTTAATATACTCCGTCGTATTGTGTAATTAGTCGAGGGATGAAAAATAATTAAATAAAACCCTCGTATCATCGATTTTAACTATTGTCAGTCGTGTTTACTGTATCAAAAACAATTTTAATGAGCATTTTGAACTCTTATTTCATTTTTTTAACAACGTTTTGCTATCAGCCAATCTTTCAGTGCTAAGTATCAAACGAGTTTTGAGGTTTAAAATTAATTTAACTGAAAAACAAGTTGACGTGCGCAAACAAATTCCATGAAATAATGTTTAAATATGGACTTAATATATTTTATATAACGTAGACAGTATTACATATTGTGCACGGAAAAAAATAATTTTTACGTTTTATACGCATCTATAATACTTTGTTGTTGAGCGTCTACTTCATTACTATTTTGTTCAATGAAAGACTGCGTTTTTTTTTTTTTTTTTTTTTTTTTTTTTGTTTGTTTTTTTTTTTTTTGCGCCAAGAAATAACTTTGTACTTTGTGTATAAGATTGTTAACTCTTCAGTCTCCTCTTCTCGTGTATATAGCGTAGACAGTTTAATACATATTTATGTATTATATTACAGGTGATAGCCCGCATGTATTACTGCGCGAATCGCTCGTGGAGCGGACGCCTAACAATCCCCGAGATTCGTCGCTCTCAGATCGTGGGCGCCGTACGACAGCTCGAGGCGACGGCTGATATCAATCAAGTGACTCAGTTCTTCAGCTACGAACACTTCTATGTCATCTATTGCAAGTTCTGGGAGCTGGACCGCGATCACGACCTATATATTGACAGAAATGATCTGGCTAGACACAATGACCATGGTATGTATCAGTATCAGCTAATATAATAATGGTTTATTTAAGAATCGTACATGACTATTTCAGATTTCAGCCATGTTCTTGACCAGAATATTACAATATAAGTTAACATAATAAAATGATTAGTATATATTACAGAAAAATCACAAATATATTAATAAGTTAGCACTCAATTATTGAACATAAAATAAATTGCTAATATAAAGAAAAAATATAAACTCGATCAGCTAGACAGCTACACATTCCGTATTAAGAAATCGATTCTTTAATAATATTTTATGACCATGATTACTAATCTAGTTTCTAGAAAGAGGTTAGAAATTATCTTTGAGACATTTGATTAATAATTTTGCTTTGTGTTATTTTAAACTGAATTTTTTAAACACAAATTGAATAGGAAAATTCGTGCTTTGTTTGACAAGTATTGCTGATGTCTAATATGTGTGTTTTATTGCAGCTCTCTCATCACGCATGATCGACAGAATCTTCTCAGGCGCAGTGACAAGAGGTCGCAGAGGGATCAAGAAGGGAGAGGAGCGTATGAGTTACACTGAATTTGTCTGGTTCCTGCTTTCCGAGGAGGATAAAACACATCCCACTGCCATTGAATACTGGTTTAGGTGAGATACCAACATGTTTTGCATTTAACTAATAACTGCCTAAACTATGGTATAGTTGAGACTCAGTTGTTGGCATGCTAAAGTCTTTTTACTTCTTATTTGATAAATGGAAAAAATTGAATCCTAATGGTTGGCAGTTTGAGGAATATTGAGTTGAGAGCATTTTTGATGCCACCATTGAGTCCAATCCTATACCTTGGGTATCCAAAATTTCAAGTTTCAAGTCTCTAGCTTAATTGGTTGAGGAGATAATAATTTTTTTTAAAGTATTTATTAATACCTACCAACTGGTATTAACCATAATAGAGTTTTGAATTACAAAGTACAACAATGACTCTGTTACTAACTCTTGAGCACCAGTAACATAATGTTTGATATTTCAGATGCATGGACTTGGACGGCGACGGCTTTCTCTCAATGTACGAGCTTGAATATTTCTACGAGGAACAACTACAACGTATGGAGGCGATTGGCATGGAGACGTTGCCATTCGAGGACTGCTTATGTCAGATGTTGGACATGTTGAGACCCGAGGTACCTGGCAAGATCTCGCTACGTGACCTCAAGCATTGTAAACTGTCTCCGCTCTTCTTTGACACCTTCTTCAACCTGGAGAAATTCCTTGACCATGAGCAGAGAGATCCTTTTGCTACACAACCAAGAGAAACCGCGCCAGACGGCTCAGAGGTATGCTTGTATTTTGACAAACCTGATCTTACCCCCGTAAGCTGCGACGCTAACTAACTAGTTAAACCGTAGTTAAGTTGTTATTTTGATTGTTGCAACAATTAAAAAAAAGATAACTAAGGTTTAACTAGAGGTTGCAGCTTACAGCCCTTAGACGGTAATAACGTCATCCTATACTTACTATGTGTGTAATGTAATACTCCAAGCACCTGTCCTCGTGCAACTGTATGTTTATTCAGTATGATTCCATGGTAAAATAACCCTGGGTTGACAGACAGTACACTCAATGATGGTTACAATTGTGTACTACAGTATTCAAATATGTACGTCAACCGGCCAATGTTATTCTACTAAGAGAAGTAGGCGCGCAGTTTAAATGATTAAATAAATTCAATCTTTATTGAGTGTGCAATGATTTGGGGTGTTATTGGGCCTCCCCCACCCCCTGAAAAGACAAAATGGGTTTGTTCTAGGACTCTATAGTTTATTATTGCTCTTTAAATGATTCAGATAACTTTTTTTTTTTTTTTTTGGTCATCAATCATTATAATGTGTGATTATTTTTTGTATTATTATTTGTTCCTCAGTGCTAATGTGTGACCAATGTTTCAGGTGTCTGACTGGGATAGATATGCTGCTGAGGAGTACGAGCTCCTGGTTGCAGAAGAGAGTGGAGCAGAGCCACCTGATGACATGTAAGTCCGTGCATCAAGTCACGTCACGTTTGATTGATCACTAAACTTTGCTCTCTTGAAGTAATGTAACCAGTCTTCATAGTCATTATTTCACACATCTCACCAAATTTTTTTTTTTTTGCAACAATAACACTTTTATTTAAAATATCACCACTTGAATTTTAAACTCAAATATTTAAATCTCGCAATATGAATTTAAATAATGAAAAAAGATAGGCCCATTTTGAGTGTTGTTATATTTTCTATTATTTAAAATGCCACCAACAGTAATTCAATGTAACAGAGCATTTAAATACTCTTAAATTTCTTATAACTTTGCTCAGCAAATTATAAAATAGCATTGTTTTAAATGATAAAAATATTTTACTGCGCAAAGTTACAACAAATTTTTGTGTGAATGCAACTTCAAAAATTTATACCTCGTAATATGAATTACAGAATAAAAAAGGATAGGCTCATTTTAAATGTTGTATTTGTTTTAAATGATTTTTTTACATGATTATTTTAATGTTCTATGTTATATGGGAATATTTTAGATTTTAGATGTCCCCCCTCCCTTTTTTCTAATTTTCTTGTGATTCCTCTTGTATCTTACTCTATTCTGTTTTCTCAAAGGCAGTGTAGCCATCTTTATGGGATACAAAATTTCTCTTCACAATGATGGTAACACTAATCTAATTTCTCTGTCTGGATTATTTCTATAGAGAAGCACGTTAGATTGTTTCTGTTTTATTAAGCCAGTGTAGCCAACTTAAAAAGAGTTGTTATAAAAAATGTTCTCTTAAAGTTGTTAGCACTGTTGTATGGGGTCTAGCAAGGATTCTACATTAACAAGAGGTTTTGTCGTGTAACTCAAATAGCAGACGTTGCAAAAGTAGGTTTAGTGAGAAAATAAACAAACTCACAGCTCAACAATACTAAAAAAGTGATAGCACACAAAATTGTGTTCCTGTCTTAATTTAACATGATTTCTTATGGGGCAATGAAGCTGCCATAAATTGAATTAGAATTATTTCTCAAAACTGAAATTTTTGCTGTACCTTGCTGAGTCTCAAAGCTTTTGTTTTCCTGGATTTCAAGTGATTTGGTCATATATATTTTTTTATTTAATTGAGTTGAAATCCAGGAAAACAAAAGCTTTGAGGTTCAGCAAGCTACAATAAAAATTTCAGATCTGAGAAATAATTCTAACTTGAGTTATAGATGCTTCATTGCCTCATAGGAAAGCATGCTAAGTTGAGACAGGAACACAAAGTTGTCTGCTAGCACCTTGTTAGTATTGTTGAGCTGTGAGCTTATGGTTATTGTCTCACTAAACCTACTTTTGCAAGTCTTCTATTGGACCATTGCAACAACTTCCAAGTGATGATTGGCTGTTAAGCGATGTTCCAGCTTTGTGATTGGTGAATGCTTTAGCATTGGTCTTACACATGACATTACCTTGTCAATGTAAAAACCTTGGGGTCTAGAGAGAGATGGACGTTAGTTCTGCGTGTCGGTTGGAATGCCTGACTCTTGGTTTGTTGGTTGATTGCAGGGGAGATGAAATTTAGTTGTAGAGGCTGTGAGTGAAGCCCCACTGGGCAGTAAGTAATTAATCTTACTGATGCATGATCTCTTTCCATCGTATTAATTAATGTAGTTTATTAGTGGTGATGTGTTGTAGAACCTAGATTAATAAATGTTGCAAAGAATAGGGGGGAAAAATGTGTATCATTAACTTAATGCAAAATTAAGAAACATAATACCATCTTGGTTAGGTTGATGATTTGAGTTAGGTGTAAGAGTGGGCCAGACATTTAGTAAGGCTTAAACCTCGCCCTTTCAAAAATTAAATATAATATATAGGAAAAAACCATCGCGGTTGGTATTAATTACGTTTAAAAAAATATAATTAGAAAATAGTTGGTAGAGATTAGAGCACGTTGAATTGAAAATTAATAAAACGTGAAAATTCTCTAATTTTAAATAGTAAATTGGGACTAGGGATGCAAATCATTCTAGCTTGCGCTAGATAAAAATAGACGTTCTTTTATGCCTTTTTTGAACAAAGCAGATTATTTATTTATTTATGATATACAATTAAATGATAGAGAAAACCAGGAAGGGCCTTACCATAGTAAAAAGAGTCCCATAGCTTGGTGACAAGCCTGCTGGCACAGAGATAAAAAAAAAAAAAAAAAAAAGAAAAAAAATTACACATAGTTATTTTTTGTGCTAGCAAGATTTTCTTTGAGCTATATGGGACTCACTTCACTATGGTAAGGTGTAAGGTCCATAGATATGTAAGATCCTTGCTGTTTTTTTCTATCCTTTTTATTCAATTTTAATATTGCCTAACCATGATGGTTTATTGTCCTCAATCTGTTAAGAAAATAAGTACTACCATGAAATTTTTAATTTTTTAAAGTTCATGACATGCTTTGTTTCCTATTCTGGTGCAACTTATTTCCAATATATTGTTGAAATGCATTTTATCTTGATCTGTATCTTGTCCATCAAAATAAACACTAAAACGACATTATATTTTTGGGACGTGAAATTTGACTTCAAAACTGTCTTAATTTTCATAGCAACAATGAAGTATATTCTTCTGCACATTGCTTTTCAACTGTTTCTTGTTTTAAGTTTCCTTTCTGTAAGAAATAAAAATCAATAAAATATACGTCTCCTTTTATAATTTCTACAACTCTAAATGAAAATAAAAAAATAACATATTGAGTGTTAATGATACTGTAGTAGTTTTAAACTTTATTTGTTCTTGTATTTAGAGTGATTACAATAATAATGTAATGCAATTGAGCTGACAGTACATTGTCCATATTACTGCACTTGCATGTCGTTGAAGTTGAGTTGAATTGTTGCATGTTATTACCTGATTCATGAGTTTTTTCAATGTGGTTCAGTCTTTACTGTAGCCTGTTCATGTGCTTAGCAAACAAATTTTTATTTTCAACAAAAATGTCATCCAAATTTCCTGCCATTGCCCCGCAGTTATTGTTACCTCTTTGAACAATATTGATCTCAAGTTTTGCATGCCTTCTGTCTAGAGAACTTTAATAGAGAAGTGACATCCCCAAATTTTAGCCAGACCTGCATACACAATACAGTAAGTCTATGTCACTGTAATTCAATGCACCAATAGCAGCCCAGAACAGCTAGCCATTTTGAGGCACCAATCAGAGCGCATGACAGAGCGAAAGCACCTATAGTGTACTTTCGTGCTCTCTGATTGGTGTCTCCGAATGGCCTGTTCTGGGCTACTATAGGTTGAAATAAAGTGATGTATGCTTTCTGTATTACATAATGCGGTTTGCCTAAAACATGGGTATGTCACTTCTCTGTTGAAGTTCTCTACTTCTGTCTACAACAGAACTGATAATAAGACAATGAGTAGTGCCGTTATCAAGAAATAATGTTCAGTAATTAAGCTCAAACGTATTTTAATTGATTACTTGCATTCAATGATTTTTCATTGTTACAAAATTAATGATCAAGTAATTTCTGCAATGCATTTCTAATGAAAAAATTAGTCTGATCAACTGTGACAATTTTCTAGTTCAAGTTGTCATTGTTTATATATTAAGCTTCAATTTAAGTTAAAGGCCTCTCATGTGTGCCCCTTCACGTGACTCCCAGCATGTATTGTTGCTTCTTTGTTGTGCGCACCGCAACGTGCTTGAGCCACATTCATGCACTGTTGCTACCTTAGTCACTCGCTGCTATATCTCTCAAATATCACACTTCACACTGTGTTACAGTTCAACAGTTTTTGTCACTGAAATTGCTATATCTCGTATTGGTTGGTATATTTAGCTGGTAAATCAGCACTTGGGACATGTTCTTGGTTTTTAGTAATGTCACGTACCTATATGACTTGCCATAACTTTGCTAAGGCCATGTCCTAGAGTATGGCTTTATTGTTAATCTGTTAGGAGATGATACCCGGTGTTGCATCACCTGTTAAGTACTCGTTAAGTACTCGTTTTGATTACTAAATTAAATATGATTAAAGGAATCCAGTCACTTAAAAGTTTTTTTTTTTTTTTTTAATTCTGCAGATTTTGTTATTGGTTGTTAGCAAAAATGACCACATAAGTAAGTTTTTCTTATAATTTTTTTCTAATGCTCTAAAGTCTTACATTTTGAGCATCCCAGAATCTAAAATATTGAAATTTGGACACTCGAAATGTAAATTGTGTATTAGAAATTAGAACTCACAAAGTTATGCTAAACTTACTCTTGGTAATTTTACCTAAAACCAATAATCAGCAGAAATGTTTAAAAACTCAAAAAAAATTTAGACTGAATTGGCCCCTTAAGCCTTTAATTAATAAATGAATCCAAGAAAACAGTGACTTTCCAATGTGAGGTGTGATACTTGTGAGCATACCGGGGTCTTGTTACTGATGTTGCTATGTTTTCAGGATGTTGTACGATGACCTCACAGATGAAGATGAAGAGGAAGATGGTGAAGACTTGCTGTCACCAAACCTTGACCAACTGGAGGAACTTCAAGCAGAGAGAAGGCGTGGCCAACCAGGTAGTGACACGTGGGGGGCCATAACGAGTGCAGAGAATGACGAAGACTCGGGAGATTATGCTGGAGACAGCGATGACTACTCTTTCTGACACGTCCCAGTGTCATGTGACCTGAAGAGTGCCCAACTCTGACTTAAGCACCAAGAAATAAAAACTACTTGATGGACAGCAACGTGCATTCTGTTTCTAGTAGTGTCCGTAAACTTTGAACTTTCTGCTCTAAAACAGGAACAAAAAAAAAATGACAGTCAACTTTGGTTATTTAAATTAGAACATAAAATGCAAGGTTTATGGACACTAAACTGCAAGACTTTTGCTTCCGATATATCCGAGCCAAACCTTAAAACTGACAATCGGAGCATGCTGCAGTCTCGGCATTAGTGTTCCGAGCGCAGGGTGCACCATGTGAAGTGATTTAAATAAACAAAACAAATAAACAATATCAAGATTTTTATATTAAAAATTTTTGCAATGTACATTTTACTGTTTTTATTTTATTTTATAATAAAAATAAATAATTTATATTTTGTCTGCCAACATAATAATATTACAAAGGCACTTGTGAAAAGTTGCAATAAAATTAATAAAAAAAAAAAAAAAAAAAAAAAAAAGATGAAAATGAAAATGAAGAAGAAGAAAAAGCAGAATATTTTGCTTTTATAATAACGATATATCAGTATTTTGTATTTAATTGTGTACAGTGCCTTATTAACAAAAAAAAAAAAAAAAAAAATTAAAAAGAAAAAAAATCGTCTTGTTTTGATTTTTTGAGTGGATAATCACTCAGCTTTTATATATACCGTAAATATTTTAGAAATTGTCCAGAAATTAGTTTATTGAGAAAGGTCAGTGACTGATGCAAGTATCATAATATAAATTTTTAATATAATTAGTTGTTGAGAAAGTTGAACTTAATTTTGTTATTTTAAAAATATAATTTGAAATTTGTATTAGATACTTAATATTATTGGTATAATTATAATCTGTTATACTGATGAATGTAGTAAAATTTAAGAAATTAAACAAATCGCTCATATCATAACTCTAAAACGTAGTGACATTTGCGGGAATGCTAAGATTTTTGTATAAAAACAATTAACTTTTGAAAAAAATTTGATCAAAGTTTGGTAGTTTTTGAAAAATATCAGCCATTGACCACTCTCTTTTTTTTTAAGCAACAAATACTTTTTTTTAGTGCAGCTATATATAATATAGGGTTTATATATACATTATATAAAAGCTCAATTAATTGTGTTATGTATCATAATTATTATAGTTTTATTAATTAAAAATATAAATGACTAAAAAAAATAAAAAAATTATCATGTTTTTATAATATACAGTATTGAAATAGAAACAACCAAATAATAACAATTAAATTGATTTTATTATATTATATCGTCATTAACAATATTATATTATTATATATGGTATACCTTTTTTTTTCCAATGATTTTTTTTTGTAAGATTTAAGTAAATAATAATAATGATAAAATAATAATTAATATATATTGATGCCAATGTGAAGTGATTTTTGTCACATTGCGTTCATTGTTCACATTTTTCTCTTTTCATTTTTTTGATTTGTCTAAAGTAATTCTGTGACGTCTAGTCGGCATTACCTTGGATAACGGTGCCTTACATAGAGTCGTTTGTAACCTATACCTTACAACTGTTGTCTTTTATCAACACAACTTTGCAACTAAGCATCAGTACAGATAGATGAGGAGCAATTATAAAAAGTCGCGTTTTTTTTTTATTATTTTTTTAGCTTAACGCGCAAAAGAAAAGATTAAGCAGCGCTTAAATATTTTTAAACATTAGAGAAAAAATTGTGTAGATTTTTTATTAATTCGTAATTAAAATTTGTTTATTAAGTGGCCCTTTTGTGTGTATTTTTATTGAGATACTAAAAAATTTTTTTTTTTGATAAATGATATTTGACTTAATAAATGAAAATTGGACAAAATATCGCTACATTAAATTATTAAAAAAATATATATATGTGAGGTCTGATTTTATAATTTAAAAAATCTTCCTTCCTGACAATGTCCAAATACTGCAAGTTTTTTTTTCCTAGGTTATTATTACATAATTAAAGCCTGTTCACATGGAGCAATATTTTCAATGTGCGTATAAAATTTGATTGCACGTAATTATGATCTTTATCATTGCATGTAATTAAATACACACACATTAAAAATATTGTAGTGAGAACAAGCCTTAATATTAATTACACCAGGCTTATCAGAAACAATCAATAATTAGCCTTATAATGATAATTTAGTGTCAATAGTTTATTTTCAAATTCAAATTCAAATTTAATTGAATATAAATAAAAATATATATTTGGTTTGAAATCATGATGTATGAGAGGATCAAAAAAATATGTTAGAACATGTTATATGTAATTGTAATAAAGTTTATAAATAGCAATAAAAAATATTAACAAATTTTTAATTGGTTTTTCTCTCTAATAACTCTTTTACCATATCCAAAATCAAGCAAGTAAAAAAATATTTATATAATTTATGTATTATTGTATGTTGCAGTTTCTTCCCCCCATAATAATCTTTTCTGTTTCCACAATATATATTTAATTTACTTTAAATAGTAATATTTTTTTCATATTTATATTTGTGTAATTAAACGTTCTAAATATGTTTCTTTTTTAACTTTTTTTTTTAATATAGGGCCTATTATATTATTTGTGACAAAGTATCATATTAATTTAAAACTTCATGTACAGTATATTATGGTAAAGGGGCCAGTTTTCAGCACCCTAACTAGTTTTCGGCAGCCTACTTTAATTTTTTTTTTTTTTTTTTTTTTTACCCCAGAAAAATGCAATTCCGAGAGCTGATGATTTTTTGTGTCATACATATGAACCTTCCCTACCTCCTTGATTTCTCTCTAAGCTCAGCTGTGGGCAGTTTTACCACAAAAAAATTAAGTACCGAAAACTGGGGGTCTGCCGAAAACTGGTCGCTTTACCATACATAATAATGCTGTTCGTAAACCCTTTTCTCTGCTCCTAAAATGACGATCAGCTATGGTTAATCAAATGGAATGCGCATTTTTTGGGTGCAAGGAAACAGGGTTTACAAACACCACTAAGAAGATCTGAGAAGTATAAGATTATTATTATTATAATTATTATTATTTTTGAAATCAAAAATATATATTATTATTTTAATAATATAAGAAATTTGAAAAGTTTCAGGCTATGGCCCCAAACCCCCTTATTTAATTATGCAAGGTAAATAGCAGCTGAGGTACGCGATGCAATAGCTGTACACACTTATTTATTTATATGTGGATAAAATAATAAATGTAAAAGAAAGAAGAAGAAGAAGAAGAAGAAAAAAAAAAAAAAACTCCTTGCATAAAATATTGGAAGCCCAATATTTCTTATCTAGCACTCACATTGTGCATTATTTTTAGTGTGTAAGTCTAACTCTCATTTCTCATTGTTTTAATTGTGATACAAGAACCTGCTGATGTACATATATATACGATGTTTGTGTTTCGTATAGTTGTAGGAGATATAGAAATTAATTGACTTTGAAATTGTTTATCTCCTTGCAGTTAGCGACTCTAACATAAAATAATGCTGTTTGTAAACTCTGTTTTCTGCTATGTACTAAAATGATTATTCAAAGGTAATGCTATTTTTTTTTTGTAGCAAGAAAAAACAAGGGTTTACAAACAACCCTATAATTAGCTCAAAAATAGCCCAACATAATCATTGTTGGGGTTTTTAGCTGGACTCTGGGAACTTCTAGCAGATACATAAAATTATAATATAAAGATAAAGAGCAATACATATAATAAATAACTCCATGTATATTACAATCCTGTCATCCCCACCTGTTCTCACCTCCCTTTGCTATTTTCCTGATTTCTACTTAGTTTGTCTGAGATTAGAGTTAATTTTATCTTAAAATTAACATATGTGAACTGACGGAAGAAAAAGGCAGCAGAACTCAATTAAAAGAGATTACATTGAATGCAACAAAGGATTAAATGCGTTTTCATATATTACAAATTTTTCTCATAGCATTAACATCGATAGCAAAATATAGCATATCTAAAAAAAAAAAAAAAAAAAAAAAACTAAATTTTATGTTGCAGAGCAGGCAGCAGTAATGTTTTATAGTAGAATAGAACGATGAAGACTACAATTTGGTGATGGGGGGGGGGGGGGGGTACTTGTATTGCATAAGGAGGACATTGTTTCATAATTGTTCTGAATTGAAAATATGCAAATTTAGAATTTTTGAGTTCATTTCATATTTTTAATTAATTTTTGAAAGTCACAAAATGACGTCACAGGCTGCTGCTACTTTTTCCTATGTTCACATGTATAATTTGCTGCCTATGACCTAATTTTCGATGTTCAAAAATTAATTAAATATGCTAATGAACCAAAAAAAAAAAAAAAAAAAAAAAAAGAAAAGGAAATTCGAGCACAAAATCAAATCAGGAAAATATTCTCTTTTAGAATATAAATAAAATAAAATTACCCATAAATTTTTTTTTTTTTTTTGTATTCCTCGCATTGTGCCACATTTTCCCTGAATCTTGACAGCGAGTAATCTACACGGTATACTAAACTATACTATACCTAATAATCAGGAATCACACTAATAATATTAATTAATTACTATCACTTAAACTTTTTCCCGGGTAAGTAACAAATAAATGGAAATGGTTTTGTAGAAGACCGCTAGATCGCAGCAAACTGCAGTTGCCAGCTGTTTATATTTTGGTGGTCCTCGAAAACAGTAATGGCGTTGTGTCAAGGGTACATGTGTGTGTATTCGAGTGCCAAGGTTTTAGCGAATATTTCATAACCTTAGCCTTCTTAAATAACCTCGAAACATAAGTGAATGACATTGTAAGGATTCTATTATCACATATTTTTAAGATTCAATAAACTCTTAATTCAATTAATAGTGATATAATAATTAATTAATTTTGACAATGTGCGAAAAACACAAGATATCACTTTCGCTTGTCAAACAGAAAGTTGTAAAGTAAGTATTATATATACCGGCCTTCATTTTAGTCTTAAATATTAATGAATATTTTATATAATTTTTAATTAAAGTGTTTTTGTAATTGTTACGTGTTAAATTAAAATTTGCAACATGAAAATAACTGGAGGCCTTTTGTTGTCATTCGAATATTCGCATTTTTCTCGCTTCACCAGTAGTATTACTAAAATTATAATTTTTGCATGAACTTGAAATATAATTTTAATGACATTCATATTTAAATTGAATTTTGATTAAATAGTATTTTAATAATTAAAATTTGATCATGTAAGATTTAATCAAAATAAGTTTTTTCACCATGAAAGTTATAAATATAACTCGATCACAAAAATTAATTGTCTACATATTTTGCATCCCCCACTCCCAACTGTTTAATTTTCTATGTTGTTGCCATGCAAAGTTAAGGAGAATTGATTCTTCAATTACAGAGCAGTGTTATCAGCGTTTATTTGAATACGAATGTCAATTGTCTATTGTTTTAACAATTTGTGACAGAGAACTTTTGAGGTTGCCCGATGATTGATCATCATGCAATTTTTTTTTTTTTTTTTTTTATAAATATTGCAGTCGACTTTTTAGTTGACAATGGATGGCGGATCACACGCAAATGCCTGGCATGTAAAAAAGACCCGCGGACAAAAGACCTTCTGTTATAAGACCCTATCTGGGCGCATAGGTATTGCTTGACGGCGAGCTGCGCATAGGATGTCTTTTACCCTAGGGTACTTGCTCTAGGGTCTTGAAGTCCGTAGAAGACACCAAGTATACTCATCTGGCCAAATTATTTCTCTATTGTTGAAAACCTCACTAAAACAACATGCATTTTAATGGCTTTAAATGATAATTTTAATGATTTTGTGACCTCTCAACAATGACAAAAATTAAAGAAATTTCATGGGGCTAGAATACTCGGTAGCTTCTGTGTACTTTAGGTATGTACAGTACGTCTTTAGTCTGCCGATGCCGCAACAATAATAATAATTTTAAAAAATATACATTGAGTGTATTCTTAATTCTATGCGTTATAATGTTATATTACTATAGGATTTGAATTTCAGGTCGTAGGAAAACCTTTTTTGTAATCGTCAAATTTTTTTAAAAATATATTTGCCAATTACATACTCTCTCTAACCCTCTCATTTAAAACAAATTAAAAAAGGTCACTATGGTTTTTAAAGGGTTCGATAGGGGCTTTTATCTCGTCAAGTTACAGATAAATATCTCGTACTCTAATGAAGCTGTTCACGTATTATTTCAATTTTTTTGCATAGCGTAATTATTCAGTTATAATTTATTTAGGTGGTATTGATTTTGTTATGCATAAAATGCATACCGTAATCATCATGGGAAAGAAAATGTTAAGTATATTATTATTATTTTGTTATAGCTATAGGATAGGAAAGTAAGTTGAGGTATACTTTTACTGTTGGGGGTGAGGGTGGGGCGGTAAGGGTGCTCTTGCTAATAAGAGACGGAGCGAGGAACCTTATCACTTATCAGGTTCTTTCGGACCAAGTAATATTGCGAGACCACGTGTTTTACCTTTTTTTTCTATTATTTTTTTCGCAAAATTATTTTATATATTATATTACACAATTGTTTACAAATACACACATACAAATTTATTTATTTTTGAGAAAACTACTGCATTGATATTAAAGGAATAGACCAGAGAAAAACATAAGCATTTATATCAGAAAACACTTGATGGGATTTACATAAATAACATTAGTATGTCTCAAAATCGAACAGTAGCCCCGTAGCAGTGATCAGAAAATTCAATTTATGCAACCCGCACAACATTTTTATACTAATTTTTGCATGTTTCTGACGTCATAAACATAAATTTTCACGCAAATTGCATACTTTACAATATTTTCACGCTATCTCGTGGGGCTACATTAAAATATTCTGGTACAAATTGTCATCAGTTTTGAAGATACCATTTCGTGTTTATTCATTAAAAAGCACATGTTGTTTTATGTGGTCTATGGCTTTAAGAAAAATTAAGAAATACAAGATGCTATATAGAGAATTTAAAAGATACGTTGTTAGTGAACTATTCTATGCTTGTTAGACTGTTGTATGTTCTAAGCAAATAATTGTTATAAAGAATTTTTCATGACCAGTTTTTAGAAACTCCCATTATAAACAGTTGTATAGTTAACAACATTTTACTGCTCTTAAAAAATAAAATTACACTTGCCTATTCGTGTAACATCCGAGGTCACTTGTATAAAATATATAATAATATATTATCTTAATGACTGATTTGTTTTTATCTTTTTCAAAACAGAAAAATGTATGTTTTAATTACATTTGACAGTTTATTATATACCATAATAATTGTTATGCAAATTTATCTTTTTTTTTTTTTTTTTTTTTTGGAGTAAACTTGACAGTTCAAGTAAATGAGTAGTTAGTTGTAATTTTAACTTTTCTGCTACTAAGGTAATGTACTGTACAGTAATTTTACTAAAAAATGAATTTCTATTGGCTTATAGCCATTCAATGCAATCAGATGGAGATTTCAGTTGACGCAAAACTCTTATCTAAATGCATGTTATTGCCATATGCCAATAGAAATTAATTTGGTTAGTAAAATGACCGTACGTTTACATTATTTCTCAAATTATTCTAGTTGCTAAGATCTTAAAATCTTTCTCTTAAAGGGATTCTGATATACTTAAAAAATAATAATAATAAAACAAAACATCATTGATAAATCACAAAATGGGACCTTTACACATGGAGAAAAATAAATACGTAATAATTATGCTAGTTCATTTGCAGCACAATTTATTCAATATATAAGTATAACATAATTTATGCTATAATGCATAGTAAATATGATATATATCATATAGAATAAATATGTTATGTACGGTCACTTTCATAAAAAATTGAATTATATTGGCTTATGGCCATTAAATGCACTCAGATGGAGATTTAAGTTGACGCAAAACTCCATTTAAATGCATGTTATTTCCATAATACCAATAGAAATAATTTTTCTTTATGAAAGAAAATGTACCAAATTTTTAATTATGTATTAATACTTTTCCCATTTAGCAATTTTTGCTATAAAGACATAAGTGCAGCATAAATTACGTAATATTTTCTTTCCGTAAAATAGTGCTGTCAAGCCCTCACAACAGTCACAACGCCTTAATAAAGTTACTTATTATTATTATTATTATTATTATTACATATAAAATTATATACTCTTATCTTATAGCCTAACAAACTGGGAAGAAAAACTTATAGAAGTGGCACCCGCTTTTCAATTTCTTTTATATTGTTTATTATATTTATTTATTTATTATTATTATTATTATTATTGTATTAAATTTATTTATTTATTTCGTGATATCATAAATTCAAAAAGTTGTCTACTTAACAAGTTTTCTCACCAGTTTTTGATGGCACAAAAAGGTTAAGGGACAAAATAGGTCCCATCTCATGATTTTTCCGTTTGTTTTGAGCATAGGAGAACTTGAAATTAATTTAAAAAAAATTAGCCTCTCTCTAGTCC
This sequence comes from Ecdyonurus torrentis, assembly GCA_949318235.1. NCBI lineage: Eukaryota > Metazoa > Arthropoda > Insecta > Ephemeroptera > Heptageniidae > Ecdyonurus > Ecdyonurus torrentis. The sequence goes on along the minus strand of OX439131.1, from coordinate 45,274,807 downwards.
TAGTCAGTACCCTTGTATTATTTATTTCATTTTAAATCAATGATAAACATATCAATATATAAAACTTCTGTACCCGCAAAACATCGCAGATGAAAATGAAAAAAAAAAAAAAAAAAAAAATGTTTGATGCGAGTAAAATTTGCCATTCTAAATTTGTCTATGAAATATTTTTTTACGTTGTGATTTATTTTTCCTTTATTTGTGCAAACGATGTTTTCTTTTTCTTTTTCTTTCTTTTACCTTTGCTTTTTTTTTTTTTTTTTTTTTTTTTTTTTTTTTTTTTTTTTTTTTTTCTTGTCTTTATTCAAATTGTCACAGTATCTCATTTTTCACCCTTAAATTTCCTTGCTGATCAGGCCAAAAATAAAATAAAAATATTTGACACGTGTACAAAATTACTTTCAAAAAAAAAAAAAAAAAAAAAAAAAAAAAAATACGTGTAGCACACAGTAATACATCATTTTAAATATTACCAATTAACCAACTGACAGTTTAGAATTTTTATTTCTCCATGATAAATTACTAAAAATTAATACTTGAATATTTCTATACTCTGTACACATTGCTAAATGTTATTCTGCACACTATCGTCATGCACGGATATTTGATAACATCTGTTTTTTTATTTCTATGTGACACTTTGCTAATTGATGAAATTATATAATAAAAAAATTCAACCGAGTAAGCCACACGGAACCATATGTTTACGTGTCAACAATATAATCATTATAATCTACTTATTATGAAGGAGTATAGAAGGGAAAATTACAGACGTTTTACACTTCTCTCTTTCTTCCCCCTCGTTATTAAATTAAATTTTGCTAGGTTTTCTGATTTTCTTGATAATTTAATTTTCTTTTACACTCTTCGTCATAATAAAATTGTAAGGGTAAAAAAAAAAAAAAAAGCGCGTAACAAAACATGCGAAAAGGAAATTTATTTCAGTGGGTTTGAAATCTGCTACTTGCACGCATGCGAGAGAGAGAGAGAGAGAGAGAGAGAGAGAGAGAGAGAGAGAGAGAGAGAGAGAGAGAGAGAGAGGAGAAAGTAATTTGTGTGGAGTACTTGTTGCACATAGGATTAAAAAAAATAATAATACAGAAGCCATATTTTAAGTCATGTTTTTCGTACACAATGATATCTTCTTTTTCTCAAATATAGTTTAGAGCTTTTTTTTTTTTTTTTTTTTTTTTTTTTTTGCTGAACAATAGAATATTTTTTATATAATAGCCAGAAAACAAAATCGATATAAAACTTCTTTTTTTTTCCCCCTGCATTGTTCTTTGTATTTTATTTTTTTCATTAGCCTACTTGCAATATTGATCCACGTATATAACTAATAAAAATAAAAGACACAATTATTTGTGACTTTTTTTTTTCTTTTCATTATTATTTAGTCTGTACCATATAAAAAAAAGATAATAATAATAATGTCTCTGTGCTTGCATGGCTAGTAATATTTCGACTTGGGAATATAAAAAATATAATAACAATCTGATTATTATCAAGATTAGTTTTTGCCCTGGAGTTTTATATATATATATATATATTTTTTTACGCAGATTGTAACGATTTTGAAGAAGTCTTTTATATCATGCGCACATCACAGTACAGTACATAGAGTATGGTACACTTACATTACATTAGTGTAATGTTGATGGGAGAGAAGATATTAATATTTAATTAACTTTAAATTAGTGTAATAAACAGTGGTGTAATTACATAAACAGATAAAAATTATATCTAATCTTTCTAACTTATATATTATATTTTTTAAATACGTTTTACTAGAAAATCATTTTTAATTTGCTACACTTTTTTTTTTGTGGAAAATTTTAACAAAATGAAATAAAAAAAACTTGAGATATTTCTAGTGCTTTTTAACAATTAGTAATGCGTAGTAATACATTTTATGAACATTTCTAAAAATTTAGTAACTAAACTCGCGTGTTTTTAATTAGAAAATTTTGTTTGAAAATGGTGATTTGACTTGGATAAAAAGTGTGACGTTTTTTTTTTTTTTTTTTTTCCCCCTTCAGTAATACCTAAAAATAAGTATACCGTGCGGTTTTATTATTATTGCTATTGCTATTGGGATACGGGGGCCTCGGTTAATCTCAACAATTTGAGAATCTCTCACGGGTTGTCCAATGCGAAGGTTTGCTGTGGTTTCCCTTTATCATTCCAGGTGAATACGGGGGCAGTTCCGTATTTTTTAAGGCCACAGCCGCCTCCGTGCCAACCCTTGTTTTAAACGTTTATCCCATATAGACATAAAGGTACATGTCTATGGTTTATCCCTTTTCAGAACATCCTTTCATCCGTTATGTCGTTTTTGAGTCTAAACCATCGAATTTTAAATGACAAAAAAAAAATATAGTAGAAGTAGAAGCGTAGAAATGCAGACTTTTTTATTTTTAGAGATACGTGCAGTTTGATTATTAAATGTTAATCACAGCTGTATGATTATACTTTACGGTATTGTATGTAATCTCCATTCTATTTTGATGTTACATTGATTTTATACATTAGAGATATAAAATGAGTTGTTGATTTGAAAGACAATCTCGACACCGGCACTCTTGGGAACTGAATTGAACTGGTTGAAAGAGAGGAGGAGGGGTTAGTATCAAATTCAATCTATTATAGCGTGACACAGCAAACATAAGGGTGAGCAAGACGTTTTATACAAGGTGTTCAATGACTACATAACAACTACATACCTTATTAAGTCACACTAGAGTAACGGCGGGCGGGCCGGTCCCCCGTGGGACGCTCAGCCGCCCGCGGCTAGTCGGTGGTGGGGGCCCAGAGACCAAGCATCGGCACTCTATCGTCGATTTTGCGCACGCGGCAGTCGTTAATCGCAGGTCTTTGTGCGTTTGCGCAGGTCCGGAAGTCGACCGAGTTGAGTGCGCATACAAATGGGGTGAGAGCTTCCCCCTTCTTCGAAAAACGTGTCGTGCGCAGCCCTCACGTTGCTTGTTTGGTTCTGCGCAGGACCGGAAGTCGGCTGGCCGGAAGGGCGATGTTTGGTGTCCTTCGAATCCGTAGAGTGCGCATGGCATTTGACCTTAGTTTTGCTGCAATGGCATGTTGGTATGACTTTTGGTGTTGTGCGCAGGTCGTTTGGGTGGCCGTTTTGTTCACGTTTATCGACTTGTTGAACCCCCTCCCTCACTTTTCCTACCTATGTTAACATTGAAATTCGCAAGTCCATAGTCTGTTTTGCACCCTGCGAGTTATGCAGCCTTCATTGCAACACCCTGTGACTTATGCAGCCCGCGTCGCATTGAAAAATATTTTTATGAAAAAAAATTCCAAAAAAAGGCAACCCGCAATACACGCACATGTGTTTAAGTGCAAGCAGAAGAAAGCCCATGTCCCTCGTCTTCACTTTTCCTACTTTGGTAAACATTGAAATTTGCAAGTCCAATGTCTGGATTCTATATACTGTGGGTCATGCAGCTTGCTTTGCACCATCCTGTCAGTTATGCAGCATGCCTTGCATTATATATAGAAGAATAATTGTTAAAGTTACAAAAATCGGCAAAGACATGCAACCCGCTATACACGCGCATGTGTTTAAGTGCGGTCATTAGTATTGTACAGCGTTGTTGAAAGATTGACTTGTTGTATTCCCACCCTCACATTTCCTACTTATGTTAACATTGAATTTTGCAAGTACATAGTCTGTTTTGAACCCTGCGAGTTATGCAGCCTTCCTTGCAACATCCTGTGAGTTATGCACCCCGCTTTGCATTAAAAAATATTTTTATGATGATACATATAAAAATATAAAAAAAAAGCAACCCGCTATACACACACATGTGTTTGTGTGCAAACAATAGAGGTCCCATGCTATCTTATCAGCACCCTATATTGCATTCCAGGATGTTTGCATAATTGTTATATGCGATTCACATGTTAGTGTCAGCATATATTTTGCATTATTTAGGTAAAATGCTAAGTTCAAAAAATCGCCAAAAATAGGCCACGCGCCAAAAAGCTGCCTATGTTTGTATGCAAACAATAGAGCTCTCATGCTATCTTATTAGCACCCTATATTGGCTTCCAGGGTGTTTGCATAATTAATATATGCAATTAACATATATGTGCCACCACATGTTATGCATTATATAGTGAAAATGATACGTTAAAAAAATTACCAAAAATAGGCAACCTGCAGTACATGTCCTATATTTTAATGGCAAGTGTGGGGGGTCTATAGGTATTTTAAAATACCATGAAAGTCACCGTAACTGTGAAAAAAAAATTACGGTGTTGAAATAACCTATGTGTTATAGCCATATGGCACGCTCATGTACATTTTCAAAAAATCGCCAAAAATAAAGTTGCTGTGCGATGTTTATGAAACTTTAATAGAAAGTAACCCAAGTATTGGTGTAAACATGCATGCACCCAAAGTCACCCCAACGCACCCCTAAATAGCATTAACATCCGGTTTTTCATCCAAAAAGTAGAAAAAAAGCTGGTTTTAGGGTCCCATTTTGGCCGGTAATAGGTTGCGGAAATTGGTGATTCGATTTTCGTAATCAGCGTGGTCGATTTAGTCAATATAGACATTAAAATCAGAATGTTCTAAAAAAAAATTGTTTCGTGAAAAAAAAGCAATAGTAACCCCTTGGTAATCTGGTCATAGGAGAAAAATAGATCGATGTTTTGTTAATAACTCTACTTTAAGATACACCATGATCTTGAAACTTGAAACATAAGTACATAATATTGTCGTCGTCCATTTCAAACAATCAAATCTATGTTATGTCGATTCGGCGACGATTTATTGCCGAAAGCGTCGAAAATGTTGATAGGGCGCTAAAAATTAGTAGATATTTGAAAAGCGCGACTTTTTCGGTGCGGACAGTTAGTGGGTGAATAGCACTACCTTGCATAAAAGTTTCGTCGACCTGCCACCTTTCGTTGTCGAAATAGGTCGAAATCCTATGTTAGCATGTCGAACGTGGGCCAGAATAGGAGGAGTGGGGTGAACTTTTTAGAAATCGTTCAAACTGACATATATGGGTTAAAATACGTCCAGGAGTTGATTCCAGCAGTTAGACGGTCGAAAATCACCATAGCCGAATTTTGGCGCGCATTTCAAAATTTCGTATATACCTAATATGGTTTGTTTAAAAAATTACCAAAAATAGGCAACCTGCAGTACAGGTCCTATATTTTAATGGCCAGTGTGGGGGGTCTATAGGTATTTTAAAATACCATGAAAGTCACCGTAACTGTGAAAAAAAAATTACGGTGTTGAAATAACCTATGTGTTATAGCCATATGGCACGCACATGTACATTTTCAAAAAATCGCCAAAAATAAAGTTGCTGTGCGATGTTTATGAAACTTTAATAGAAAGTAACCCAAGTATTGGTGTAAACATGCATGCACCCAAAGTCACCCCAACGCACCCCTAAATAGCATTAACATCCGGTTTTTCATCAAAAAAGTAGAAAAAAAGCTGGTTTTAGGGTCCCATTTTGGCCGGTAATAGGTTGCGGAAATTGGTGATTCGATTTTCGTAATCAGCGTGGTCGATTTAGTCAATATAGACATTAAAGTCAGAATGTTCTAAAAAAAATTGTTTCGTGAAAAAAAAGCAATAGTACCCTTGGTAATCTGGTCATAGGAGAAAAATAGATCGATGTTTTGTTCATAACTCACGTTTAAAATAAACGATGATCTTGAAACTTGAAACATAAGTACATAATATTGTCGTCGTCCATTTCCAACAGTCAGATCGATGCTATGTCGATTTGGCGCCGACTTATTGCCGAAAGCGTCGAAAATTATCAGAAAGCGCTAAAAATCAGTAGATATTTGAAAAGCGCGACTTTCTCGGTGCGGACAGTTAGTGGGTGGATAGCACTACCTTGCATAAAAATTTCGTCGACCTGCCACCTTTCGTTGTCGAAATAGGTCGAAATCCTATGTTAGCATGTCGAACGTGGGCCAGAATAGGAGGAGTGGGGTGAACTTTTTAGAAATCGTTCAAACTGACACATATGGGTTAAAATATGTTCAGGAGTTGATTCCAGCAGTTAGACGGTCGAAAATCACCATAGCCGAATTTTGGCGCGCATTTCAAAATTTCGTATATACCTAATATGGTTTGTTTAAAAAATTACCAAAAATAGGCAACCTGCAGTACATGTCCTATATTTTAATGGCCAGTGTGGGGGGTCTATAGGTATTTAAAAATACCATGAAAGTCACCGTAACTGTGAAAAAAAAATTACGGTGTTGAAATAACCTATGTGTTATAGCCATATGGCACGCACATGTACATTTTCAAAAAATCGCCAAAAATAAAGTTGCTGTGCGATGTTTATGAAACTTTAATAGAAAGTAACCCAAGTATTGGTGTAAACATGCATGCACCCAAAGTCACCCCAACGCACCCCTAAATAGCATTAACATCCGGTTTTTCATCAAAAAAGTAGAAAAAAAGCTGGTTTTAGGGTCCCATTTTGGCCGGTAATAGGTTGCGGAAATTGGTGATTCGATTTTCGTAATCAGCGTGGTCGATTTAGTCAATATAGACATTAAAGTCAGAATGTTCTAAAAAAAATTGTTTCGTGAAAAAAAGCAATAGTACCCTTGGTAATCTGGTCATAGGAGAAAAATAGATCGATGTTTTGTTCATAACTCACGTTTAAAATAAACGATGATCTTGAAACTTGAAACATAAGTACATAATATTGTCGTCGTCCATTTCCAACAGTCAGATCGATGCTATGTCGATTTGGCGCCGACTTATTGCCGAAAGCGTCGAAAATTATCAGAAAGCGCTAAAAATCAGTAGATATTTGAAAAGCGCGACTTTCTCGGTGCGGACAGTTAGTGGGTGGATAGCACTACCTTGCATAAAAATTTCGTCGACCTGCCACCTTTCGTTGTCGAAATAGGTCGAAATCCTATGTTAGCATGTCGAACGTGGGCCAGAATAGGAGGAGTGGGGTGAACTTTTTAGAAATCGTTCAAACTGACACATATGGGTTAAAATATGTTCAGGAGTTGATTCCAGCAGTTAGACGGTCGAAAATCACCATAGCCGAATTTTGGCGCGCATTTCAAAATTTCGTATATACCTAATATGGTTTGTTTAAAAAATTACCAAAAATAGGCAACCTGCAGTACATGTCCTATATTTTAATGGCCAGTGTGGGGGGTCTATAGGTATTTAAAAATACCATGAAAGTCACCGTAACTGTGAAAAAAAAATTACGGTGTTGAAATAACCTATGTGTTATAGCCATATGGCACGCACATGTACATTTTCAAAAAATCGCCAAAAATAAAGTTGCTGTGCGATGTTTATGAAACTTTAATAGAAAGTAACCCAAGTATTGGTGTAAACATGCATGCACCCAAAGTCACCCCAACGCACCCCTAAATAGCATTAACATCCGGTTTTTCATCCATAAAGTAGAAAAAAAGCTGGTTTTAGGGTCCCATTTTGGCCGGTAATAGGTTGCGGAAATTGGTGATTCGATTTTCGTAATCAGCGTGGTCGATTTAGTCAATATAGACATTAAAATCAGAATGTTCTAAAAAAAATTGTTTCGTGAAAAAAAAGCAAGGGTTACCCCTTGGTAATCTGGTCATAGGAGAAAAATAGATCGATGTTTTGTTCATAACTCAGGTTTAAAATAAACGATGATCTTGAAACTTGAAACATAAGTACATAATATTGTCGTCGTCCATCTCCAACAGTCAGATCGATGCTATGTCGATTTAGCGCCGACATATTGCCGAAAGCGTCGAAATTTTACGTAGCGCGTTAAAAAATAGTAGATATTTAAAATTTTGAATTTTTCTGGTGCGGGAAGTCAAATGGCCCCTAGCACTACCTTGTATAAAAATTTCGTCGTCCTAGCATTGTAACTTGCCGAAATATGCCGAAATCCTATGTTTCAATGTCGAACCATAGGCAGAATCGCTGGTTTTGGGTTGAAACCAAAAAAATTGTCGCCGATGGCAGAAATAGCTCAAAACACGTATCAAACACGATTCCAGCAGTCAGAACGCAAAAAATCACAAGAGCCGAATTTTGGCGCCGCTTTGAAAATTTTTGGTTGGTTTTTCGCGTTTTGCGAGCCACCTATGGGAAATTAAAGGAAACATGTAGACATCAAAAGTGTTGCAAATTTAATTGCGCGTCTAATTTGTTTGAAACATTTTTTCGTAGCGCCGATATTTAAAAAAACGGCGTCCCGAAAACGCTTATTTTTTGAAGTCACAAAAAAAAGTGTTGATGCGATTTTGTAGAACACAAAAAATAAAGACCTAAGAATGTCGTCAGATTTCACCTCCGACGCACCGTTGAATTACTACGGCGTTCCGAAAAAGTCAAAATGGTGCTTTTCGAGTCAATCACCCCCTTTTATTTTCATACTATCCTCACGGGCGCAGTTTTGGCGCTAGCGCAAAAAAACGGTGATATTCGGAATCCTCGCGCGATTTTGGCTCGCATGAGAAAAAATTCGGGCCGTTTTGGCCGAAAACGGCGCCGCCAGATCGTTTCCCGAAAATTTTTTTGTTTTTGGCGTTTTGCGCGCCTGCTATGGGAAATTTGAAGAAACGAAGGCCAGTTTGAATGTCGGATTCGTCGAGGCGCGTCTTTTTGGTCTCTATAAAATTTTTCGTGGCGTGATTTTCGGGCGCGAAAAATTTCAAAAAGCGCCGAAGTTATGGACCCCGAAAAAAACTGTTGGCGCCGTCTTGTTCCGCGGCTCGTCGGAACACCCTCAAATTTTTTTTTCAGAGCTCTCCGACGCACCCCTGAATTGCTACGGGCGTTCGAACCCCAAAAAACGCGAAATTTTTTTTAAAAAAAAACGAAAGCGCCAATTTTCGGAATTTTGAAATTCTGATTGCGCCATCGTCTTCCTCTCGTCGAAATATGCAGGTAAAGTCTCACTTTTTATTTTCGCGCTGCGAGCACCGGAAGTGCGAAAAAAACGTGCGCATTGCCGCCATCTTGTTTCTATGGGACCCAGCGCTTAGGTCACCGTTGCAAAGTTGTGCGCCGTGGTCGGTTATGGGGGGGTAGCCAAAATATCTAAGACATCGGACCCGTAGAAAAAAATCGCGAGCGCGTCGAAGTTTCCCTATCTAAACAATGCGTAAGCGCCGCATTTTGTCCGTTTTTCGTTTATAACGGCCGATTTTACCGTCGCATTAAAATTTCGAGATATACGTTTCGTAGAGCTTGCAAAACCACGTCTAGTGACGTCCTTGGTGACTTCCGGTCCCATAAGAAAATCTGGTTCCGGTTGCCTTTTCTCTAAGATCGACTTCGATTTCGACTTCGATATGTATGCCAATCGATAGATCGGGGTCGAGTTACTACGGCGACCCGTCGTCGGTTCGGTCCTACGTTGCTCGCAACCGCCGCCAGAGGGCTCGGAAGTGGAAAAACCGGGAAAGCCGCCATCTTGGTGGTGCTTTTTGCGGGGCGGGGTCGCCGCCGGCGTCGAAGGTAGACCTCGGGGGGGCCCGGTTTTTCACCGAATCTCGCTCGGATCCCCCCGGCGGGAGCCGAGATATCGCCCTTTCCGTTTCTTCGGAAGCGCGCGAAAAGTTTGGCGCGCCGTATCTCCGGAACGGAGACGAAATCGAAAAAAATGCAACTTGCGGTTGCGTCCCGACTCGTCGACCGCCCGACGGCCGAGTTTGGGCCCCGTGGCTCCGAAACCCCGGGAGGAGTAGGGTTTGGCGTGAGGGTCCAAAAAACGTGTTTTTCGCGTCTTGCGCCGAAAGTTCGCGTCGGAGCGCTTGGCACGTGGTTAGCGAAAAGACGCCCCCCGGCGAGCCCGATCCGCCGATATGTCGCTTCGGGCGATTCGCGCGCAAAAAAAAAATCGCAAGAGCGAATGCTTTTCCCGTGTTATCCTTATGGGTTTTTTCGCGGTCTCTTGAGTAATTAATAGTAGGAGGACTAGAACTGTCTCGCGGGCGGCCATCTTGGTGGCAACTCCGCCGCCCGCGTCTAGTGGTTGGGGGCCCAACAGTGGGGTGGCACAACGGCACTCTATCGTCGATTTTGCGCATGCGGCAGGGGTTCATTGCACGTTTGGGGGCTTTTGCGCAGGTCCGGAAGTCGTCCGAGGTGAGTGCACATGTGGGCGGGGTGTGACTTTTTCCCTTCGTCGAAAAACGTGGCGTGCGCAGCCCCAACGTCGTTTGTTTGGTTCTGCGCAGGACCGGAAGTATGCTGACCGGAAGTGCTAGTTTAAGTGTGATATGAATCCGTACAGTGCGCATTACATTTGTCCTTAGATGTTCTGCATTTTCTTGTTGGTACGAATGTTGGTTTTGTGCGCAGGTCATTCTATAAACATTTTTTAGGGCCTTGTTTAATGCTTGTTTTAAATTAAACACATTTTTGTTTCCTAGGTCCCAAGTGTTGCCATCATATCACGAGCCTGGATATTTCAACCTGTGTATGACAAACATAAGAAAAAGAAAGGGACTTTTTCCGCCCCCAACCATAGTGGAAAAGTCATGGGGTCGTTAATTTTTCGATTAGAATCAATCCTACTGGGCCATTGCCCACTACGATTGATCCTAACCGCGGAGAAATCGCAAGATGTTGCAAATGATACAAATTAAAAAATCGTATAATTTATAAAAATTCATTTGCATCACCTTGCCCTAAACCGTATTGAAAAAAGCATGTAAAAAATAAAACAAACACTTACCATAAACACAGCAATCAACAGGTATGTAAAAATAAGAAAAAAACATAGGAAATTAACTATTTAAATACATTTTATTGGCACCACATTTATTCTACATGCAATACATATGTTGAAACTTGATTCTGATATGACATTTTACATTGAAGACAAAACACATGTCTTTCTTCATCTTTTCAATCTCCTCGCTGCTATTATTGCTGATTTTGGTAATCACGAACTGTAGCTCTGATTGCTGGAATATCAGCTGCTTGGAGTCTTGCAGCTTTCATAAGAACATCTTGTGAGACTATATTGTGTGTGTGCATTGTAGCATGCAGAACTTGAGCATTAGTCACCCTAAAGTTTCCTCTCACGTTCCCATAGGGGTTAGGCAGACACACCACGACGTGATTGTAAGTAGCCACGCGGGACAATGCAACATAAAGTTGCCCGTGGCTAAAACACGGCCTAGGCAGGTGCACTCCGACTCTGTCAAGCGTCTGGCCTTGCGACTTATTAACTGTTATTGCATAGGCGGGACGCAGAGGGAACTGTAGGCGCTCAAAAGGTGCAGGGGTCTCAGTTGTCTCGCACCTAAAAGACATTCTGGGAACATGGACTACATCACCTTTCCTATCCCCACACAAGATCTGCAGCTTGAGAATGAAGGGACTTGTGCAATCTAACACTTTAAGTCTGGTGCCATTTGCAAGCCCCGAAGACACATCTATATTTCTAATTAACATTACAACACAGCCTTGTTTTACCAACAAACGATGAGGAGGGAGGCCAGAGGGGGTAAGTTTATGAATAATCGCAAGAGGGACGTCGGGCACGTCGTCGTCAGGAAGGTCCTTTACAGTGTCTGCAGACAGCAACTCTCGTGGCTCACCTGAAATAAAATGATGTCAACACAAAAGTCTATTTGAAATAGATTAACTTACCTGGCAGCAAATTGACGATCTCATCGTTGACCACGAGAGCTTCAGCATTCGTTGGCGTGAGAATCGCTCTGTTGTCTCCGTTGGCCAAGATATCATCTCCAAAAACAGCAGTTATGAGTTCATCTCTAGACACGAGCAATCGATCTGGCACTCTGATTGTTTGCGTGCCACAACCTGCAACTGTATCATGCGAGCCTCTACCAATTTTGCCAAGCCATGCACTAAATGGAAGGTCTATTGCAGCACGTTGGTTAATTACAAGGTCATGACGTTCGAACAATGGCCACAGTGCAGAATATGTTGGACTATACACAGATGCCAGGCTCGATGGTACGTAGTTTACGACAGGCAATAATTGGCGGAAGTCCCCAGACACAATCAGCAACTTACCCCCGAATGCAAGCTCATTACCCATGATCTCTTGTAAGAGCTTGTTTATCATGCGCAGAGCTTCTTTATGTGCCATGCTTACCTCGTCCCAGATAATGACGTGGCACTCCCTCAGCACTTTAGCTTTAATGCTTTCAAGTGGAACAAAGCATGTGGAAGTTTGATGTATGTTGAGGGGTAAACCAAAAGTATAGTGACAGGTGGAGCCACCTGGCAAGAGCTGGGCAGAGATTCCTGTCCACGAGACGCATTTCAGCTTCTTGCCGATCCCAGTCAAGTATTGATGGATGGCCTTGTACAGGTAGGTTTTCCCTGTTCCTGCCTCACCAGCAAGGTAGTACAGGTTGTGTTCTGCCAGTGTGGTGTCTGGCCGCATGATTCTTGTCACCAGAAGAACAATCAGATCGAAGAACGCTCTGTAACATATTAAAAAGAAACATGGAGACCAATATGAAGGCAATGAAAAGACAAAACACACCTTTGCTCAGTGTTCAGTGTTTGTGCAAGACCTTCTGCATCCACGTGTCTTTGAGCCAGTTCTTCTTCATCTTCATCCACAATTTCGGCTTGCAAGGGTGCAACAGGTGGAAGATTGATGGCTTGAATCATCTCAGGCCAGTCATCGGGCACAAAATCCATGCGTCTCAAGTAATATGCAATCTGCCGAATGGCTCTTGCTCGAGCAGACGCAGCATCTGTGTTTCTCCTCGCAGCGTAGTCTGCGCAGAGACGTACTTCCACTTGGTTGAACAGCTCCAGTGGGTTCAGGATACCACAATGAGGCAGCTGTAGGCAAAAATTAAAACATTAACACTTTAAAATTTTAATTTAAAATACTAACCATGTGAGCAAAGAGCCTGCGTGCCTGTCTACCAGAACCAAACTGGATGGCGTGGAAAATCACTTGTGCATGCTCATCATTGTTTCTTAACAATCCCAAGGCCTCGCACGCTTCCTTGTACGTGTCGTAGATGACACCTCGTACAGTGCGCAACTGCACGTAGGAACCATAGCCGGTGGTATTTATCACCAGCAGGTAGATATAGTAGATGGGCATGTTGACAACAGAAATTCTGATGATTCTACCAAGCACCCGACCACGTCTCACCTTTTTAGTCCACGTACAAGGGCTGTTGACAGAAGTTTTGTAAATACAGTACAAATACATTGCTACATATATTAAAGCTCACCCTTTGTTATATCTATAGTACTGAGGAATGTCCTCGTACTTGTATTGCCTTGCCTCGGCCCCGAGCACAGGGTCTGCATACAATTTCATCACCGCGATGAACGTACTCCTACCCACTTCTTCTTGACGAAGTACTTCTTGTCCACGCGTGAAGTAAAACATCTCTTCTTCAACATCATGAAGAGCAAGCTGAATCACAACATGGTCGGAATAGTGGAATGGGAAGCACAATATACGCCACACAGCCTCAATTGCAGCAGTGTATCTAAGCGAACAACAGAACTTACAATATTTACAATGTACAATTAGTAAAAAACTTACTTCATCTTCCAGTACGTCTTAATGTAGTCAATGTAAATCTGTGCTCGGACAGGTACGTAGCGATGAACATTACCATGCTCGTCAACGACAAAGTTTGGGGCCAGATTTTCAATGTCACCGTCCAAAGGATCAACATGTTCAGCAGGCCTTGGGACCAACTCTCTCGACGGTCCTGCCACAGGTTCGGGGGGTCTCTGCTCTTGTGGTTCTACACGCTCAGTTGTACGTGGAGTTTCTTGAGGAGGAGATGCATTCTGCAGCTCTCCACGAGCATCAGCTCTATCAGCTTCGATGCTAAGGTTTCTGAAAGCAGCAGCTGCAGTTGCCCCTTCCTGTGTTTCTGGGGGTCTCTGTGGGGGAGAATGGTCACGAACAATCCGACGTCTTCTTCTGTTGGCTGCCGGACTTGCATTCTCAGGTGCTGTTACTGGAATGTCGGCATCAAAATTGACATTCAAAGCGACTGGATGTGCCTCTGCTCCGGCAATGTTCTCCGGCACTTGCTCCTGACCTTCCACTTGCACGGCTCCAGCCTCGATGTTCATAGCGTCACTTCCTAAAAAATGAAAAAAGGTACAATAATAAACAAAACATAATGCAATAATTCATAATAGTTACCCTTGAACAGGTACTTGAAGATATAGCTAAGGGATGAATGACTATTCACTACATCTACATTGACGTGGGCCTCGAAGTATTTAAGCAAGACGGGGTTGTAGCTCACGACGTGTCTGTTTGTGTATATTCTGTTTTGTTTATCCGCAAACGTCGCTCCATTATTAGGTCTCTTATATCCAACTCTGCCACCCTCGTCTTGAAGCACAGTCTCATCCCTGAAACGCTTGGGAAAATTTTTAGAGCATCGCCCGTTCTGCATACACCGAGCTCCGTGGTATTCTTGACCACACAAATTGTGGAGCATGTGTTTCACCACCAGATCATGGAGAACTTGGTCCTCAGCTGCATCAGGAATGGTTGCCCAGACATGACGATCAATCACTTCAGCACTTCTCATCTTAAAACCATGTCTCAACCAAATAATCATATGAAAGTGCGGCAACCCCCTCTTTTGAAACTCAAAAGAGCATTCCACGGCAGCTACAGGACCAAAAACTTCACCTGATTCAATAAGATTTTTGATTTTGTTGAAGCGAAGATAGAACACTCTAGCTATCAAATCAGGCCTATCAAAGTACTTTTGGTTTGGCATCAAGTTCTCTTGGATCTCCTTCCATTGGGGGTTAGTCGTGCCTGTGATGAAAAGATCAGGTATGCCATACTTCTTTACGAGGGCCATTGAGTCTAAATACCTCTTATGCATGCACGCAGGGGACTGCTCGAACGTCTGGGGAAGCAAAATCATGCGACCGTAGTTAATGTCAGCATTGTTTGCTTCAGCCCGGCTATGCAAGTAGTCGCGCAGTCCTCTGCGTGTGCCAGCATAAATTTCTTCTTGGTGGGAACGGAGGTACCACAGCCTAAAGTAGAAAAAGTTAGAAACGTAAAAAATATAACACATTTCATTGATTTATATGAGCCTACCTGTCTCCTTCAACGTTGAGCCAACCGTTGAGAACAAAGTATTGAAAAAGCCTCCGACCACGATGGATGTTGTTCGTCTGACAATGTTTATAATGTAACAGATAGGAATAGTACATACGTCTGGTTATATTCTTATGTGCTGTCCTTGGTCGTCTTCCTCTTACTGCTTTCAAAGGCATACCAGGGTGCCAATTGCGGCTTCCACGAGGGAAAAACAGAGGAAAGAGAAGGGACAATAAGTAAGGGTGACAGCTCGAAACCCTCATTCTCTGCCTGTTTCGGTTCATCACACGAATTATAGTTGTTTCAGGGGCATTGTAGATATCATCTAAACCCTCTGTAAGCACCGCAACCTGAAATACATAAGTACATGTGTTAATATATATAAAAGGTTGGTTAAAAATAAATTTTTATTTGTATCTATAAAAAATTAATATTACAGGAAAAATAAATAACCTCAAACTTGGCCTGTTGTTTGTCATAACGCCTGGCAGTCATGTCGTCCACTCCGGCAGGAGGTAAGAGTTCACGCAGAACAACCACATTTTCAGGTCTGTTTTGTACATCTGCAGCTTCTCTTTCTAGACGCAGAATTTCACCAACCCTGTAAAATTCACGCATCAAAGGGTTTACTGCAGATATGGCTTCAGTGAGTCGTCCCATTAAGGTTGGAGAACAATTTGCTTTGGCAGCTCGAATGGCAGTCAATTCTTCATTGTACTGGTAATCGTAAAAGAAGAATTGACCTGCACGAGGAAGATGATCCTGAGGCAAGGCACGAAGTTCTGCTGGCACATTGTTATAGTGCATGATGGTCCCACCAACACTGGAATAAAATATAGCGTTATTCCATGTCATTAAGTTTATGACATACAAAACTTACGTTACTACCGTGCCACACATTCTCTCTGGTGTGAGTCTTGTAGTGGACTCTAATGTGGCCATGCTCAGCTGCAGGTTGACCTTGTGTATGTTTTTATAAAATGTATCAGCTTCAGGATCTTCCTCATAGAAACACTTTCTTAAGTCGCTCGGCAAGACGTCCAGTCTTGGCAGCTCCACCTGCATATGAAGTACATTAATACACAAGTCAGACAAACTTATAGAGCAGTATTACCTGGCCATGTTCACAACACAACTTGAACGGATAGGTACTGTTGTCTGAAGCCTCCCCTGGAAAGTGCAGAGCTTTGCATTTCAAACATCTGGTTGTACACCCACCAAGATACAGAGGAACTGTAGTTTTATAATCTAAGAAGTTGTGTGTCTCTATATTTCCTTGTTCTTCATCTGGCAAGTCCCGCACGTTATCCTGCTCATCAGGCAGCTCAACATCAAGGTCTTCTTCTCCAATATCTCCAGGTACATCAGCAAAATCGTCACTTACATCCAAGAAGTCTTGCTGCACATTGCGCTGAACTGGTAATTCAAACGTTTGTCTTACTTCTAAGACTGCATTAGGAGGAATTGGAGTCAGTTGAGAAACCTCGTCTTCTTCTAACAGAGCCCAAGACAATGCCAATGCTTGAGTTTCAGCCAGATTCTCATTAAAGTCTGAAAGTTGCTGCCTTGCACGTAAATCAGCTGGCATGTCTTGGGTGTGTGTGGAATTTATTTCATAAGTTTCAGCAAACTGAGCTTCTGCTTCTCTCATGGAGGCGTACTCGTTGTCGCCTGGAGGCAATTTTTCAAGTATTGCGAGCCATGCAGAGATTGTCTCAATAGCTCTAGGAATCTCATTTATTCCCTGCTCCCGCATTGCCTGTTCAATCATATCCACCTCAGTCTGCGTGTAAAGTCTGCCCATAATATGCAGTAACATATCCTGATTTATATTAAAATTATGAAGTTCTCGAGGATGTGACGCAAGCATGAATTTGATATAGAGCAGACGTTCAAATAAGATGACAACTTTGCGGGCAGCTTCTCTACTAATAGCCTGTTCAGCAGCCCTGGTCTCCGAACGTCTCGGCTGGCCATGCTGAGTACTTTCAGTGTCAGTCTCAGATTCTTCTAAGAGAATGGAAATATTAAAATATAAAAAACGCTCTATTAGTATCTCAATGTAATAATTTTGTTTCTTACCTGACGTAACGCTAGAGGCGTGCCTTTGTTTAGCTTTTTCTAATTCTTTTTTTTTTTCAATAGCAGCTCGTCTAGCATTTCTCGCGGCTATTTGCTTCTTAGTAGACCGAGGCATCTAAAAAGTATAAGAGGAGGCACAAATTACAGCATGTTATTATACATTACTATTGTTGATCGCAGAAGTAAGATCTGAATTTTTTTTTATATGCGCTGAAAAATTCAGTTAAAAAAATGAAATCCGTTTTGTTTCGACTTATAAAATTTTTTAGCGCAGTCACTAAAATGCGCAGAGTAACGGAAGTTGTTGGGCGTTGTTGACCATTAGTCAACCCTGCGACACTTCATTTTTTTTAAATACACAAACACATCACAAAAATGTAGTTGAAAAAAAGTTTTAAGCCTATTTGGCCAAGTTCAAAAAATCATAGCACTGTTATTAAAATGCATAGAATAACGAAAGTTGGTAGGCGCATAAGAGGAGTCCCCAGATGCATGATGTTGACCATAAGTCAACCCTGCGTCGCCTCATTTTTTTTTAAATACGCAAACAGCGTTATAATTTGTAGGTGGAGAAAATTTGAAGCCCGTTTTTTCAAGTTAAAAAATTATCTCGCAGTTAATAAAATGCGCAGAGTAACAAAAGTTGTTGGGCGCATAAGAGGGGTCCCCAGATTCAAGATGTTGATAATAAGTCAACCCTGCATAGATTCATTTTTTGTTAAATACACAAACACCTCACAAAAATGTAGTTGAAAAAAATTTGTAAGCCTATTTGGCCAAGTTCAAAAATCATAGCACTGTTATTAAAATGCATAGAATAACGAAACTTGGTGGGCGCATAAGAGGGGTCCCCAGATGCATGAGGTTGACCATAAGTCAACCCTGCTTTGCTCCATTTTTTTTTAAATACGCAAACAGCGTTGAAATTTGTAGGTGGAGAAAATTTGAAGCCCGTTTTTTCAAGTTAAAAAATTATCGCGCAGTTAATAAAATTCGCAAGGTAACAAAAGTTGTTGGGCGCATAAGAGGGGTCCCCAGGTGTATGATGGTGACCCTAAGTCCACTCTGCGTCACTTCATTTTTTTTTAATGCTGAAACACGTATCTAAAATTTTGAGTGAAAATAAAAAGAAGTCCGTTTTCGCATGCGAAAAAAATCATAGCGCCTTGAGTTAAATGCGCATAGTGATGGAAGTGGGTGGTCACATAATAGAGGTCCCCAGGTGTATAATGGTGACCCTAAGTCCACTCTGCGTCACTTCATTTTTTTTAAATGCTGAAACACGTATCTAAAATTTGGAGTGAAAAAAAAAAGAAGTCCGGAGAAAATTTGAAGCCGGTTTTTTCAAGTTAAAAAATTATCGCGCAGTTAATAAAATGCGCAAGGTAACAAAAGTTGTTGGGCGCATAAGAGGGGTTCCCAGATTCAAGATGTTGAAAATAAGTCAACCCTGCATAGATTCATTTTTTTTTTTAAATACACAAACACCTCACAAAAATGTAGTTGAAAAAAATTTGTAAGCCTATTTGGCCAAGTTCAAAAAATCATAGCACTGTTATTAAAATGCATAGAATAACGAAACTTGGTGGGCGCATAAGAGGGGTCCCCAGATGCATGAGGTTGACCATAAGTCAACCCTGCGTTGCCTCATTTTTTTTTAAATACGCAAACAGCGTTGAAATTTGTAGGTGGAGAAAATTTGAAGCCCGTTTTTTCAAGTTAAAAAATTATCGCGCAGTTAATAAAATGCGCAAGGTAACAAAAGTTGTTGGGCGCATAAGAGGGGTCCCCAGGTGTATGATGGTGACCCTAAGTCCACTCTGCGTCACTTCATTTTTTTATAATGCTGAAACACGTATCTAAAATTGTGAGTGAAAATAAAAAGAAGTCCGTTTTCGCATGCGAAAAAAATCATAGCGCCTTGAGTTAAATGCGCATAGTGACGGAAGTGGGTGGTTACATAATTGAGGTCCCCAGGTGTATAATGGTGACCCTAAGTCCACTCTGCGTCACTTCATTTTTTTTTTAATGCTGAAACACGTATCTAAAATTTGGAGTGAAAAAAAAAAAGAAGTCCGGAGAAAATTTGAAGCCCGTTTTTTCAAGTTAAAAAATTATCGCGCAGTTAATAAAATGCGCAAGGTAACAAAAGTTGTTGGGCGCATAAGAGGGGTCCCCAGGTGTATGATGGTGACCATAAGTCCACTCTGCGTCACTTCTTTTTTTTAAATGCTGAAACATGTATCTAAAATTTGGAGTGAAAACAATATAGAAGTCTGTTTTTATATGTTAAAAAAAAATCATAGCGTCGTGAGTTAAATGCGCATAGTGACGCAAGTCGGTGGTCAGATAATAGAGGTCCCCAGGTGTATAATGGTGACCCTATATCCACTCTGCGTCACTTCATTTTTTTTAAATGCTGAAACACGTATCTAAAATTTGGAGTGAAAAAAAAAATAGAAGTCCGTTTTTATATGTTAAAAAAATCATAGCGTCGTGAGTTAAATGCGCATAGTGACGCAAGTCGGTGGTCAGATAATAGAGGTCCCCAGGTGTATAATGGTGACCCTATATCCACTCTGCGTCACTTCATTTTTTAAAAATGCTGAAAAACGTATCTAAAATTTGGTGTGAAAAAAAAATAGAAGTCCGTTTTTATATGTTAAAAAAATCATAGCGCCGTGAGTTAAATGCGCATAGTGACGCAAGTCGGTGGTCAGATAATAGAGGTCCCCAGGTGTATAATGGTGACCCTATATCCACTCTGCGTCACTTCATTTTTTAAAAATGCTGAAAAACGTAACTAAAATTTGGAGTGAAAACAATATAGAAGTCTGTTTTTATATGTTAAAAAAATCATAGCGCCGTGAGTTAAATGCGCATAGTGACGCAAGTCGGTGGTCAGATAATAGAGGTCCCCAGGTGTATAATGGTGACCCTATATCCACTCTGCGTCTCTTCATTTTTTAAGAATGCTGAAAAACGTAACTAAAATTTGGAGTGAAAACAATATAGAAGTCTGTTTTTATATGTTAAAAAAATCATAGCGCCGTGAGTTAAATGCGCATAGTGACGCAAGTCGGTGGTCAGATAATAGAGGTCCCCAGGTGTATAATGGTGACCCTATATCCACTCTGCGTCACTTCATTTTTTTTAAATGCTGAAACACGTATCTAAAATTTGGAGTGAAAAAAAAAATAGAAGTCCGTTTTTATATGTTAAAAAAATCATAGCGTCGTGAGTTAAATGCGCATAGTGACGCAAGTCGGTGGTCAGATAATAGAGGTCCCCAGGTGTATAATGGTGACCCTATATCCACTCTGCGTCACTTCATTTTTTAAAAATGCTGAAAAACGTATCTAAAATTTGGTGTGAAAAAAAAATAGAAGTCCGTTTTTATATGTTAAAAAAATCATAGCGTCGTGAGTTAAATGCGCATAGTGACGCAAGTCGGTGGTCAGATAATAGAGGTCCCCAGGTGTATAATGGTGACCCTATATCCACTCTGCGTCACTTCATTTTTTAAAAATGCTGAAAAACGTAACTAAAATTTGGAGTGAAAACAATATAGAAGTCTGTTTTTATATGTTAAAAAAATCATAGCGCCGTGAGTTAAATGCGCATAGTGACGCAAGTCGGTGGTCAGATAATAGAGGTCCCCAGGTGTATAATGGTGACCCTATATCCACTCTGCGTCACTTCATTTTTTTTAAATGCTGAAACACGTATCTAAAATTTGGAGTGAAAAAAAAAATAGAAGTCCGTTTTTATATTTTAAAAAAATCATAGCGTCGTGAGTTAAATGCGCATAGTGACGCAAGTCGGTGGTCAGATAATAGAGGTCCCCAGGTGTATGATGGTGATCCTATATCCACTCTGCGTCACTTCATTTTTTAAAAATGCTGAAAAACGTAACTAAAATTTGGAGTGAAAACAATATAGAAGTCTGTTTTCATATGTTAAAAAAATCATAGCGCCGTGAGTTAAATGCGCATAGTGACGCAAGTCGGTGGTCAGATAATAGAGGTCCCCAGGTGTATAATGGTGACCCTATATCCACTCTGCGTCACTTCATTTTTTTTAAATGCTGAAACACGTATCTAAAATTTGGAGTGAAAAAAAAACATACTCCGTTTTCGCATGGGAAAAAAATCATAGCACGCTGACTTAAATGCGCACAGTGACGAAAGTAGGTGGTCACATAAAAGGGGTCCCCAGGTGAATGATTATGACTTTAAGTCAACCCTGCGTCGCCTAATTTTGTTAAAAAACAAAAGTTATTCTTTAAGAATTAAAGAAATACTAAATTTCACACAATGCCCGCTAATTTGTAATATGATACAAATTGATTTGCAAACAATAAAATGTTAATTTTAGTTAATTAACGATAGCCGGAAATGAACTGTTATGTTGCAAAGTTGCAACATGTATTTAGAATCATTAAGAAAGCTATTAGAGAGTTGCAACCTACCTTTGAACGGGAGTGTGACTCAATATCTAGGAGCGTCAGGTAACACAATTCATTCACAGTTGACAGCTGAACACCGGGTGATTCCCCTGTCCACCAGGTTATTCCCCAAGGACCAAGGGGTGAATACTCATTGTGTAGCAATTATATTTTGAAATGTTTTTCATTAGATCCTGCTGGTGGCAGTACATGCTAAATAAGAGCGTGAATATTTAAAAAAAAATGGGGAAATTAAATACCATGACGTTAAATGTTATTGAAAGCATAAATATGGCTGAATGAACAATATTGCAACTTTTTTTAGGAAAAAAAAGACGCCATTTTGTAGCAAAGATTTTCAATGCTAAAATCAATATCTCGGAAACAAAATGTGGTAAAAGAATAAAACTTGCACACAAGATATAAAGTAATATAAGGTGCAAGTTAAAAAAAAAGACGCCATTTTGTAGCAAAGATTTTCAATGCTAAAATCAATATCTCGGAAACAAAATGTGGTAAAAAAAAGAAACTTGCACACAAGATATAAAGTAATATAAGGTGCAAGTTAAAAAAAAAAGACGCCATTTTGTAGCAAAGATTTTCAATGCTAAAATCAATATCTCGGAAACAAAATGTGGTAAAAGAATAAAACTTGCACACAAGATATAAAGTAATATAAGGTGCAAGTTAAAAAAAAAGAGGCCATTTTGTAGCAAAGATTTTCAATGCTAAAATCAATATCTCGGAAACAAAATGTGGTAAAAGAATAAAACTTGCACACAAGATATAAAGTAATATAAGGTGCAAGTTAAAAAAAAAGACGCCATTTTGTAGCAAAGATTTTCAAAGCTAAAATCAATATCTCGGAAACAAAATGTGGTAAAAAAAAGAAACTTGCACACAAGATAAAAAGTAATATAAGGTGCAAGTTAAAAAAAAGACGCCATTTTGTAGCAAAGATTTTCAATGCTAAAATCAATATCTCGGAAACAAAATGTGGTAAAAAAAAGAAACTTGCACACAAGATATAAAGTAATATAAGGTGCAAGTTAAAAAAAAAAGACGCCATTTTGTAGCAAAGATTTTCAATGCTAAAATCAATATCTCGGAAACAAAATGTGGTAAAAGAATAAAACTTGCACACAAGATATAAAGTAATATAAGGTGCAAGTTAAAAAAAAAGACGCCATTTTGTAGCAAAGATTTTCAATGCTAAAATCGATAGTTCGGAAACAAAATGTGGTAAAAAAATGAAACTTGCACACAAGATATAAAGTAATATAAGGTGCAAGTTAAAAAAAAAGAGGCCATTTTGTAGCAAAGATTTTCAATGCTAAAATCAATATCTCGGAAACAAAATGTGGTAAAAGAATAAAACTTGCACACAAGATATAAAGTAATATAAGGTGCAAGTTAAAAAAAAAGACGCCATTTTGTAGCAAAGATTTTCAAAGCTAAAATCAATATCTCGGAAACAAAATGTGGTAAAAAAAAGAAACTTGCACACAAGATAAAAAGTAATATAAGGTGCAAGTTAAAAAAAAGACGCCATTTTGTAGCAAAGATTTTCAATGCTAAAATCAATATCTCGGAAACAAAATGTGGTAAAAAAAAGAAACTTGCACACAAGATATAAAGTAATATAAGGTGCAAGTTAAAAAAAAAAGACGCCATTTTGTAGCAAAGATTTTCAATGCTAAAATCAATATCTCGGAAACAAAATGTGGTAAAAGAATAAAACTTGCACACAAGATATAAAGTAATATAAGGTGCAAGTTAAAAAAAAAGACGCCATTTTGTAGCAAAGATTTTCAATGCTAAAATCGATAGTTCGGAAACAAAATGTGGTAAAAAAATGAAACTTGCACACAAGATATAAAGTATTATAAGGTGCAAGGTAAAAGAGAAAAAGCATTTTCTAAATTTGTAAAAGGCAGCCAGAAGTGTCATTAAAAAATCGCTTAAAAAAACTTAAGTTTGGATTGTTATGAAACTTTAAAAGAAAGTAACCAAATATATGTTGTAAACATGTGTGCATCGAAAGCCATCCCAACGCATCCCTAAATAGTATCTACATCCGGTTTTTAATGGAAAAAGTATGAAAAAAGCTGGTTTTAGGGTCCTAATTCGTCTGGTAATAGGTTCCGGAAATTGGCGTTTCGATTTTCGTAATCAGCGGGGTCGATTTAGTTATAATAGACATTAAAATCATAATTTTGTGAAGAAAAGTTGTTTCGTGAAAAAAAAGCAAGGGTAACCCCTTTGTAATTTGGCCATTTCTGTAATAAAGATTGATGTTTCGTTAATAACTCCAGTTTAAATAATGCGATGTTCATGAAACTTAAAACATAGTTAAAAATACCTGTCGTCGCCTACCTCCAACAATCAGATCGATGCTATATCGATTTGGCGCTGACTTATTGCCGAAAGCGCCGAAATTTTACGTAGCATGTTAAAAAATAGTAGATATTTAAAATAGTAGATATTTAAAATTTTGAAATTTTCTGGTGCAGGTAGTCACCTGACCCCTAGCACTACCTTGCATTAAAATTTCGTTGTCCTAGCATTGTAACTTGCCGAAATATGTCGAATTCCTATGTTGCAATGTCGAACCATAGGCAGAATGGGTGGTTTTGGGTTAAAAAGAAAAAAATTGTTGCCGCTGGCAGAAATATGTTTAAACACGTGTACAACACTATTCCAGCAGTCAGAATTGAAAAAATCGCCATAGCCGAATTTTGGCGCCGCTTTGAAATTTTGTGTCGGTTTTTCGCGTTTTGGGCGCCACCAATGGGAAATTGAAAGAAACATGTAGACATAAAAAGTGTTGCAAATTTAATTGCGCATCTTTTTTGTTTGAAACATTTTTTCGTAGCGCCGATATTTCAAAAAACGGCGTCCCGAAAACGCTTATTTTTTGAAGTCACAAAAAAAAGTGTTGATGCGATTTTGTAGAACACAAAAAATAAAGACCTAAGAATTTCATCAGATTTCACCTCCGACGCACCGTTGAATTACTACGGCGTTCCGAAAAAGTCAAAATGGTGCTTTTCGAGTCAATCACCCCCTTTTATTTTCATACTATCCTCATGGGCGCAGTTTTGGCGCTAGCGCAAAAAAACGGTGATATTCGGAATCCTCGCGCGATTTTGGCTCGCATGAGAAAAATTTCGGGCCGTTTTGGCCGAAAACGGCGCCGCCAGAGCGTTTTCCGAAAATTTTTTTGTTTTTGGCGTTTTGCGCGCCTGCTATGGGAAATTTGAAAAAACGAAGGCCAGTTTGATTGTCGGATTCGTCAAGGCGCGTCTTTTTGATATATATAAAATTTTTCGTGGCGCGATTTTCGGGCGCGAAAATTTTCAAAAAGCGCCGAAGTTATGATTTGCGAAAAAAACTGTTGGCTCCGTCTTGTTCCGCGGCTCGTCGGAACACCCTCAAATTTTTTTTTCAGAGCTCTCCGACGCACCCCTGAATTGCTACGGGCGTTTGAACACACAAAAACGCGATTTTTTTTTTTAAAAAATCCGAAAGCGCCAATTTTCGGAATTTTGAAAATCTGATTGCGCCATCGTCTTCCTCTCGCAAAAATATGCAGGTAAAGTCTCACTTTTTATTTTCGCGCTGCGAGCACCGGAAGTGCCAAAAAAACGTGCGCATTGCCGCCATCTTGTTTCTATGGGACCCACGGCTTAGGTCACCGTTGCAAAGTTGTGCGCCGTGGTCGGTTATGGGGGGGTAGCCAAAATATCTAAGAGATCGGACCCGTAGAAAAAAATCGCAAGCGCGTCCAAGTTTCCCTATCTAAACAATGCATAAGCGCCGCGTTCCGTCGGTTTTTCGTCGATGACGGGAAAAATTACCGCCGCATTAAAATTTCGAGATATATGTTTTGTAGGGCTAGCAAAACCACGTCTAGTAGGTTTCCTGGTGACTTCCGGTCCTATAAGAAAATCTGGTTCCGGTTGCTTTTTCTCCTTGTAGGACTTCGATTTCGACTTCGATTGTTGCGCCAATCGATAGAACGGGGTCGAGTTACTATGGCGATGTGTCGTTACTTTGGTCCCATGTCGCAAACCGCGGCCGCCAGAGGGCTCCGAAGTCGAAAAGTCGGGAAAACCGCCATCTTGGCGGTGCCCTTTGAGACCCCCGATCGCCGCCCATGTCGTCGGTAGGGGACCCCCGGGCGCAGTTTTTGGCCAAAGGAGGGTCGATTCCCCCCGGCGGTTTTTCGGCAATCGCCGTTTCCGTTTTTCGAAAAGTGCGAAAAAAGTTTGGCGCCCCGTATCTCCGGCCCTAAAAAAAAATTCCAAAAACTGCAACGAAGCATTGTGCCCCCACATTTTATCTGCCTTCTGTCCGAATCTGGAGTCTCTGGCTCCCGAACCCCGGGAGGAGTAGCGTTTGGCGCGAGGGTCCAAAAAACGTGTTTTTCGCGTTTTTCTCCGAAACTACGGGAGCTAGCGCTTAGCGAGTTATTTATGAAAAGATGGCCGGGGGTGGTGCGCATCGCCTGGTATGGTCGTTCTTGCCGTTCGCCGGTACCGAAAAAATCGCAAGCGTTTTCCGCACTTACGGGTTATTCTTACGGGTTTTTTTTCCGTTCCTTGAGTAATTAACGTCGGGGTGACTAGAACACTCTCGCGGGCGGCCATCTTGGTGGCAACTCCGCCGCCCGCGTCTAGTGGGTGGGTGCCCCAAAGGTGGGTGGCACAATGGCACTCTATCGTCGATTTTGCGCATGCGGCAGGCGTTAATTGCAGGTTTGGGGGCTTCTGCGCAGATCCGGAAGTCGTCCGAGGTGAGTGCGCATGTGGTTGGGGTGAGTCCTTCCCCCCTTTGTCGAAAAACGTGGCGTGCGCAGCCCCAACGTTGTTTGTTTGGTTCTGCGCAGGACCGGAAGTCGGCCTGCCGGAAGCACAAAGTCAAGTGTTGTTCGAATCCGCAAAGTGCGCATGGCAGTCGTTCTTGGTTTTTCTGCAATCGCGTGTCGGGACGACTTTTTGTGTTCTGCGCAGGTCGTGTGGGTGGCCATTTTGTTCACCTATTTTGACTTGTTGAACCCCTGCCCTCACTTTTCCGATGTCGTTAAACATGGAATTTTGCAAGTCCGTAGTCTGTTTTGCCCCCTGTGGGTTATGCAGCCTGCGTTGCATCATCCTGTGAGGTATGCAGCCCGCATTGCTGTGAAATGTTTTTATATATTGAAGTATTGTTGTTAATGTTGCCATAGTCGCCAAAAATAGGCAACCCGCTGTGCACGAACATTTTTTTGAGCGCAAACAGTAGGGGTCCCACACAATGTTTTAAGCACGCTATAATGCCTTGTGGGAGGTTTTTGTAATAAATATTTGTGAAACATAAGTTTGTCGCACTTCATATAGTTCCATGTATAGTCAAATGCAATGTATAAAAAATCGTAAAAAATAGGCAACCCGCAAAACATGGCCCATATCTTTATCGTGAGTCCCTGGGTGCCCCTTGTATGTTAAATGTCCAAAACATTCCGCCAGGCTATAAAAGAAAAATTATTGTTTGCATTACACCACTGTAGTATACCCATATACTATACATATGTCAAAATTAAAAAAAAAATCGCCAAAAAAAAAGTTGCAGTGCGATGTTAATGAAACTTTAATTGAAAGTAACCCAAGTATCGTAATCAAAATACATTTGCCCAAAGTCACCCAAACCCACCCCTAAATAGCAATAACATCCGGTTTTTCATCCAAAAAGACAGAAAAAAGCTGGTTTTAGGGTCCTAACTCGTCTGGTAATAGGTTCCGGAAATTGGCGTTTTGATTTTCGTAATTAGCGGGGTCGATTTAGTTATAATAGACATTAAAATCATAACTTTGTGAAAAAAAGTTGTTTCGTGAAAAAAAAGCAAGGGTAACCCCTTTGTAATTTGGCCATTTCTGTAATAAAGATCGATGTTTCGTTAATAACTCCAGTTTAAATAATGCGTTGTTCATGAAACTTAAAACATAGTTAAAAATACCTGTCGTCGCCTACCTCCAACAATCAGATCGATGCTATGTCGATTTGGCGCTGACTTATTGCCGAAAGCGCCGAAATTTTACGTAGCGCGTTAAAAAATAGTAGATATTTAAAATTTTGAATTTTTCTAGTGCGGGTAGTCACCTGACCCCTAGTACTACCTTGCATAAAAATTTCGTCGCCCTAGCATTGTAACTTGCCGAAATATGTCGAATTCCTATGTTGCAATGTCGAACCATAGGCAGAATGGGTGGTTTTGGGTTAAAATGAAAAAAATTGTTGCCGCTGGCAGAAATATGTTAAAACACGTGTACAACACTATTCCAGCAGTCAGAATTGAAAAAATCGCCATATCCGAATTTTGGCGCCGCTTTGAAAATTTTTGGTTGGTTTTTCGCGTTTTGCGCGCCACCTATGGGAAAATTAAGGAAACATGTAGAGATCAAAAGTGTTGCAAATTTAATTGCGCGTCTTTTTTGTTTGAAACATTTTTTCGTAGCGCCGATATTTCAAAAAACGGCGTCCCGAAAACGCTTATTTTTTGAAATCACAAAAAAAAGTGCAAATGCGATTTTGTAGAGCACCAAAAATAAAGACCTAAGAATGTCGTCAGATTTCACCTCCGACGCACCGTTGAATTACTACGGCGGTCCGAAAAAGTCAAAATGGTGCTTTTCGAGTCAATCACCCCCTTTTATTTTCATACTATCCTCACGGGCGCAGTTTTCGCGCTAGCGCAAAAAAACGGTGATATTCGGAATCCTCGCGCGATTTTGGCTCGCATGAGAAAAAATTTGGGCCGATTTGGCCGAAAACGGCGCCGCCAGAGCGTTTTCCGAAATTTTTTTTGTTTTTGGCGTGTAGCGCGCCTGCTATGGGAAATTAAGAAA
Organism: Ecdyonurus torrentis; assembly: GCA_949318235.1. Taxonomy (NCBI): domain Eukaryota; kingdom Metazoa; phylum Arthropoda; class Insecta; order Ephemeroptera; family Heptageniidae; genus Ecdyonurus; species Ecdyonurus torrentis. The sequence goes on along the minus strand of OX439131.1, from coordinate 45,246,293 downwards.
AACGAAGGCCAGTTTGATTGTCGGATTCGTCGAGGCGCGTCTTTTTGGTCACTATAAAATTTTTCGTGGCGCGATTTTCGGGCGCGAAAAATTTCAAAAAGCGCCGAAGTTATGGACCCCGAAAAAAACGGTCGGCGCCGTCTTGTTCCGCGGCTCGTCGGAACACCCTCAAATTTTTTTTTCAGAGCTCTCCGACGCACCCCTGAATTGCTACGGGCGTTCGAAACCCAAAAAACGCGAATTTTTAAAAAAAAAAAAACGAAAGCGCCAATTTTCGGAATTTTGAAAATCTGACTGCGCCATCGTCTTCCTCTCGCAAAAATATGCAGGTAGAGTCTCACTTTTTATTTTCGCGCTCAGAGCACCGGAAGTGCGAAAAAAACGTGCGCATTGCCGCCATCTTGTTTCAATGGGACCCACGGCTTAGGTCACCGTTGCAAAGTTGTGCGCCGTGGTCGGTTATGGGGGGGTAGCCAAAATATCTAAGAGATCGGACCCGTAGAAAAAAATCGCAAGCGCGTCCAAGTTTCCCTATCTAAACAATGCATAAGCGCCGCATTCCGTCGGTTTTTCGTCGATGACGGGAAAAATTACCGCCGCATTAAAATTTCGAGATATACGTTTTGTAGTGCTTGCAAAACCACGTCTAGTGGGTTTCCTGGTGACTTCCGGTCCTATAAGAAAATCTGGTTCCGGTTGCTTTTTCTCCGGGTTTGACTTCGATTTCGACTTTGATTGTTGCGCCAATCGATAGAACGGGGTCGAGTTACTATGGCCATGTGTCGTTACTTTGGTCCCATGTCGCATACCGCGGCCGCCAGAGGGCTCCGAAGTCGAAAAGTCGGGAAAACCGCCATCTTGGCGGTGTCCTTTGAGACCCCGGATCGCCGCCGATGTCGTCGGTAGGGGACCCCCGGGCGCAGTTTTTGGCCAAAGGAGGGTCGATTCCCCCCGGCGGTTTTTTGGCAATCGCCGTTTCCGTTTTTCGAAAAGTGCGAAAAAAGTTTGGCGCGCCGTATCTCGGGAACGAAAAAAAAGTTCAAAAATCGGGACCTTGCGGTCGTGTGCCGACATTTCGTCAGTACCCTGGCGGAAGATGGACCCTCTGGCTCCAAAACCCCGGGAGGAGATACGTTTGGCGCGGAGGTCCAAAAAACGTGTTTTTCGCGTTTTTCTCCGAAACTATGGGAGCTAGCGCTTAGCGAGTTATTTATGAAAAGATGCCCCTCGTCGAGCCCGATCTTCCGGTATGGTCGTTTGCGCGATTCCCCGGTACCGAAAAAATCGCAAGCGTTTTCCGCACTCACGGGTTATCCTTACGGGTTTTTTTTCCGTTCCTTGAGTAATTAACGTCGGGGTGATGACTAGAACACTCTCGCGGGCGGCCATCTTGGTGGCAACTCCGCCGCCCGCGTCTAGTGGGTGGGGGCACACCAGTGGTGTGCAACAACGGCACTCCATCGTCGATTTTGCGCATGCGGCAGGGGTAAATTGCAGTCTTGGGGGTTACTGCGCAGATCCGGAAGTCGTCCGAGGTGAGTGCGCATGCGAGTAGGGACAGACCATCCCCCCTTTGACGGAAAACGTGGCGTGCGCAGCCCCAACGTCGTTTGTTTGGTTCTGCGCAGGACCGGAAGTCGGCCTGCCGGAAGCACAAAGTCAAGTGTCCTTCGAATCCGCAGAGTGCGCATGGCAATCGGTCTTGGTTTTTCTGCAATCGCGTGTCGGTACGACTTTTTGTGTTCTGCGCAGGTCGTGTGGGTGGCCATTTTGTTCACCTATTTTGACTTGATGAACCCCCGCCCCAACTTTTCCATTTTCGTTGGACATGGAATTTTGCAAGTCCGTAGACTGTTTTGCCCCCTGTGGGTTATGCAGCTGCGTTGCATCATCCTGTGAGGTATGCAGCCCGCATTGCTGTGAAATGTTTTTATATATTGAAGTATTGTTGTTAATGTTGCCATAGTCGCCAAAAATAGGCAACCCGCTGTACACGTTCATGTGTTTCAGTACAAACATTAGGGGTCCCATACTATGTGGTAAGCACCTTATGCAGTCTTGTGGGTGGTTTTTTTTATTTAAAATTAGTGAAACATACGTTATTCTCACTCCATATAGTTCCATGTATGGTCAAAACGCAATGTATGAAAAATCGTAAAAAATAGGCAACCCGCAATACATGTCCTATATTGTAATGGTGAGTGCATGGGTTGCCCATGTATGTTGAATCACCATAACATTCCACCCAGTGTTGAAAGAGAAATTGAGGTCTGCATTACACCACTTTTTTCTACGCCATATAGTTCCATGTATAGTCAAAATGCAATGTATAAAAAATCGTAAAAAATAGGCAACCCGCAATACATGATCTATATTGTTATGGTGAGTGCAGGGGACACCCACGTTTGTGAAATCATCATAATATTCAATCCATGGTTGAATGAAAAATAATGTTTTGCGAAACACCAATGTAGCATACCCCTATAGTACTTATATGTTAATATGAAAAAAAATGTTAAAAAAAAAGTTGCAGTGCGATGTTGAAGAAACTTTAATATAAAGTAACCCAAGTATCTTAGTAAATATACATTTACCCAAAGTCACCCCAACCCACACCTAAATAGCGTTAACATCCGGTTTTTCATCGAAAAGTATGAAAAAAGCTGGTTTTAGGGTCCCAGCTCGGCCGGTAATAGGTTCCGGAAATTGGCGATTCGATTTTCGTAATCAGCGGGGTCGATTTAGTCATAATAGACATTAAAATCACAATTTTCTGAAAAAAAGTTGTTTCTTAAAAAAAAAGCCAGGGTAACCCCTTAGTAATTTGGCCATTTCAGTAATAAAGATCGATGTTTCGTTAATAACTCGAGTTTAAATAATGCGATGTTCATGAAACTTAAAACATAGTTATATATTCATGTCGTCAAGCACCTCCAACAATCAGATCGATGCTATGTCGATTTGGCGCTGACTTATTGCCGAAAGCGCCGAAATTTTACGTAGCGCGTTAAAAAATAGTAGATATTTAAAATTTTGAATTTTTCTGGTGCGGGTAGACACCTGACCTGTAGCACTACCTTGTATAAAAATTTCGTCCTCCTAGCATATTAACTTGCCGAAATATGCCGAAATCCTATGTTTCCATGTCGAACCATAGGCAGAATGGGTGGTTTTGGGTTAAAATGAAAAAAATTGTTGCCGCTGGCAGAAATATGTTAAAACACGTGTAGAACACTATTCCAGGAGTCGGAATGCAAAAAATCACCATAGCCGAATTTTGGCGCAAGTTTGAAAATTTTTTGTTGGTTTTTCGCGTTTTGCGCGCCACCTATGGGAAATTTAAGGAAACATGAAGACAACAAAAGTGTTGCAAATTTAATTGTGCGTCTTTTTTGTTTGAAACATTTTTTCGTAGCGCTGATATTTAAAAAAACGGCGTCCCGAAAACGCTTATTTTTTGAAATCACAAAAAAAAGTGCTGATGCGATTTTGTAGAGCACAAAAAATAAAGACCTAAGAATGTCGTCAGATCTCACCTCCGACGCACCGTTGAATTACTACGGCGTTCCGAAAAAGTCAAAATGGTGCTTTTCGAGTCAATCACCCCCTTTTATTTTCATACTATCCTCACGGGCGCAGTTTTAAAGCTAGCGCAAAAAAACGGTGATATTCGGAATCCTCGCGCGATTTTGGCTCGCATGAGAAAAAATTCGGGCCGTTTTGGCCGAAAACGGCGCCTTTAGAGCGTTTTCCGAATTTTTTTTCGTTTTTGGCGTTTAGCGCGCCTGCTATGGAAAATTTGAAAAAACGAAGTCCAGTTTGATTGTCGGATTCGTCGAGGCGCGTCTTTTTGGTCTCTATAAAATTTTTCGTGGCGCGATTTTCGGGCGCAAAAAATTTCAAAAAGCGCCGAAGTTATGGACCCCGAAAAAAACAATTGGCGCCGTCTTGTTCCGCGGCTCGTCGGAACACCCTCAAATTTTTTTTTCAGAGCTCTCCGACGCACCCCTGAATTGCTACGGGCGTTCGAAACCCAAAAAACGCGAATTTTTAAAAAAAAAAAAACGAAAGCGCCAATTTTCGGAATTTTGAAAATCTGACTGCGCCATCGTCTTCCTCTCGCAAAAATATGCAGGTAAGGTCTCACTTTTTATTTTCGCGCTCAGAGCACCGGAAGTGCGAAAAAAACGTGCGCATTGCCGCCATCTTGTTTCTATGGGACCCACGGCTTAGGTCGCCGTTGCAAAGTTGTGCGCCGTGGTCGGTTATGGGGGGGTAGCCAAAATATCTAAGAGATCGGACCCATAGAAAAAAATCGCAAGCGCGTCCAAGTTTCCCTATCTAAACAATGCATAAGCGCCGCATTCCGTCGGTTTTTCGTCGATGACGGGAAAAATTACCGCCGCATCAAAATTTCGAGATATACGTTTTGTAGGGCTTGCAAACCCACGTCTAGTGGGTTTCCTGGTGACTTCCGGTCTTATAAGAAAATCTGGTTCCGGTTGCTTTTTCTCCTTGTTTGATTTCGATTTCGACTTCGATTGTTACGCCAATCGATAGAACGGGGTCGAGTTACTATGGCGATGTGTCGTTACTTTGGTCCCATGTCGCATACCGCGGCCGCCAGAGGGCTCGGAAGTCGAAAAGTCGGGAAAACCGCCATCTTGGCGGTGCCCTTTGAGACCCCCGATCGCCGCTCACGTCGTCGGTAGGGGACCCCCGGGCGCAGTTTTTGGCCAAAGGAGGGTCGATTCCCCCCGGCGGTTTTTCGGCAATCGCCGTTTCCGTTTTTCGAAAAGTGGGAAAAAAGTTTGGCGCCCCGTATCTCCGGCCCTAAAAAAAAATTCCAAATTCCGTCTAACGAAAAGTTGCCCCGGCATTTCGTCTGCCCGGGCGCCAAATCTGGTCGTTTTTCGCCGGTAAGTAAAAAAGCCTTAGGCTTTTGCGCGAGGGTCCAAAAAACGTGTTTTTCGCGTTTTTCTCCGAAAGTAAGGGAGCTAGCGCTTAGCACGTGGTTAGCAAAAAGATGCCCCCCGGCGAGCCCGATCTTCCGGTATGGTCGTTCGCGCGATTCCCCGGTACCGAAAAAATCGCAAGCGTTTTCCGCACTTACGGGTTATCCTTACGGGTTTTTTTTCCGTTCCTTGAGTAATTAAGGGCGGGGTGATGATGATGATGATGACTACGTGAGTTGCCAAAAATATACGCACAATAGAAGTTTCGTAATGTGGAAGACCGAGATTTTTTTTTTATTATATGTTCTGAAAGCGGAAATTGTCCTTAATCGATTGATGTGTGATTTTGTAATTTTTGAGTTTAATAAGTATTTTTTTGTTATTAATTGTTGAAAATCATGATCTGATGTCCATGAGCTTACACGCAAAAGTTAACGACAGTGACGTCATATCTCAATTTTTCAAATATTTATTAAAAATATTTAATGAGTTAAAAAATCAGAAAACTGCACGTCAATCGATTCATGATAATTACCTCTTTCTTAATGTGTAGAGAGCGGCAAAATAGTCTCTTTTTTTCCACCAAAATAGTTTCCAAAGTATCAAAATAGTCTTCAAAAATAGTATTTGAAATTTATATATAGCTCAATAGTGATTTTATTAGCATATTTTATTAGTTTATCTTGTCTGAATTTATCTTCTTTCTTAAGGTTCTCTTAGAGAGTACCAAAAAAAAAAAAAAGACTTTCAAAAATTAAAAATGAACTAAAAAATTAGAAATATACATGTATCGATTCAGGACAGTGCCCTCTTTTAAATTGCCCCCCTCAGTGCCCCCCTCAAATTTTTTGTAGTCTTCCTCATTTTATTTTATTTTGAATACTATTTGGTTTCACACTATGGCTTCACTTTTAGGAATATATCAGCTAGAATAATAGCTAGAAGAAGAAGAAGAAAAAAAAAAAAATCTCTCGAATGCAATTTTTAAACATCAGATAAAAATTGTTTTGGCAAAAGATGATTAATTATAAATCTATATACCGGTTACTATCCGGTATGCACCTTTATACTTCATGTGAATTTTTAATCTTATATGTATAGGGAGTGTCACAGAGTATACTAGGGAGATGGCAAACTTGAAGTATTTTTCCCAAGCTAAATATATTTTCCCTACAATACGATGTAGACGCTATAATATAAGTTAACACATCACATTCCTGCGGTCCCCAAATTGTGCATGTGATTGTGAATACGTAATTATCCCCACACTTGCCTTACTTATGTATAGCAGGGACTTCTATTTAGTGCTCTTGTAAATATTTGAGGCGCAAAATAAAATACTGCGCTGATTTTAAATGAAGCTTTTTTATTATTATTTTTTTTTTTGCTTGACTAACAAGTATAATACTTTATAATGATAAAACAACTCCATTATATTCAAATAATAATAATTTGAAAAATGATTTTTTTTTCTTTTTTTGAAATTTTACTTTCAGAGAGCTTTATCCCCCTCCCACTTCCTTGTATGAGATTCATTATAGTTTATAGTGTAATAATATAGGTTGTTGTTATATATTACGATAGACTTTGAAGTAAAATATTGGGACAACTTTTTAATGGAGGTTATCGATAGCGCGCGGGGAGACACGGGGAAAGCTAAGGGTCCCCTAATTTAACATTATACGCTTATGGGGAAAAACACGTTTTTTGCGATTTTTGAGAAAACTACTCCACAGATTCCGGAGAAATTTAAATGAAAAATACTAGACATACTTTTGCGTGTTTTAAGCCATAGTCATTTTTAAGCATTTTTTTAAACAGCATAACCTCCATCCTTCTCTAACTATATGAACATGGAAAGAATTACACACTTATAATATTTACGCGCGTTCATTTTCAGCATAATGTGTTCAATACAGTAAATTCTATGCTGTTATATTATTTTTTACTGTGTTTTAAAAGCATAAATGTTATGTTGAACACCACATAATTAGTTGTGTTGCTTTAAGTATCATTTATGCTATACGAAGCCATAAATGCAGCATAAATTGCGTAAATTATGCTTTCCTTGAATGTAGCTTCCATTAGGGTAGTGAAAAATTCAGAAAAATGCATTTTGTAATTCTTCATTTCTGCTATTTTTCGCGTATTTTACGTGTAATTTTGTTTTTAATTTTAATTTTTAACGGCAGTAGATCTTGACGATCGGGTAAAATTACAAAAGACGAACGAAATTAATGCGCTTTCGCTATACCTTTCATTATCTAATCTAAAGCATGATCTACATCGCTACAATTAACATTTGAGTAAAAGTGTATTGTAGAGGGTAGGAGGAGGAATATAACAAAAGTAGGACAGGACTACTTCTGTGCCTGAACTGAAGGATAATAATTAGAGTAAGTTTGTATTAATGCGATTTTCTAGTGTCTGTAAAAAAAATAGTGATTTTTGGCGTCGTATCTTGATATTACAAGTGTCATTATTATTCTAATCAAGTCTGCTATTGAAACTATTGGAACGCAAGAAAAACATATTATTACAGTATAGTCATTAAACTCTTATATATGAAGCATTTTTTTTTCTTCTTCTCCCAAATCAAATCAAACCAAATGTAATGGAAACCCGTATAAAAATAGTTCAGACTATTATCCTTAATGAGTAGAGAAACGTAAAAGATTTTTTTTTCATGACTTTATCGCATTATGTAACATTGACGTGGTTCGAACCACAAGCGTCACGTATAAATGTGTATGTAATGACAGTTTTTTTTTTTTTTTTTTTTTTTTTTTTTACACTCAATGCAAGTTACTGTACTTATAAATAATCAACCTGCTCGTAATAATGGTCAATAGTGCAATTAAAATAAATAGACTTTGCTGTGTCGACGGCTATGTTATGTATCAACTTGCAGTAATAATGATGACAATAATAATTAAAAATGTACATATAAAATCAATTGGTATTACGTTTTTATATGCTTTAGACATAACATGTGAAAATGTGTTTAACAGTCATTTAAATTTTTCTAGCCAAGAAGCAGAACTTTTGTAGAAAAATATTAAAATAATTAAAAAAAAATGAAAGAAGGAAGAAAGGAAGGAATATGAATGAATGGATGAATGAATGAATGAATGAATGAATGAATGAATGAATGAATGAATGAATGAATGAATGAATGAATGAATGAATGAATGAATGAATGAATGAATGAATGAATGAATGAATGAATGAATGAATGAATGAATGAATGAATGAATGAATGAATGAATGAATACTAAATAAATAAATATTAAAAATGAATCAAAGATTAAAACGTATTAAATAATATTATATATTCATGAATGACTAATTTCCTTTTGTTTGCCCGATTAGAGAACACAAACTAGACGCTCTATGCAACAAATAACAATAATTGTAGTAAAACAAAATTTGCTGCCAATTTCTTCTAGTTATATTTATAATTGGATTTAAGGGAGTAGGGTACCGACCTTATATCTAAAAAACTAGAAGTGTTTGGGGTCTAAATTTAGTATCATTGTGTAGCTAAGGGTCATACCTATAGCTGTGATAAAAATTTCATGATGTTTGACCGTCCCGAAAAAAAAAAGAAAAAAAATTATTGAAATTAACATTGGGCCTTATGGGCTCAAAATTTCAAAAAATCATATAAAATTAATTTGCACGCTGACCCCCCAAAATTTTTATATATTTGAAATTGTCTCAAGCTGAAGTATCATTGTGCAAAATTTCAGATTTTTTTGACGAGAAAAGTTTGAGTCTAATGGCTGACGTCGGTCCCCTACTCCCTTAACGTTAAAACGAAAAAAATAATCACAGTTGGTGCGGGAAAAATTATGTGTCGAAAGACACGATTTTGGACGTTTGTCCAATCCTTTGGCATTGCAAATACTAAGTTTTTTGCTGTTTTGTTAATATAATTTTTTTTTATAGAAATCTGTTGTAAAGTTGTTGCAAAGGGATACTAGATATACTTTTTACGTGTTTTAATATAATAAAACATTTTTTAATTAATTCTTCAATACCGGTGTAATATGTATTTGTCACTGTCGTCTAAAAGATGAATGTAAATAAATTGTAAAAAAAAAAAAAAAAAAAAAAAAAAAAAAAAAAAAAAAAGAACAATATTTTGAACTTGTCAAGTTTAATTAGAGCACAGAGAAAATAATTGTTGTTTTAGTTATAGGTGGGTAGGTAGGTATAGGTTGTATACACAACCTTCAATTTTGAGACCATGGAACCAGTTCTCCATTTATAACAAAAACCTTTTACAAAAAAAAAAAAAAAAAAAAAAAAAAAAAAAAAAGTCTATATACTGTAAAGTACACACAATAATGAAAATTTCTTTCTTTCTTCAATATTGGGCTGATGACCTTGACCTTTTATAGTGTTACAACTTTTTAATAAGTGAACTCGAGTGTAAATAATTTATGTCTTAAATTTGAAACCAATTTAAAAAAATTGTTATACTAAAATAAAGTGCCTTGATTTTGTTTTATAACGCCTTTGTATAATAAAGCATAGAACCAGATAGACCAAGTTCAATAATTTGGATTGTCTAGAGGTCTACATAAACTTGTCAAAATCTCAAGTGTTATATAACTATAAAGATTTATTTAACCTCAGTTATTTTTAATTTGACCAATTTCTTTTCACATTTTTATTTGTGTAGTCAAAAAAAATAAATGGAATTGTGAACAGATTTTATTTTTTAATAATATTTTTGTCAGGCTATTTTTTCTTTTTTATTATAAGTAAATTTTATTAATTGTTAATCATTTGCCCAATTGGCATTGGCTTACATAATTAAAAATTGACCATAGAAAAACGTAAAAGTTTTTTTTTTTTTTTTTTTTTTTTTTTTTTTTTTGTGCTAAAGCAGATATTGTTTAGGCAAAGAAAATGAGTACCATACTAGTTTACATTATGTTATAACACTTTTTTTAATCATTTTTTTCGTTTTTTTTTTTTTTTGCCATTCCTTTTTTATTTTAATAAGTCTAAAATGGCAATAGAAAGTTCATCTATAAATAAATTTGTATGCAGACGTAAAACTGTCTTTATGACATTGACGAATTTATGCACATAATAAAAGTTCTAAAATATTATATTAAATTTTTTTTAATAGTATTTTCAAAAAGTACGTTATACGAATTTTAAGTAGTTAAAGTTTCATAATGAGTTACGTGAGCTTATGATGCAATTACGTATAATTATAAAAAAATTATATTTAATTACATATTTTACGTGGCAAATTTAAATACCTTATTTTAAATATCGTATAATTTTTTTAAATGTAAACTGTCATTACTTTGACGTTCACAATCTTGAGTATTGAAGGGGATAATTATGCTCGGTTTTAAGGCGAGAGGTTAGTAATAATGTACGTAAGTAAGATGACTATGCAAATCCAAAGAGGATTCCCACTCAAGAGTAATACTGGTCAGCTGGAGACGTGCATTGCGGGTTAAAATTACGTTGATCATATGGATACAAAATATAACTTTCAGGATAAAATAAATAAAAAAGAAAGAAATATTGAAATAACGCTATTTTCTTTGTTTTACCTAAAGCCATTTATATTGCATTTTGTCATTTGGCCCTTTTTTTTTTTTTTTTTTTTTTTCTTCTTTTTTTCTTTTTACAGTATCTAGGAGAAATCTTATTTAAGGGTTGTCATCAAATTTTAAATAACTATGGGATTAAATTTTTAAAACCTACTCTGAAAAAAAATACGTATTTATGCTCCATTGCACAATTCCGATACATATTGTATATAGAGCACAAAATGTTGCTATTTTTGGAATAACATATTTAAGTAGTTATGCTGAACATCTTAACTATTAATGCTACTACTTAGCATAATCACTTTAAAATATAGCAAAAATTATTATTTTATGCATAAATATTGCTGCCTTGATCTAGCATAATTTTTACGTATTTTTTTTGTACGTGCATAAGACTGAATGCTAATTTCAACTCCCCCCCCCCCCCCCCCCCCGTCCTTATTTTAATGGTAAACCATCCTGAAATTTTAATCAGTGGTAACTGAAACAATAAGCTTTGAAATGATACCTAATTTGATGATAATAGACGATGAAAATGTGGAGATACGGGACCTTTGATCCCTATCCTTAAAGTTTTTCTCCTTCTATACTTGCACTGCTATGTTCCTGTTCCCCTTGAGTAGGTCATTAGGACTCCCTCTTTTTCTTCCTGTGACATATGCTTGCTAGTGATCACGTTGGAAAATCTGGCTCAAGGAAAAAGTAAAAACCTATAAAATATACGCAACTTACTGTTACCCAAATGTGATGACATTTTTTTTGGTAATTGAAAATTTTCTTATCTCGTTCAAATTTTCAACATCATTTATTTTTGATGTAAACTAATTTCCGCCTATAACATTTAAAAAAAAAATACTTTTATGTAATCACTTTTTTTTTCTTTTCAAAGTAAACGCATTTTATTGATTTTTGTTTTCTCGCCAATAATTTTTAATAGCTTTTTAATCCACAAATATTTTTCAAACTTTATTTATCACCTTTTTTTTTTACATTTAATTGAGATTTCTTTATATGACATTTAAAAATTCAATTATTTAAAAATTTCGTTTGAATAGAACTTTTTCGAAAAGTCATTTCACGTTCTAAAGCTTATAGCAAAAAAAAATAATAATAATAAAAAAAAAAAAAATAAATAAATAAATAAATAAAAAAAAAAAATTAAAAAAAAAAAGATATACTTTGATGTAAATTTTTATTTTATAGCCTTATGTATTAGATGTATTTACATGGAGTTTTACGTTAAATATATGTACAGACTCTGTCATAGAAAATTTTATTCTTTGCCTTATTTAGTATAAGGCAATATAGTAAATTTTTATATGACAATGTGTAAGTACGCGCTCTATCATATAAAATATCCTAATTTTCTTTTGTATATTATGTTATGTAAAATACAGTATAAATGTATTGTGTTTCCATAAATTGAAGTTTTATATCACAGCGACTGTACTTTGATCAACGTTCTACATCAGAATTTCATTATAATAAAATAAAAAACGTAATTACAAATTAAATATTAATTAATTCCTCATTACTGTATACGTAATATATATTTTATAAATACTTTGACTGTAAATAATTAAATAGAAATGTAATCAATTTAATAAGAAAAAAAAAAAACGTTTTAAAATTAAAAGTAGCTTTGTATTTTTGTTTTAATTAATGAAGTGACTTGCGAATACTTCTTACGTAATGTTGGTGAGGTGAAGGTGTGCAGGTGGTATTATAGCTTGTATGTATGTATATAGGAAACAGTGATAAGCCGCTCAGCTTCAACTCCGATAGATCGCGATGTTTACTGATTACGTGATCAGCACGCGAGCATGAGAGAAAGAGAGGGAGAGTAGGTGGCTCCTTGTTTGCTTTGTTGTCTTGATTTACCCACCCTCTACCCTCCCCAACCCCCCACAGCCCGCTCAGATAGTTCCTGCATCGTCTTTTGTTATTGTCATTGATTTTGCTGCCTCCCTATACACCAAGTTTAATGTTTTTGGTAGCTCAGAGAGAGAGAGAGTACATATTTATATATTTTACAAGTTTGTAGATTTGCCCGCACGGCGGCGTATTGTACGAGTTGCTAGGCGGGTTTGTATACCAGTCAGGGGTAGCTCAGTTTGCTCGCTGCTCTTGCACAGCTTATATATAGGCATCCTACATAACAAATATATATATATAAAAAAAAAAGGGTTGAAATTTTTTGTTTGTGACGTCACTGGTGCTCATGTAGACAAGCAATAGCAGCAGCAGAACAAAAGAAATGACAGTCGTTTTTTTCCCCTTGATTGTTGCAGATGAAAGAAAACACTCGGACATCCTCTAATTTTATACCCTCGAAGAAGAGAAAAATATAAAATTAATATCTTTGTAAGATTGATATAGAAAAAAACTTACAAAAGAAAAAGACTTTTTTTTTTTTTAGTAATAATCATAATAAAAAGGTATAGAAAAGTATCTCATAATATGAAAGCAAAAATGTAGTTTTGGAAGCGAAGTTATTTTTTGAGTGGAAGCAGAGATGTCTTCTGTGTCGACACAACAACCAAGCCCGAGCGCTACTGGGACAGGTTCACCGGGAAATACCCCACCACCGCCCGGTACTACAGGGTCGGGACCCTCGAGACAACGTTCTCTCAAGGATCGTCTTCGTGAGGGCATCACTGGAAGCTTCTCGTGGCAGTAAGTACATGAACAACATCCCGGTAACATAAATTTACAAAACCTCGGGCTAAAAAAAAAAAAAAGATACAAACGTGCTTAATAGGATGAAAATCTTATTATTATTATTTTTCTGTTTTACATATTATATAGGAAAGAAAACTATTACCTTTAATTATTTTAAAACTCTTACTGTACTATTTTAATTTGGCATTGTTTCAAACTATATATAGTTGTGTAAAATTATTTTCATTGTTGAAATGAAGGGTTTGGCTACCTATATATATATATATAATAAAATATACAATCTATGTATTTAAATCTGTATATAGTTCTACCACGATTTCATATTCAGCGCAGTAGTAAGAGGGACTTTATCTTAAAATTATATCAAGAGAAACTATTAAAATATCATAAAACAGTTTAATCGGTTAGAAAATTTTCCAGTCTCTCTATATTATATAATATCTGTTAAAATGAACGTATATTATTATATATATTAATGTTAGGTATAGGCACAGTTAAATATTATACTAATTGCTTTCAATTCGTAACGTACGCCTCAATAATTTATCAACTACTACTACTAAATATATTGCATAGTTAATTTAGCGAAAGTAATTTCTATACTTTACTAATTACTTCATACAAGTATTATCAACAATTTCAATTGTTTAGTGTGATTAATTAACAGAGTGTATATCAATTGTTTAATATAGATGATAAATTTAGTATAGACTATGATAAATGTGTAGATTTTTTTTTTTTATCATATTCGATATATTTATGTTAGCTGAAATAATAATAATAAAAAAAAAAAAGTTCAAAAAAAATATATATATATTAGTATTATCAAAGACCATATATGGTCTTTGATGTAATTAAATACAAGATGTAAAAATATTAGTGAGATAATAAAATTCATTGCGTAATATTTTTAAAAAGGTTTGGTAAAATTTTAATTCTTGTTTAATTTAGTTTACTACGATAATAATAGTGTTCTTCTTCTTCTTCTTCTTCTTTTTTTCGTCATATTCGATATAATTAGCTACAATGAAACTAAAAATAATGTTCAATTTTCTTTAATAAGTTCAAACAAATATTTGAATTCGCGTATATTAAATAAGAGTTGTAAAAAGTGTAAGTATAAGAAAATAAACTTCATTGCGTAATATTTTTAAGAGTACAGTATTCGATAACAATTTTAATGCTTTGTTTAAATAATATATTACGTGTTATACTTTATTTATTTAGGGTCTACGTATATAAGTTATTGCGTCGGATAGTTTACGTTTTATTATTTACATATTTTTCCTTTTGTAAGTAATAGAAAAGACACGCATGCAATGAGCAAAGTCTAAATAATGTATTGAACTGTGAAAAATATTGACCGTAGAAAGAAATTTATTTTAAACAATATAACGCTCTATAATTGTAAACATTTAATTTCACTCCAAAAATCGATTTTTTTTTTCAAAATTATAGGCTTTTTTATTAAAATGTTCATTTTACATAAAAATGTGACAATGTGACTATTTTGAAGTACATTATTAATTTTATTATGCTTTATCATGCTCATTATTTTGAAATTCAAAGTTTAAATTTTCGGGACACCCAAAATCTAAAACAACAATGAATGACGCGGAAAAATAAATTACATCATTGAGTAATTATTACTAAATTGTAGAGAACAAATGTTGCTATTTTGTAATAACATAAGTATACTGATCATCTTATTATGCTTTAGTACAATCAATAATCAATTTACAATATAATATATAGCATAAACCATGTTGTTATTAGCATAAATGTTGCTGCATTGAGCTAGTATTACGTATTTATTATCCGTGTAGCTTGAAAAAAGTATACATATAAAGATTTACGCAGTTTGTAATTTTTGCGTAATTTTATTCAGAGAAACCCGGGAGAAATAGCTATATATAAGCTGATGAAAAAAAGTTATGGTAAACTGAATTAAATTTTTGGCAGAACTTTGAATAAAGAGTAACCTTAAATATGTAAAAAATTATTAAACATCACGAAGGAAAATTTTAAGTTACGGTTGATGATATTGTAGCTCCATAAGAATAATGAAAAAATTCTTCATTCACTACCTTAACCGATATAATTAGCTACAATGAAACTAAAAATAATGTTCAATTTTCTTTAATAAGTTCAAACAAATATTTGAATTCGCGTATATTAAATAAGAGTTGTAAAAAGTGTAAGTATAAGAAAATAAACTTCATTGCGTAATATTTTTAAGAGTACAGTATTCGATAACAATTTTAATGCTTTGTTTAAATAATATATTACGTGTTATACTTTATTTATTTAGGGTCTACGTATATAAGTTATTGCGTCGGATAGTTTACGTTTTATTATTTACATATTTTTCCTTTTGTAAGTAATAGAAAAGACACGCATGCAATGAGCAAAGTCTAAATAATGTATTGAACTGTGAAAAATATTGACCGTAGAAAGAAATTTATTTTAAACAATATAACGCTCTATAATTGTAAACATTTAATTTCACTCCAAAAATCGATTTTTTTTTTCAAAATTATAGGCTTTTTTATTAAAATGTTCATTTTACATAAAAATGTGACAATGTGACTATTTTGAAGTACATTATTAATTTTATTATGCTTTATCATGCTCATTATTTTGAAATTCAAAGTTTAAATTTTCGGGACACCCAAAATCTAAAACAACAATGAATGACGCGGAAAAATAAATTACATCATTGAGTAATTATTACTAAATTGTAGAGAACAAATGTTGCTATTTTGTAATAACATAAGTATACTGATCATCTTATTATGCTTTAGTACAATCAATAATCAATTTACAATATAATATATAGCATAAACCATGTTGTTATTAGCATAAATGTTGCTGCATTGAGCTAGTATTACGTATTTATTATCCGTGTAGCTTGAAAAAAGTATACATATAAAGATTTACGCAGTTTGTAATTTTTGCGTAATTTTATTCAGAGAAACCCGGGAGAAATAGCTATATATAAGCTGATGAAAAAAAGTTATGGTAAACTGAATTAAATTTTTGGCAGAACTTTGAATAAAGAGTAACCTTAAATATGTAAAAAATTATTAAACATCACGAAGGAAAATTTTAAGTTACGGTTGATGATATTGTAGCTCCATAAGAATAATGAAAAAATTCTTCATTCACTACCTTAATGATTACCTTAAAAATTGTATCAGGTGTCACTGATATGATGAGCATCAAATTTCATTACAATGGACCACTTTGCAATGATTTAACTTTTTAAAATAAATTTGAACATTCTTAATGCATTTCTTATGGAAAAATCATTTTCACTTATTTGCTGCAACAATTAAAAACATTTTATTGCAAGTGGTCCATTGACGATGAAAAAAAGATATTGAAACATTTTATTTCTTATATAAGGACATAATAAATAGTTCTTATTTGAAGTATGCAAACAAATTTATCTCTCCGCAAACAAAAAGATTATTTATTATACGTTATTTCATATATGAAAGGTCATGAATTTTATTTACATCAGGGTGGATTATAAGCGGACATTAATATGCATATATATATATATATATATATATATATATATATATATATATATATATATATATATATATATATATATATATATATATATATATATATATATATATATATATAATATGACTTGCAAATGACCCACTTTTTTTTTCTACTGAACTTGAAATAAATGCTCTCTGCTTATTTAGTTTCATTTTATTTGTTTTAATGTATATAGCAATTACGTAATATATTTTATCATTGTCAATCTATACCTCTAAATTGTATCACTTGAAATATTTGTTGTATACTGTTATATATATATATATATATATATATATATATATATATATATATATATATATATATATATATATATATATATATATAGATTAATATGCGCGCGAGGACGACGAATGAAAGTATTTTTTTGTTTTAATTCCAAAATAAAGGTCAATTAAAATTTTACCTTTAGTAAATTAAATCGTCGCTCATTAAAGGTGTGTTTTTTTTATACGAATTCTTTTAACGTAATGACTTTGAAAGTGGTTTAAATTATTATTATTTTATGTATGAAACGATTTAGTTTGTTATTGTAAATAAAATTTCAAGTGCTTGTAGGTAGGTACTTTATAAGTACTGAAAGAGTGAGAGAGAAAGAGAGAGAGAGAGAGAGAGAGAGAGAGATTATGAATACTCGTATACTTATTATTAAAAGTGAAGAAAGAATTATATATATACGTTCTTTTTTATGTTATATACAGTACGGTGTAACTTTTTTTTTTTCAACGTATATATACGATGTATAAGCTAAATAATAATAATAAAAAAAAGTTAATTATTTTAAATTTCTTTTTTCAAGTTCGTGTTGAAAGTTTGTTTGTATTTTTCTCCCCAGTTACAGTTTAAGTATCTAATTGGCTTACTCTCTTATATTTCTTATGTGTGTATATATATATATATATATATATATATATATATATATATATATATATATATATATATATATATATATATATATATATTAATATGTACCTCCTATACACCTTCAGTTAGAGCGAGCGCAGGGAACCAACTGTTATTAACTTGGGAGAACAACCCTTCCTTGCTGGTGATCACAAGCCACCCTAAAAATCTCGTTTTTTCTCTCTCTCTCACCTCACTGTTATACCCTCCACCCCTATACTACCTGCTCGTCATAGTCTCGCCCATGGTGCACACTATGGCTCGTACTCTGTGGGGGTGGCTTTAGCACTCTCTACACGTCTAATTTATATCTAATTTCATATAATTAACGTTAAAAAAAAAAAAGAGAGAGAGAATGTTATTTGAAACTATGCGCACAGGGTGTCAACGTTTGTCGTTTGTTTTCAAAGTTGACAGTTTGAAATTTTTGTTGCTTATTAACTTGCTTTAAAATTTAACTTACAAAATAATTAACTACACTCATGTTTCACCTTTGTGGCTTAAGCCATATTATATAGCTTGTTTTATATATATATATGTATATATATATATATATATATATATATATATATATATATATATATATATATATATATATATATATATATATATATATATGACATAAAATTATTATATAAGGGAAAAATATTTTGGCATGTAACACATAAATTTTACACTTTTTTTTTTCTTTTTCTCATCTTAAATTCTTCTTTTATGTTCGCTGAATAATTTCTTTATTGTTGAAAAATCATTTAGGGGAGCTTTTCTCATATTATATTTCTTAGCAATTTATCAACGTTGACTTAAAAAATTAAGAGTCAAATGAATTAGTGCAGTAGGCTTGTTCGTAAATCGTGTTCATTGTGATCCAGAATACGAAAAAAATGAAGATCACTTAATGCTTATTGAATGGAATTGCGCATTTTTAGAGCAAGGGAACAGGGTTTACGAACATCATTTTTGAAAGACGGAAACCGTTACGTATATTAATGCTGTACATATATAAACCCTGTGTTTTCTACTAAAATGACGATCAACTATGGTTATCCCACAATGCAATGCGCATTTTTTGTAACAAGAAAACAGGGTTTACGAACACCACTATTATACTATTTTCAAATCATTTCAGTCTTTATTTTAGATGTTTTTTTTATTATTATTATTCTGCGAGTACATATTTCACAATATTTTCAACGCAATACAATAATCGATAATCAATATTCCTATAACATACAAAATCTTAACTGATTAATAATTATAATTATAAAGTTTACAAGCAATTAAAAACGCTGGTGAACAGTCAGGGGAAATATATAAAATTAATATACTAATTAATATGATATAAAATTTTATAACGAAGCAATTTACAATAAAATTATTTTTTTTTTCTGGCATTAGTACGAGGTCATAACATTTGGATTCTTGTGTTGCAATGGTTGATAGCAGCGTAATTTGCTAGCTAATCATATGCACATGAAAAAAAGTGCTGCCTCCTATACTAATTTCATGTCTTGTAGTAATGCTGGACCATCGTTTTAGCGTTTTTTTAAAAAAAGAAAGAAAGAGAGAGGAAAAAAAAAAAAAAAAAAAAACTACTGCACGAAGATCAGAAAATTTTAAATGAGCTGATATATATTTGTTACACTTTTTTTTTTGCCTTTAACCCCATTCCTTGCGTGGAAACGTATAATTTGTTAATGTTTTGCATTTTTTGAGATTTTTAATATAGTTTTTTTTATTAGTATCTGCTTGCCCCACCCCCTTTTTTTTTAAAAACAATTTTTGTTGGAAATTTTGCTGTCCATATTAAGAAGTTTTTGTATGTGGTAAAAAAGTGTTAAGTGGAAATTAAGTAAGTTTTGTTATACTTTATAGCGACGGTAAAGGGAGGAGAGAGATAGAGACTGTATTTTTTATTGATCTTGCCAAACTTTATGATACACTGAACTGTGAGAGCAGCAGCTATAGCACTCAATTTTTACTCTCAAAATTCCTTACCATTGTTGTATCAACTTTACTACTACTATACTAGAGCTTCTACTACATAATATAAAACATTCTTGCCTGCCTGCCAGCCAGGATGAGAGATGAAATTGCGAACGGAGATTACATACGTCTCAAAATGTGTTTTCTTCAGGAAAATGAACGACGCACATGAAAATAAAACTTTTTTTTTATCGGTTATTGTACTCTAGTTTTTATAAAAAATTCAAAAATTTTACTGAAGGGTTTTTTAAACTTGAAAAATGTTTTCTTCGATTTTTTTTCTCCAATTTTTCAATTTGAGCCATTTTACTAACTTATGACGCCGCAATTCCTCACTTCTTTTTTGGTAAAACAAATCCCATTACCATTAAATGTAAAATAACATTGGAAATTATTCCGTATAATGACACAAATAAATGCATATAACGAGAGAGAGAGAGAGAACATAAGCATTTATATCACAAAAACTTCATGGGACTTACATTTAAATAACTTTGGTTTATCTCAAAACCCAACTGTAGCTCTGTATAGCAGTGATCAGAAAATTTCGATTTATGCAACCCACACAACATTTTTTACTAATTTTTGCATGTTTCTGACGTCAGAAACATGAATAATCACGTAAATTGCATACTTTACAGTATTTTCACGCTCTCTCGTGGGGCTACATTAACATTCTGGTAAAAATTGTCATCAGTTTTGAAGATTCTATTTCGTGTTTATTCATTAAAAAGCACATGTTTTATTATGTGGTCTATGGCTTTAAGCAAATAAGGTTTACTAAAGTACTGTACCATTTGTAATGTATTAGAAATATTTTAATTTGTACATTTATTTAGGTATATCAATGTATAGTATAAACTAAAGCTAGTTCTTTTATTTTGCAACATAGTTTTGCGGTTGTTCACATAGTTATACGTGTGATAAAACTCCTCAATAATCGAAATACTGATGTATAATACAATAATCGCAATACTGCAGTAATCACATTGTTGAGAATGCATAATATTAACCATAGAGGTCAATGACTGCACTTACAATAACTATTCAGTCACGTATATACATAAGGCAAATGTCGTCGATTTTTTTTTTTTTTGTAATTTATTTTGCAATATTCAATATTTTGAAATTTTTTACTAATTAGTGAAATTCAGAAATATTGATTCATTATTAATTTGTTAAATTTGACGAAAAAATTTCAGAGTTGAAAATCGATTATATTAAATCAACAAATTCTAGCCACTCTTCGTAATGATAAATTTTAAACGTTATAATTAATTACAATTTTTTTTCTTCATTAAAATATATATCATCTTATATAAAAAATAATTGGATCATCATACATTGACCCCTCGCCGTGAAAAAAAAAATCAATTTAAGTGATGACGAGCGACAATAATATAAGTGCTACAATTTAACATTTTATTGCTATATACATTAAGAAAAGATCGTTCATTATTATTTTTAAACACCATACAATTACTCAATAATACCACATTATATATTACATTATGTAGTAAAAAATATTAACTCATATATTATAAGAGTACTAAAATATCACAACACTTTTAACTCCTCGCATATATGTATATAATTATTATATTATCCTCGCTTTGAGAAATCAGTGTAATTAAAATGATAAATTAGAACTTCAGTTATTGAACCCCATATAAAGTAAACAGCACTTTGCGATGTTATATTATTATACTTTGCTATATATATAATATATATATATATATATATATATATATATATATATATATATATATATATATATATATATATATATATATATATATATATATATATATATATATATATATATATATATATATATATATATATATATATATATATATATAATATATGTGAAACAATAAATTGCATTTTGTAAATTACTATCAGGAGAGAGATAAGGATCTATTTTGCATCTAATATACTTAATTAAATAAATTAACCAGACTATCCTTGTATATAATATATAAAGTTCGATGTATTTAAATCTTTTATATGGCAGTGATGTGATTGTGTAATAAAATTATTATAATACTACCAAAAATAGTTATGTAATATTAAATGACACACCATGAAAAAGATTTTCGATCCTTGGACTAATTTGATATAATTTTATTAATTCTTTTATATTTCTATATATATTAATATCTCTTTCGCTCTATTAGTTTTTGTACATACATATTAAATATAGTTGATCTATTTTTATCAAATTACCATCTAATTTATATTTTCTATATATAAATAAAATCAGTACAGTATTGTTAGTTTTTCATGTCTATATTATCATAAAGAAATTAATTTTGTATTTTAATTAATTTTTTGCTACACATTTTTTTAAAAATCGTTTTGTTATTTTTTTTCGTCATTATTATTATTTTAGGTTTTGTGATAAAAATTATCTTGTTTTTCTGTAATTAATTAAAATAATTTTTAGAGAGACAGACACAGGTAGAGAGAGAGAGAGAGAAAGAGAGAGAGAGAGAGATCATACAAAATAAATACGTAACAATTATGCTCTATTTTTAGCAATATTTATATCCATAAAAATATCAATTATGCGTTAAATACACTGTAGGCTAGCGATTATTATTACATATAGCAAAACCGTTATGTTGCACAACATAAATCTTTATGTATGATTCTTAAAATAACATGTACGCTATATAATATCTATAGTAGTAAATATTGATTGCAACATAAATTGCTTCTTTTTTTTTACCGTATACAGTACACTTGCAAAGTACTGTAATTAATAATCATTGCTGAATACGATAATAAAAATTTATTTATCTTCAAATTTAGCTTCACCTTTTTTTTCAATACATATACTTATCGTCAGAACGCACACAAGAAGCGACTACATCCATACAATATAACCCAGCATTTACCATAAACAAACCGTAGAAAATAATATATGCATATATAATATATATATATATATATATATATATATATATATATATATATAATTAAATTAGGTAGATAATAGCGTGTGGTATGACTCCCACAAACTGCAAACTATGCACAAATATCATGACGCTTGCTAAAAAAAAATAATAAAAAAAAAGGAATTTTTTTTCAAATGCAAATTGCACATTAGAACTGCAAAGTAAACCATTTTAAATTTACCTCGTGCCAATTCTCTAACAATAAGAGCATTCAATTCATGTAAGTAACTCATACAACTATACACCAGAAGACTGCGAAAAAGTATTCACTATATCAAAAGTTTATGCAGTTATTGTAACGTTTAAACATTAAAGGAATAGACCAGAGAAAAACATAAGCATTTAAATCACAAAACACTTGATGGGATTTAAATAAATAACTTTAGTTTGTCTCAAAATCCAACTGTCCGTAGCAGTGATCAGAAAATTTGATTTATGCAACCCGCACAACATTTTCATACTAATTTTGCATGTTTTTGACGTCATAAATATGAATAGCAACGGAAATTGCACGCTCTCTCGTGGGGCTACATTATCATTCTGGTATAAATTCTTAACAGTTTTGAAGATCCCATTTCGTGTTTATTCATTAGAATATGTTGTTTTATGTGGTCTATGGCTTTACCATAATATATAGCATCAGTAAATGTGTGACTTATAATTAAATATTATTATTTGTATCTATAAAAAGGTGTACTAAACTTCAGTTAAAGTAAAAATTTGAAAAATTAAAAAAAATAATAATAATATACTAATTATGCTATATAAACTACTTTTGAAAGTGAAACATAAATATCAAAAAGATCTTTCTATTGCTTTAATCAAAATACGCGTAACAACTATCTGTCTTCACTACATAATATATCTATAACGTATAATATGAATGCATTAATATTATTTATTTTTTTTTCTGTACAACGATGCCAAGGTTGTGGCTAAACGTAATTCAGAAGCTCTTTGTACATTTAAGATCTTGTTATTGTATGTATGTGCAGAGTATTAAAAATAAAATAAAAAATATATATATATATAAAAAAAAAAGTAATTATACACATGAATATAAATATATAACTCTCGAGCGAGTTTCAACAAAACGTCGCAAGGTTAATTGCTTACAAGGTGTATTAGATTCTATAAATTAAAGTATCATAAAAAAAATATATATATATAAATTAAGATAAGGAAAAAGTCATATAATAATAATAATAAAAAAAATGCTAGAGGGCAAGATATATATATATTTTTTTAAGGATGCAACGAAGGTTATATAATAATATTTACTTTAAAAAAATTCGGGCTAAAAGTAGAGCAAAAATCCTTGTCGCTTATTATTAATAAAAAGACACGACACTTTTGTCCTAAACTGTCAATATTTCAATTTTGCTAAGAAGAAAAAAAAAAAAAAAAAAAAAAAAAAAAAAGTAGGTGTTTCATCATGGTCAAATCTATTTTATAAATTTTTTTCTGTCGTGTTTCGTTAATATTATAATTATGTCATCATTATAATAATCCTCACTTTTTATATTCTTTGTTGAAAGAAATGTAAAAATATTGTGGTTTTTATCTTACGCAATAATTTTGATGTTTATAAAAGTAATATATATATATTTTTTTTTAACGAGAAAGTAAGCAGTTTAAAAAATAAAATAATCATCTTTAATATATTATTGACGAATCAAGGCCGTGGAGAAAGTAATAATTTTTTATGTAATCAAAATTTTTGTTGTTGTTATTGTTGTTGTTATGTAATTTGGTAGAGTTCAAACTAAATAATTGCAACTTATTGCTTGCTTGCGTAAGGTAATAAATAAAGTGAAGTTTTGTGAGATAAAAATAAGAAGTGTAATACATCAGTTACATGCAATTTCGTTGTAATGTATTTTAAGTGTAGAAATAATAATGAATAAATAAATGAGTACTCACGATTTTTATGATAATTTATTATATACCATTCAAAGATTTGCACTTCATTTGTAATGTAATAAGCTTGTGTAAAGCTGTTGATTTGTGACTTTGGCCCACGCTGGTGTGAATATAGCCAAATGTTCAAAAATAATTTACTCCTTAATTAAATCTCATATATTATAGAAACAAAAACAAATAGTGCAAAAATCAAGCTCTTCTTCACGTTTCTATGAGCTTTAGTTATGGAGTAAATCATTTTTGAAATTTTGTCCAAAGTTACCCCACTTGGCGTTAATAAAAAAGTTGATTTCAGTGCATAACAGGCACCTTCTAAATAGGGTAGGTGGTCCTGGTGCAAAAATACACCATTTAGAAAAATATTGGGTCAAAAATTAACTTTTCTCCATAATTATAATGTTAGAATAGGTAAGGCAAGGTAATCTTCACTTTTTTCATGCACCAGAAAAGAAAGAAAGAAAAAGTTAACAAACAAGTGTAATTCGTATCATGATTGTTATGAAAAAAACTCACTGAATTATATAAATGATAAAAATATTATCTTAAATTTTAATCATGTTTATACATAAGTAAAAAAAACAAAACAAGTAAATAAATATAATAAAATGTAGCTCAGATATTTAAATGAGAAAAAAAAAAGAAGTAAAAAGTCATGTTTAAAAATGACATTATATGTATACAATACACGTACAGTACATTATTACGACATACAAAACGGTAATTACATATGTATGTAGTTTTGTTGTTTCTTATAACTTTATGCATGGTCTAAAAGTATATTATGTGGGAGAAGTGGAGAATATTGGCACAGTTTTACTAAGTATTGATTTGTAACAATCCTTTGTATTGTGAAATATATTATTTTTAATTCTGGCTTAACCTATATTTTTCTTTTTTTCTTATTCATCTGGTTGTTACATATTTTGTTACAAACATCTATTGTTATGTACTGAGCTTATATAATACGTATATCGTGAGTGTACATAATGTACAAACTAGGCTGAATTAAAGAACTCTTTTTTTCTTATTCACTTCAAAAGATTTAACTTATCTATATACTACAGTAAAAGTTTTCAAACCAATGAATTTTTTGTATGATCTGTATATTTGTAAAAATTTACAATGAATAATTACGGTGGAAATAAAGCAGTGTATGAGTTTATAAGATTTAAAAAATCAAGAATGTTTTTTTTTTCTTTTTTTTTTTTTTTCTTCTTACCCCAATTCTTGTATAATATAGCTTTAGTTCTAGTAGGTTAAAGTGATGGATAGGAAATTTTGCAAACCTAGCTAAATCTTCAGTTTGAGCATTAAATGTCAAAGTAAAAAAAAAAAAAAAAAAAAAAAAAAAAAAAAAAAAAAAAAAAAAAAAAAAAAGGATTACGCGGTCTGTAGCAAATTTCGAGACGAACACGAGTGGAGGTGAGGGTTGATTGTTTTTGACGGTGAGAGTGAGGGAAGGAGGTCAGTGGCGGAGATCGATTGTTGCACAAAGAGAGAGAGAGAGAGAGAGAGATAGAGCTCACCACGGGAGGAAGTATAAACCCTGATTGATCTCCTAACACAAAATGATCAATAACAAAAGCGGGGGGGGGGGGGGGGGGGGGGGAGGAGTAGAAGAGGGCAGAGTAAAACAAGAGGTGGTAACTCTAAAACACCGCCCCATCTATCGGCTTTGCATTGATTAGCTTTTTTAATTAGCAAAATTATTTTTTGTTAATTATAATTTAATTTTTTTAGATCACAAAAACTTTTTTTTTTCAAGTATTGTTAATAAGAAGTTTCAACATTATTATTCATATTTACCCCCCTTCACGATAATACGTAAATTTTTTAATTACATTTTCGTAGTATACGATAACGTAATTAGTTGAAGCCACATCTGAGCTTGTTGGAACAACACACAGCCACTTTGTGTCTCTCCGCATGTAGTATATACCAATCATCAATCAATTATAACTTTGTTATTGCAGGCTGGCAAATCATATTTACTCACGTGGCTCTAGTTAAGTCATTTAGTCGGGGAGTCTTGAAACGACTTCGATACGATATCAATATTTTTATTCGACTATATATAATTTTGGGCCTCAATATCGGATATCGACTCTCAATTTTACAAAAAACATCGAGTATTCCTATATATTTTTTTTAAATATAATTTTAAACAAATTTGTGAATACACTAACGTAAATAAGGAGAATTGATCAGCATCCATCCCCAATAAATACAGCTTCAATTTATTACAACATTTTGCTTTCAATTAACTGTTCATGAGCAAAAAAAAGTCTATATATAAACAGTATTTTACTGGGAAATATAAAAAAAATCGAAATATCACATATTGAATCTTTTTATTTATTCCACCATGGTTATACAATATACTACGAAAAAATAAATTAACGAAAAAAAAAAAAAAAAAAATGGTAACACAAAAATTTAGTTCGTGGAAAGGGTACACGAAAGGCATTCATAAATACAACTGCTAAATATATTAAATACATCATATATTATAGCACTTGCATTCTAATTATCGGGATCTGTAAATTGCCTGAATTAAAAGAAAAAAACACCGAGAAACATTGACATCATGACGTTACTTATATATTGTTCACATTTAAAAGTAAACAAACAAGAAAGTGGAGAAAAAACAAACTATACATATATACAGTATACGTAATTTAAAAATATTTACTTCTATAATGAAGATTGAACATTTAACTTAATTACATAGGCTAATTTTCTTCTTAATTTACTAGCGTTAAAAATATATAGCAATAAATAATAATTATACATATAAAAATACGCTCAGCATGCAAAAAATTGTTTATAATTTTTTTATATTTTACTTAATGATTTTTTTTATCGAATATTATATATAATTTGTGGCTACACCTATTTTAAAAAGTTAAAAAAAAAAAAAAAAAAAAAATGAGCGTGACGAATTTAGCACTTTACTCAAATTATTTTATTGGCAATTTTGTCAATTTTATTAAAGTACCGTGAATAAAAATTATAAATATATTTTTAAATGTTATCAATTAAAGTAAATGTTTTGAAATTATTTAATTGAAATAAAATATGAAAGACTGCGTGATTTTATATTATATCATTTACCCTTGTAATTACGATCAATTTATCAGTTTATAAATTGCAAAAGGACGATGAAATTACGCCGCATGCATAGATAGGTATATACAACCACAATTGCGTATTTCCATGTATCAGTAACACATGAGAATACAGTCCAGCATCCTTCAGGATGACACTTTAGTATCACAGCCTGTATAGTTACAGCATAATATAATAATAAAGCGTCAGCAGTAAAAATTAGGTTTGATTTGACGTAATAGATCAATTTTCTCCAGGTATATTGATTGTTGATTTTAATAAAATTTGGTATCGTTTTAAAGTTGATAAAAATGTCAAGGTATATAGATCACCAAATATTGAAATAAGGACAACACATATTGTTAGAATTATCATCCAGACTTAAGGGTCTAAAATTTTAAACTGCATTAATTCAAAATTTTGTTAAGTGATG
Source organism: Ecdyonurus torrentis (assembly GCA_949318235.1). Classification (NCBI taxonomy): domain Eukaryota; kingdom Metazoa; phylum Arthropoda; class Insecta; order Ephemeroptera; family Heptageniidae; genus Ecdyonurus; species Ecdyonurus torrentis. The sequence continues at coordinate 45,218,176 of OX439131.1, read as the reverse complement.
CTTTTAGTTTGCTAGCAATATTTACATTTGTCTAGTTTACGATCATTTATGATTAGCTAAAATAATTCATTTTAGCAAACTATTATCAATAGCTATTTTAACTTAAAATAGCTTAACAAACTTAAAACAACTTAAATTAGCTATTTTTAATAATTTGCTAAAATTTATTATTTTAACTACTCATAAAAACTTAAAACTGATTATCTAAAGAAGTTAGTATTCGTATAGCTCTGGCCAAAAGTTACAGAAAGATTTGCATAGGCAACCCGCAAGCACATTATGTTATCGTTATGAGAAAACGCAGCGGCCGCCGCTGCCCCGTTCGGGAACTTTTGGCCAGAGCTGTACCTAAAGTAATCCACCCTTTTTAAAAGTGTTACTAGAACACTGCAATTATTCTACCCTTAAAGGAATAGACCAGAGAAAAACATAAGCATTTATATCACAAAACACTTGATGAGACTTACATAAATAACTTGAGTTTGTCTCAAAACCCAACTGTAGCTCCGCAGCAGTGATTAGAAATTTCGATTTATGCAACCCGCACAACATTTTCATACTAATTTTTGCATGTTTCTGACGTCATAAACATGAATGGTCACTTAAATGGCATACTTTACAGTATTTTCAAGTTCTCTCGTGGGGCTACATTAACATTCTGGTAAAAATTGTCAACAGTTTTGAAGATCCCATTTCGTGTTTATTCATTAAAAAGCACATGTTGTTTTATATGGTCTATAGGGTGTGTACGCATGACGTCATTCTGAGTGCTTTTCGATGCTCTTCTTGAGCAATGAATAACATTGCTCAGCATAGGACAAACGTAGTTTTTGGCTATTTTCTTTGAAAAGTTACCTTTTTTTTTGCTCATTATTATTTTTCTTGCATACTTAAGGTACTAATTCAACCTGTTAACAGCATCAATGCTCTCAAAAAAATTGCAAAGTATTTTTAAACTGGCAAAATGTGTCATTTTCCTATACCGGCCAATGTTATTTAGTACTCAGTTATGACGTCGACTTTAACATAAATGAAACCACTTTATTGCTTTAAAACGACATTTGAGCTATATGAAAGATATACAGTATTTACAAATAAAATATATAATATGCAATTTATTTCTGATATGATATATATATACAATTCATATTATGTACTTGTAATTTTTTGGTCATACATTGATATTGTCTCTCTCTATCTATTTCAATGTTACATTGAAATAGATAGAGAGAAACAATAGATGTAGCTCATATAATACAGTATCATCGTGTTTTACGTTAGAGTAATGTTTCTTCTTTATCATTTATTAAGAAGAATGACGTGTTTTATTTGTCTATTATTTTTAAAGGTTCATTCTGATGTTATTATTGTCTTCAATATTTAATTAAACTGAAATGAAGAGTGAATTGTATGAGCACGCACATATACACGTGTCTTTGAGGGGTCACCCAGGGGTCAATTACAAGAAGGGTCACCTCGAGGGCTATTGCGACAAACACAGCGTAACTTTATCTATGTTTGTATATATACATACACTGCACTTATTGACACTCAATTGAGCTTCATTAAATATTTTTATTGTGTAGTCCATTTGTGTCTCACTCTCTGTTTATTATTATATCTTTTCTCATATCTGCCGCGAGTTTGAATGAGGGGATACACTTTGGAATACAAATGAAGTCTATAAAGAATTTTATTGCTGAATGTATGTGTACAGAAATAAAAATCTCATTTCATATAAAAAAAAGTGTGAGAAAGAGAGAGAAAGATACAGAGAGACAGAGAGAGAGAGACTCCAAAGTAATGATATAAAATATAAAAATTTGAAATTTGTAGAAAAAAATTACTATTATTTAAAAATATGGTGTTCATACCAAAATAATTTATCATTTAAATGACTTTTAAAGGCATAGAAAACATTGAAACAGCATGTTCTATACACAAAATGGGATCTACAAAACTGATGATATTTTTTACCATAATGCTAATGTAGCCCCACAAAAGAGCTTGAAAAAAATGTAAAGTATGCAATTTGCGTGAATATTCCTGTTTATGACGTCATTAACAGGTAAAAACTAGTATGAAAATGTTGTGCGGGTTGCATAAATCTAAATTTTCTGATCACTTCTACGGAGCTACAGTTAGGTTTTGAGACCAACTAACGTTATTTATATGAGTCCCATCAAGTGTTTTATGATGTAAATGAAAATGTTTTCATGTTTTCTATGCCTTTAACTAAGTTAATATTTTTTCCCTACAAAAAAAAAAAAAAAAAAAAAAAAAAAAATAGTAAACTTTATTGACCAAAAAGGCATAAGAAATAATAATTGTACAAAAGTTGTATACAGCAAGCATCAATCAAGGAAAAAAAATATCTAAATGAAATGTATAGTCTATAGAAATCGTTAATTTTAAAAGCCAGTTTTTGGGGTAGTTAACGATTATTTGTAAGAATAGTCAACCAAAGTTTTTTTACTGCAGTTTAAGTTTCCGGAATATATTGCTAGAGGGAAAAAAGTGGAAAAAAAAATTGGGCGTATCGAGAGTCAAGAAAATAGTAATTATCAAATTATTTTTTCTCAAATTAAAATTTACCGTGTTGGTATGGCCGAGTGGTGAAGGCAGCTGACTCGTAACTCTGTACTCCTCACCGAGTATAGGTTCGAGCCACTGCTGGGTGAGTACGTGAAGTGTGAGAGCATGTTTTGCATGTTTGCATGTTTTGACGACGCTCAGCATTCGGGAGGTGCATTATCGATGTGATTGCACCGACCAGACTGCCTAGATTTTTCCACGGTTTCTCTATAGGCTGTCATGGCGAATGTCAGGCTGTGTACTTTGGCCGTGGCCGGCCCGTGTGTGCTTTTCCATTAATTGGGAAGTCCTTACCTGTCGATAAGACAATGTCTTGACTGGGACTGGGATTGGTGTAGCACAAAATGGAAAAAAAAAAAAAAAAAAAAATCTAAATGTTTATTTATTATAAATTTGAATCTTCTCTCTCTCTCTTTTGATATAAAATAAATTACATTGAATTAAATCTCGTCTCATGTATGTACACACAAGTCGAGTACAGAAAGATAATCCTGACAGACCACTATATATAAATGATTTATTTAAAGACAAGGACATGGTTGATACGTCTGCAAAGGTAAATCATAACTTTAGTTTGCATGTTGTTTAACAGCAACTTGACAATGGCACAGTGCGGTGCATAACTCATGTGTGAGAGAGAGAAAGAGCGCGCCTTATGCAAATGGATTTGAAAGTGCTTTATAATTAACTACGTTATATACTTGGAGGTCAGAATACTTGGAAGTTTATTGTTAGCTTATTTAATCGTAATTTGAACCAATTTTATTATATATCTGTATATATTCATAATTTTTTTTTACTTGTATGTCGTGTGCCATAAACTTGTCTTATCTAAAAAAAAAAAAAAAAAAAAAAAAAAAAAAAAAAAGTTAAAACGTTTAGAAACATGATGCAGACGTTTACTTTGGTTTCAAATTATTTTTAATTGAGGAAAAAGTGCCTAAAATTAAGTAATATTGTCCTTTTTTAATGATGGCGAAGGACCTTTCAAAATTAGATTATTGGGTTAAGCATAATGCCCTATTGCATTAGGCATAATCCATAACAAGTTTAATGCTTATGGAAATAATGTGACAATAAATTTATAATAATCTCATACGGAAGTGATTATGATTTTCTTTTGTTTTTTTCATATATAATTTTGTATTTCTTTTGGTAAGATCCAAATTCAAAATTCTTTAGTCATTTCTTTCATCCTACGCACACAATACATAAAAATATGCATCTGTCCAGGTTATTGTTTAAAAAAAAAAAAAAAAGCAAATAGAAATAATAGTCATACAATACACAAAAACAATTACACAATTTAAAAATAAAACAACCAAAAAAAAAAAAAGAATAAATAAATAAATTACGCAAAGTACACGGAAAAAAGTAACTAAAAAGTTACTATTTAGACTTTTTTTTATAATAAATTTGTTAGATATATACAGTACACAGTTTTTTAAGATCTAAAGAGCTAATTATTTACCACTGAAGAAATTACGTTTATACAAATGAATTACTGTTTAAACTTTTCTTTCAATTAAGTTATTGATTTATACTAAAAAGTTACATCTATGTAACATGTAACTGAATAATTTGTCAAATTTTGTTTTCCGTGTACAGTATAACTAATGCTGTTCGTAAACCCTGTTCTCTTGCACCAAAAAATGCGCATTCCATTTAAATAACCAAAGGTGATCGTCATTTTTGGTGCAGAGGACAGGTTTTATGAACAGCATTATTATAATTGCATCGAATATAATGCAATTTTTTGTAACGTAATAAGCTGATAGGACAATAAAAATAAACAAACATAAATTATTTTTTAAATATAAACAAATCTGTTATGACAAAAGCATGCATGAAGTATTATCTCAAATAAGAATTTGTTATCAGACATTACCAAAAACCCCTGTAGTGCATAACATACATAAGAATTATTACCTTTAGATAACGCATGTAGTATGCTATGTATGTAACTACGTACATTATTTATTAAACTTTACATAAATTTCAATTATATAAACAATCAAGTGCGCATTAACAAGTTACCACCCGTTGGTATAATGAATAATTTTTAGCCCATACACACAAGGGTGCTCAATCTCAAGGTTAATGCGTACTTATGTATATATAAATATATATTATATATATATATATATATATATATATATATATATATATATATATATATATATATATATATATATATATATATATATATATATATATATATATATATATATATGTTTTGTCTCTGAATTAAAAAAAGTCGTGAGATATTTTATATTTTCACACCTGCGTAATTTTACTTTCTATTTCTGCAGTGATTCATATATTATTGTTGTAATACATATTTATAATATATGATTTGCATTTAGCACACATTTCTATATTCACTGATTTCATGTTTGTTGTAGATATAACATATTGTTTTAACCTTATATAATAGTTGGGAATTTACGTGATTTTCTCAGTGAAATATGAATAATTTATTAGAAACATTTGCATATCAATTTGATTATTATTATTATTTTTTGTTTCATATTGAAATTAAAATTGTTTATTTTTGTAACTAAATATAAATTTTTACTTTATATTAAATTAATAAGTGAGAATTGTAGATGAAAGAGAGAGAGAGAGAGAGAGAGAGAGAGAGAGAGAGAGAGAGAGAGAGAGAGAGAGAGAGAGAGACTTAAATTCGAGTTAAATTGTGTTTATAGAATCCCATATGTATTATTTTCGTTTCTCTATCCACTATAGTTAATAAAATAATAATAATTTTAAAAAAATAGAGAATTGCAATTCTATAAAAGAGAGAAATTTTAGGTTTTTTGAGCATTGGCTATTATAGTACGCACAACGATAAGCCTCATTTGAAACATATTTGAGCTCTTTCGAAAAAAAAAATGCTTTTTTTTTTTTTTTTTTTTTTTTTTTTGAATAGAGACGATTATTTATTTATTTATATATTACGTATATTATAATGACGAAGTACCTATACTAAAATGTCCTGAAACAATGCATCAGGTTGTGTTTATTCAACCTAGCATGAAATTAGACTTTGTCCGAGAATGATGACGTCATACATTCTGACACCTGTGAGCTTGCGTATCGATTGTGCATGTTGATTGTTATCAGCTTAATTAGAGCCTCTAATCAAGACAAGCTGCTTATATACACGCACATCTCACTATTTCGCAATTCTACCTTATATTCTTTTGTGCCAATGTCAGCTTATATACTTTATATCAAACCGTTTATATGTGTGAGAATTTTATATTATTATGTGTCAATTTATATAGACCATAGTTTAATTTTATTACCTTTTTTTAAGTGTATTTTTTTACTACAATGAAATTAAAAGATAATTAAATTTCTAATATTTGGTCGAGAGTATACAATTCATGTATTTCATGAAATAAAGAAGTATAAAGAAAATCACATTTATTATAGAGTTACAATATAAAATTTTGGTAATTAATTATAATTTATTTAAATTCTTAATTAATTTGACTTAATTTCTATAATATTTTTGTTCTTCAGGTACCATAAAAAATTGACGGCATTCAGGCTGACATCTTACTAAACTTTTGTAAAGACAGCTTTTGGTTTTTCAGTGATACTTTGGGATGAGAAAATTAAAAAATGTGTAATGATTTATGGATTTATACCATGCAAAATTTTGAGCTGCGAATATTAAAATTTTTACTCCGGTGAAAACTTATTGAATTTTTTTTCCTTCATTATCTTATGGTTATGTGGGTCCTAAATTTTTTATCTAAGATATAGTTTTTACTATTTTGAAATGTAGAAAATAGACTTTTGAATTTCTGAGATACGAGTCCTCTCTTATACAACCCTAGTCAATAATGATGTCTGTATTCATAAGAAGAAGAAAGGGGGAAAAAAAAAAAAAAAAAAAACTGCAAGGTTTTGAAACTTTGTAGTAGATTTCTTTTTTCTCACTCTCCAATGTTATGTGACAACAAATAAAGAGAGTGTCAAGAGAAAGAAGAAAAAAAAAGTGCTTCACACACACACGACATAGTATCTCTGATTTGAGAAAACAAGAACATTTGTATTGAAGTAGAGAATGGCAATGTAGACATACCAAACTTCACCCCCGAGACACGTTGCTAGCAAATTGAAAGAAACATATCATATTTTATTTTTGCTGCTACTCTGCCTTCTTCTCTTGCAAATAAAAAAAAGAAGAGAAAAATTCTCTGTATGTGTGAAAAAAAAAAAACTTTTACGATGATCAAATATATTACCCATCACTTTCCTATATATGTCACTCGCATCAATAAAAATATAACAATTTTTTTTTGTGCTCTCTTATTTCCATTACGTATCAAACAAATAATGATTATAAAATCAATCCCATTTATTTCCTTTTTTTTTTTTTTTTTTTTTTGCTTTTATTATATACATCAAATCAATGGGTTGACAAAAATGGTAAAAACTTGTTGAACTTCTCTTCCCCTTGGTAGTTATACAAACTGCGTAGCGAACGCCTAACTTTAACAAAAAGTCAAAAAAAAAAAAAAAAAGTGGTAAAAATTAAAAAGCTACACACATATAAAGTAACCCTGTTCTATACCACCCTTCGCCTAAATTTTATTTAGCCAACATTTTTATGGCTTTACATTATTATATTAGTTTATATAGCAACTTTGCACACGCATTCTCTCTCTCTCTCGCTCTCTTACTCTCTTTCTCTCTCTTTCATGTCTACAAATTTAAATCAGTGTCATTTAAAATATCATAGCAGAAAATTTATTACTAACATTTTTAGAACTAATGTATTATATTTAGTTTTATTATTATTGCTATAAAAAGAAACTTGCTCTGTTAACATTTCAGCAAGTCAGTGACGCGGAAAATTATTGAGTCACCAAAAAAAGAAAAAAAAAATACAAAGTGTTCAAAGAACCTTATAGAAGAGAAATACGATGCGAAAGTAGGCAACCTTAAAAATTTGCAAATCTTTAGCTTAACTTTACGTCAATCACAGTAACGAATCAATGGAGAGAGAGAGAGAGAGAGAGAGAGAGAGAGAGAGAGAGAGAGAGAGAGAGAGAGAGAGAGAGAGAGAGACTCAAAATCAGGCTCCTTGCATGTATGTCCTAAACTTGGGATAGCCAGTGTTGACAACCCCACACTAAGAAAACATAGTATTAGTGACGAGCAATAAAATAAACAAAAAGTTCTCCGAAATGACTCAAAACATTAATTTTTAGAGTACCTAAAAATTACCTCAAAATTCGATGGCAGAGATTTAACATTTGAAGTGCGACCAGTTAATTGGTACTATTATACTTCAGTACACTAATATTTAGGGAGTATATTTATGCATATATTACGATACTCAACATATATTTTGAAACCAAATACTAAACTGTATCAGTATGAATGTTAAAGGGATCCTGACCTCATTTTTTTTTTAATTTTTATTTTTAACAAAAACGTAAAATTCATGTGACAGGACCATTATACATACACATGTCATGTCCCTTGACCCTGCAATCTCACAAACTGGGGGTTAAAAAATTGTCAAGTAGTCAACTTTTGGAATTCATGGCGTCATGAATAGCAGGGCTACAATATAGAAATTGTAAAGTTGGTTGCCTACTTTACACGTTTTCTCCGCAGTGTGCGAGGCTACAAAAGGATTAAGGGACATAATTTGTGTATGTATAATAGTCCCATCTCGTGATATATCATTGAGTGAT